>LPNX010439694.1:383612-624109 GCA_001517045.1 Pseudotsuga menziesii
CATGTTTATGTCTTTACTCCAATGTATAGTCTTCTCATTCATATTCCAATCCCCTTTTCAGGCTATTCTCATGACTTATATAACGAAAACTAATCAACTACCCTCATACTTCTATGCATCTAGTCTCTAAAAATAAACATTCAGATTCTAACAATTGCCACATAATAAAGACAAATTATTCCCATTATGTTTTGTTGATAAAAAATCCCTCAAAGTAAAGCACATTTCATCCATATCATCACAAAGGGTAACCGCTTTAACACCTGGTAGTAAGATTCACTTGCCTCCAACAGCAAGAACATCGAAACTCATCCAAATAGCCAACGGGTAGTAAGATTCACTTGCCTCTAACAACAACAACAACAACAACAAAACGCATCCAAATAGCCACCTACAATAACCAATTAACAATATATTAATGTTCAATTAAAATTGCATTCAATAATGAAACAACAACAAACTAAATTTAAGCATGCCCTTAGAATCTTCGATTTTGTGGGTATGCTAATCAAATTACTTATTACCTATCAAAATCAAACGCATGTTTAACTTTAACAAGACAAACTTTAAGTTGTAACTTGTAATTTCATAGCTCACCTCGCTTTGGATAACATGGCCTGGAGTTTTATGATTTTAACTTTTTGTTGTTCTCCTTACTTAAGTAATCGTTCATTAGCTACAACTAGGGATCTCTTAACAACTTTATATTTATCCTTTTTTATTTCAATTCATGGCACCTGTTTACCCACACCAGCAATTCTCCTTTATGCTATTTGATTTCTTCTTGTTTACCCAATGTGTTGGCACGTGATTCCTTTACTTCATCTTCTAACTGAGACACTTTGTTTTTAAGAATCTGTTTGAGACTTTGTTTGAAATTTTTTCCACTTCTAGCAGGTGAAGAGTTACCTATACATGATGGTTTTGTCTCGGATTTACATAAATATACTCCATAGGAGTATCCATAGGGTTATTCATATCCATAGTTGGTTCATCATCACCAACATCCTGACAAATCTCACGAATTGGATATGTATTGTCTTCATCACTTAAAATTTCAACCATTGGGGGCTCTCTCTATTGTTGAATCGTAGAATGAGTCATGATCGTGGCCATGCTCTGGGTAAATCATCGATCAGTCACAGAAATAGACTCCTTTTTCTCGATTCTAAGTTCATCAAATAAGATTGAGTTTGCATTCTGGCATTCAACTAACTTTTCATACTTTTGTGCAGGAAATTGGCAATTCGATCAGGATGTGAATTAACTGAAATTCTAGTCATAGGAATGATATTCTCATCTTCTAGGGTATTCCCTAAATCTATCAATAAGGTAGGATTATTATCAACTACTTCATTAGGGTTTGGATGGAGACTAAATGTAGGAAATTCACTAACATGGAACTTCCTTCTCTTCTGTCGAGATTTAGATACAGCAGGAAGCCAAAACTCGGTCGGACCAAAACCATTCTCAACCCAGAATTGATCCCAATTTGATCAATTAAAGACAATTGATATTGAATCAATATTTTAATTAAACCATGATGAAAGAGGATTCGATCATGATTTCCTAGGGTGCTCTGAAATGCATGCGCCGTCTTTTCTAAGCTATTGAACTAAAAGCATGGTAAATTCAATTTAGACCCCTTGAATTCCATTAAAAAATGTAGATAATAATAATGCACAGAGGAGAATCGACCGTCACAGGTTATGTACCTGATAATCAATTGAAGCAACGACTGCCACCGGGGTTTGAGTTATTTCACAGGGAATCCTAACTTATCATCGAAATATGAAGGTAAGGGAAGAAAAAATTGCTTCCATTTGGTCTTATTTATCTCCCCCCGCTTAAACCACTTCTCTCTAGTCTCTGGTAAATTCATCGCTTTCGCTATGAAGTCCTTAGAGATAACCAATTCTAAATCCCAAATATGTGCAACATTTTCCTTAAAGGATAGGGAAAATCAACATGTTACCTCAACATTATGTCCATCAAAGCTTATGAATAATTCTCCTCATCTGATTTTTTCAATTAACAACGCATCCTTCGGTTCAATGTCAAGCAATTCACTACCAGACAGCTCAAACCTGCATAAAGGAGCCATCATTGCTATACTCAGCAGACCATCAAGGTAAGAGTGATCACTAATGGAAATTATGAACTGGGTTGACCCATCTTCCTATAAAAACCCTACTTTCAACAACTCGTGCATCGACAACATTGCCCAATTCATTATAAGATATGATAAACTATGCAAATGGTGCAAAGAATGAAACCATAATGATACTCAAAGAATGAAATCATGATTTTGTACATGTATCATAAACGGAAATGACCCTTAAAATCTTCGTTGATATGATAAAATGACATGATTTGTACTTTGATCAACAAGTGTCCAAGGATGCAATTATTCATGTTTCAAATCCAAGCTAGGATAGATACCACATGTTATATAGTTTTAATTTGCATGGATGCTTATCATAGCCAATGTGTAATTTGAATGGAAGTTTGATCATTTGCTTAGGCATAGTTCTTTAGGGTTTTAATGTTAGACATAGTTTTAGGCCTTAATTGTTAGGCATAGTTTTTAAATAATAATGTTTATATATATATATATATATATATATATATATAATAAATCAAATATCATTAATCCAACCATTATATAAATCATGAAATTAATCATTAATACTTTGCCTAGTCATTATAAATCAAACCATTAAAACCTTAATGAAATTCATAAGGAGATCAAGTTAAAAAGATGAAAAAACATAGAATCCAATTTGATTTGGTGATAAGATTGGGGAGTTGTACATCAAGTGAAAATAAATCATCTTAAACAATATATAATAACGATTTAATATGTTCTAATGAAAAATTGATTATATGTGAATTTCATTTAACAACTGCTAAATGAATGATGAAATCAAAATGCTTGTGATAATATCTACTTCGAACAATTGAAGTTTTCAAGTTGAGAGTACCTTCATAAACATAGATTCTGAAGGCACTCTTAATAATGTCTTCAAGAATTTATTAGGGGGAAAGATGACATCATTTTTATTAACAAAAACAAAATAAAAATATGAGAAGGTTGTTGGCAACCAACAAATGACGACATACATGGGTGAACTAGTTATCTCTGTTTACTTTGCTATAAACAATGAAGTATGATACAATCTAAAACTTACTTTGAGAAATTAGATAACCCCAATCTGATATAAACTTGTGTTAAATGTTTTTCATAATCACAAATACTTTTAGGTTCTTCCTTCATGCCATTTTATAAATATTTGTGTTTGTAGATAAGCCAAGTAATATTGCATCATCAAAACTAAGTACTCAAAAATAAAATATAATCCAAACCATCAGTATAAAGATGTAACTATTTACTTCTCTGAAAAATATCTGAAATATGTTCCATCTATTGAGATGATTTATTTTTCACTTTTTCCTTTTTTTATAAATAATTTAAGTTTTATGAAATAAGGAATCACTGCCCTAGCTTGGGAACCAAAAAGCAGTGTCACTCACAAATATCATCAGAGATAAATCAATTGGCTCATTACTGATAACCCCTATCTCTTGATCACAAACCAAGAACCACTACCACAACCTTGTAACTAAATTTTGGTAATGTCATACTAATGATATTCATCATCCTCGGCGAAACAACTCATTACTGAGACCTTCTGTTCCTAATTTCATAAAAAAAGGGAACAAATCAAGATACTTTCAGACCGTAAATAAGTTGAAAGGTGACTGATAATCCAAATTCATAAAGATTTTCCAAGTACGAGGTTTTGACAATGTAACTCACTAGTTATCCATACTATAATAATAAAATGAACCATAGAAGTTCAATCCTAACTGTATTTACAAAAACTAAAATTTTAACTAACATATTCATTTCAGATTTAAGAAAATCTGATTAGATGAAGCAAGATGAAAGACTACACTCAGTATTAATTGCTTAGAGTAAATAAACAAACTAAAATTCAATCCTCAAGGGTTTATTTATTTACAAACTCCTTCTCTGATCAAATATATACATACAAGATTGCAAGGATTGCAAAGCGTAATGATATTTCTTTATAATACAAGTCTTTTTGCTAAAAATAGACAATATTTGCAATGATTTACAGATGAGCTGAGTTTTCACAAAATCAACTGAACTATATATAAAAGATACTCTACTAATTTTCAGAACAGAAAATAAATAATGTACAGATATTAACAAACTATGTACAGATTCAAATATTTGGTGGAAATTAGTGAGAGCATTTCTTAAGAATCAGACTGTTAACCAGAAAGGTTTCAGACTGACCTTCCAAGGTTTGATGTCGAAAGGTACTTGGACCCATTTTTTCTTCAATTATATATGGTCCTAGCCACAGACGTTGAAATTTAGTATGTTCACATTTATCTTCATGAGCTTTGTCCCACTTTAGAACTAAATCACCAACTTGTAAATCTCTATTGGAAACTGAGGTCTGATCAAACCAAGATTTTACAATTTGTTGATGTTTTTAAAAGTGTTGTTTAGCTTTTTCTCTATCCTCATATAATTTAATCAAAGTATTGAATCTCTTCTCCATAGTAGAAAAAATTATATTTTGGATGGATTGTGCTAATTGTAAAGAAGGTAGAAAAATATTAGGAGGTAGAATGGCTTCAGTGCCATAAATTAAAAATAAAGGTGAATTTCCAATTGAAGATTCCAATGTTACTCTATCTGCTCAAAGTGCATTATGTAAGCAATCTACCAATTTCGATGATGTGTGGCAATAAATTTCTTTAGAATATTTAGTAAGTTTTTGTTGGTGGATTCAGCCAAGCCATTACCCTAAGGATAATAACTTGCATAATACTTGACTCTAATTCCTTTCTCCAAAGCAAAAATTATGTTAATTCAACATAATAAAAGTAAGATATAGTATAAAAAACAAGACACCCGGGTACATCGAGATGAGTAATAATAAAGGATTCTAAGAAAAGAACAACTTGATTAGTGTTTACTACACGCAAAGGTGCAGCTTCTTCCCACCATGTAAAATAATCGGTTGCAGCGATAACATATTTATGTTGCATGGATGACGGAGGGTTGATTGGCCCTACTATATCAATACCCCATTGTTGGAATGGTCTTTCCATCGAAACTGGTTGTAGTGTAAACGCAGGTTTTTTAACCCTTCATGTAGTTGTTTGACAATCATGACATTTTCTTGTATATGCATATGAATATAAGAATAAAGTAGGCCAATAATAACCAACTCTTAATATTTTATGTGCAGTAGTTTCTCCTCCAAAATTACCACCTCTTGGACCAAAGTGTAACTCCTTTAAAATTGTTTCAGTTTCATCCTTACCCAGACAATGCAATAATACACCATCTGAGTTTTTTCTAAAAAGGACATTATTAATAAACTAATAAGAATTTGATTTCAATCTTAAGTTCCTTCTCTTCTTTGGTTCTAGGTTATCCGAGGTATTTCCTGTTTCAAGAAGAATTATCATGTCAGAATACCAGGATTCTTGTGGAGGAGGAAAGAAATAGATTTCGTTTTTTAGAAAAGATTCATCTATGTTGTCATCAATATTATGTTCCAACAAATGAGCCGACTCGGCTGTAAGTTTACAAAGGCCTTGTCCTCTAACCACCGAGGAAGGTTTTATATTAAGATCATATTCTTGTAAGGTTGTCATCCAAGGGGATTTTATCACCTAAATATTTTTGCACCAAAAGGTTTCTTACTGCAGAATATGGAACAACCAATTTAGTTTTGGATTTTAAGAGATACGTTCGAAAATGTTTTGCTGCTCTAAAAACAAAAAATGATTGCTTATCAAATTCATGATAATTCAACTCATCTCCCTTAAAAATAGAACTCATAAAAGATACATGAACCTCATAATTTCGTTGATTACATTGAGTTAATTCAACCGCATATGAAATATCTGAAGAAAAACTATAAAGTATAAGATCCTTACTGAAATTGGGACTTAAAAGAGAAGGTGCTTCAGATATAGCTTCTAATATTATTTTAAATGACTCTTTTTCCTTATTACTCCAACTAAAGTTTGCATCCTTTTTTATCATGTTTTGCAAAGGATGAATGATTTCAGAGAAACTAGGGATAAATATTCTTACAAAATTAATCTTTCCCAAAAAATATTGCATATCCTTTTTACTGGAAGGATAAGTAATTTTGGATATAGCCTGAGTTCTCTGAGGGTCAATCATGATTCCATTTTTGGAAACTACGCATCCTAATAAAATTCCCTGGGTTACTGAAAATATTGTTTTCATAGGGTTTAATGATATCCCGTATCTTCTACAACACTAAAAAACCTTCTTAAGATGAGAGATATGGTCAAGCCGGTTTTTAGAGAAAATTGTAACGTCATAAAGATAAACAACTACCGAATTATTGATTAATCCCCTAAAATATATATCCATTTTTCATTGAAAAGTGGCTCCATCATTAATCAAGCCAAAGGGCATATTTAGATAAGCATAAGTTCCCCATGCAGTTCTAAATGCGATTTTGAGTTGATCATCACGAGAAACTAGAATTTGGTTATAACCTAAAAAATCGTCAAGTAATGACAGCATCTCAAATCCTGAAACCTTTTGGAGGATTTTCTCCATGGGAGGGACTGGGTAATTATCCTTTTTAGAAGACCTATTAAGATTAGAGAAATTGACACAAAGTTGAATATTCCCATTATTCTTCTGAATTGGAACCAAGTTGGCCACCCACTCAATATGGCATACCGAGAAAATGATTTTGGTAGCTAAAATTTTGTTCAATTATTTCTTAAGTGTTGGTTCGAGTGTTAGATGCATTTTCCTAAAGTTTTTGTTGAAAAGGTTTTTCAACAGGTTTCATCGGGATAATATGTTGCATGATTTGTGGATCGAATTTTTTAGGTCATCATATATCCACTCGAAAAAATCTATGTATTCCTTAAATAACTTTATAAAAGATTATTTTTCTAAGGAGGTACAATATGTTCCTAAGTTGATAGGTTGAGGATTGGAATCTATCCCTGAATTTATAGTTTCATACCTTAAGCAATAACTATTTGTTTTACAATTTGGGATGGATTTAAATTTGTCATGAAGATCATAACTTTTTTCCAATCTTAAAATAGAGTTAGGGGTAGATTTTACCGTATCGATAGGTTTTTCTATCAGACAATGAGGATGTATTACCGAAAAATTGTGTAAGTCTTCATCTTGAGCGATTTAATCAATAGCAGAATCTTTGAAGGTATCTTCATTCATCAATAAATTCAATATCTGTGTATCATCGTCGAAAACGTGCCAATTAGTGATATTGTCAGGAATTGATGGTCTAATAGTTAACTCAATTGAAAAAGTGTTAGTTGAAAATTCTTCAGGTGGAACTAATTTAGAAGCTACATTAGCTAATAGATCAACTTCTTGATTTTGAAATCTAGGAATAGAATTAATATTGAAAGCTTCAAAATTCCAAATAAGGTTCCATACCTCTTTTTTATCATTATGAAGATGTTCGGAGGCAATGAATTGAGTTACGTACTTGTCGTGCAATGATATCGAAATCACCATATACCACCAGTACCTTGATGTTTAGATCTAAATATTTCTCCATACCTTGGATAAGAGCTTCATACTCATCTATGTTGTTAGTGCAATCAAATTATAATCTACAAACTATACATGTTTTATTTTGTTTTGGGTCAATTAGAAGGCAGCCAACTCCAGCTCCTCCTTTTGATTTTGACCCGTCAAGATAGAGTGTCCAATGAAAATTATTTACAACTACCTTACTATCACTAATATATACATAATTCTGATTTTATACATTATTTACATAATTCTGCAATGAAGAATTAGGTTGAATATAAGTGAAATTTGAAATTTCATATTGTTGTTTTATACCTATAAATGGAGAATTTTCAGCCTTAAAATTCCCAAAATTTAGCTCATAAGTGTAATTTCCCATGATTCAATAAAAAAAACACAGTTTCATTTGGATCATGTAACTCCGTTGCAATATGCTTCAAGTATCTTTCTCTTCCATTTTTAATCTGATTGGCTTTCCCATTTTGTGGCGGCCATTAGGTTGACCAATCAATCAAAAATAAACCATTCATATTTTGTGACCAATCTCTGCTTAAAAATAACCCATAAGCATCAGGAATGTCAACAACAACAATATCTATGATCTGATAAATCCATGGGTTACTTGTCAACCTAATTAGTACATCTTTTATTTCTCCTAAAACCCTCAGATTTGAATGATCTAACTATGTAATTTGAGTTTCACACGAAGTCTATTTAGCATTTAACCTTTGACAAACAGACAAAAACATTACATTAGACGATGCTCGGAGTCTACCATACAATTATGTACAATTTCTGTTATAAATTTCAAACGTGAGAAGAAAGGGAGGTGGAGTAGACTTTGAATTTTTACTTATCAATGAGGTTTTATCAGCTACTAATTTTCCTTTATCCTTAGAAATTAAATCACTATTAGAATTAGTAATAGAAGTTGCATTACCTTGAGTGCTTTGAGTCAGTGAAATCATTGAAGGAGTTATAATATTACAATTAGGCATAGGATATATCTGAAGTAGATCATACATATTGATGTTTGCATGAATCTTTTTCAAATATTCTATAATATCATATTGTAGATCTAACTTTTGTATATTTTGAATGGGAAGATACTGTTTGGAAAGCAGAGGGGTATTATTTCCTTTAGTTGAATTTGAACTTGATGCTCCAAGAGTACCTGTTAATCCCTTACTTTGAGTGTTATAAGCATGTTATCCTGAGGAAGGATATTTACTTTCAACATTTTTTACTAGGTTATCCTAAAAGTGTCCAACTAACTGTTCTTCTTGTTCTTGAGGTTCATCTTCAGTTCCAAAATTTTATTCTTCCTGATCAACAACTTCTTGGTTTGAAGAGGATTCAAGCATGGACAATACTGCTCGAATAGTATTCAAAATATCCTCATTAATTGCTACATCATGAGGAGGTTTTGTTTTATTATTAACAGTATTTTTCCTAAACTGGTTTCTAAAGAACCCTCTAGAAGAGGATGCTTTCGAATTTTTATTTAAGCCTATTACTTCATTCGTTAATGCTCTGATAGCATTCTCAAATTGTTCAACATCAAATGCTTTATCTTTGTATGGATTTGATTTTTCAGTTCTTTTTCGAGGAAAAGTATCAATCTTCCCACTTCTTTCAGGTTCATATGTTAGAGAATTTTTCTCAACTTTGATAGCTTCCTTGAAGGTTTCAACAAGTGTAACCTTGTTGGCTTGTTTAACAAACACACCTAAATATTTTGGTAACGCGGAAGCATAATTTTCTATAACAATATATTCTGGCAGTTGAGAGGCGGCAGGTATTTTATTCTTCAAAGTTAAAAATATTTCATTAAAATGTGTAATCTGCTCCTTATTAACTATTTTTATGCAATATCATTCAAGATCTAAGGAAGAGGGTGTTTTATCTTCTCCAAATTTGTCTAGAAAAGCTTGGCTAAATTCTACCCAGTTTGTTATAGATCCTTGAACCAAATAAAAATACCACGCTGATGTTTCTCCTTCAAATGTTAATGGTAAGAGATGAAAAAATATGTATTCATGTTGTACATTCATATTTTGCACCCCAAGAATAAACTTGTCAATGTGATTTTCAGCAAGTTCTTTATTATCTGGGTTGAACTTAGGGAGAAGTTTGTCTAGGTGTTTAGGCAAAGGATGTTGTACTACAAGGACTACAACTTCACTCCTTTTTAACCAAGGTAAAGGAGGATTAGGTGGATTACCTCCTCCTGCTCCTGCCATTTTTCCCTTTTCGGAATCCGAAGAATTACTATGATTACTAGGTCTTGGACTATCATGTGGATAATTTGGAGATGGTGGTTGACCAGAATGATTGGAAGGAATAAGCTTTCTTGCAGTGTTGGTTTCAGTAATCACTCTAGATGAAGGATTGAACTGATAATTTGGGATTCCTAATCCTAAATCTTGAGCTGCAGAAGTTGATGTTTTATTTCTATTCTTATGAGGTAGACCGAAATCAATAGGGGGTATACTAGTTTTCTGAGAATAAATCCTAGTGAGGACTCTTCTAGATTCTCCTAAAGCTTGTTTGATTTGATGTGGAGTGTAAGGAGAAGAATCAAAATCTCGTTCTAAGATTTCTCTAACAGCATTTGCAAATGGGGAATCACTGATTTTGATTTGTGGAAAAATTGAAGTATTTGAAATACCATAATTATCAGATTCGTTGATTGGTATAGGATATGAACTAGTTACTGGGTTCTGAAAATTTCCAGCCATTAATAGTTACAGGCCCTCCTTGTAGCACCATTTGTTGGCTGTATTTTTCATCTATGGCCAACTAAGGAGAACTAACCCACACAAGGTGCTTACTGTAGCCCCCAGTTTGTTTGGTATGGCTAATTCTCACAGGTTATGGTCTTGCTACCATCTAAGTTTCACTCTCTTAAGGAGAGTCCTACCACTTAAACTTAGAAAAAGTGTGTCCTAAACTAATTAACAAATTAAAAATTAAACTAAATTATAATGAAACTACTAAGTTAAAACTATCTACTGACCTACAATCTATACTAATCTATTTAAATGAAATTTATATTTAACAGTTATTAAATCAAAGTTGATTGTCTATGTCTAACCTATGTTATGCTCTCTTAAGGATAGTCTCTGTTTAAGTTTTCAGGATGTATTATCAAAACTACTTTAAAATATGAAAGGCAACTAACTGTAATATAAAATCTATTTAACAGCTACTAAATCAAAATAGAAAAATTAAATTAAAAATTGAAATTTTATCTAAACTATTGTATCCTATCTTGGCCAAGAGCAAACTATTAGCTATGTTAATGATTCTATTAACAGTATAGATAACAAGAAGCTAAATAATGTAACTATGAGAGAAAATTATCAAAGTTAATATTATGAATAACTTTCAGTTCAGTAATAATTTTATGATTAAAGAATAATAAACAGAAAATTATTTATTATTCGGAAACATAAACTATCAAAGAACAATGGACTTCTAAAATTTAAATATTTGAAATGAAAAACAATTAACTACTTAATTGAATATCTGTAAAAATATATATAAATCAATTAGGAATTTAATAAGCAAAATATTACACAGTCAAGTTTAATTAATAAAATTAATTAACGTGACACATATAATATAAATATCAAATATTAAAATGAATTTGTGCTTCGAGTAATTCATTCATAATTCACAAAAATTATATCACAGTATAATTGTAAGTGATACAAAGAGGAAAATAATAAGGAGAATATATATATATATATATATATATTCATAAACAACTGAACTCAAAATGATACCAATTTTTGGAACAAGTGCTTGACCCTAGTTGGCAGCCAACAAGTCCAAACATTGGTTATGTTGGTCTAGCAAGGTATTTGGTGTTTTGGACTCATTAATGCACCCAAGCGCCCTCATTTGACTATTCTGTAGACACATGCGCCCTTATTTATGACTATTCAGTCCTTGGTGCACTCCCACTCCTTAAAACAGATAAACTAATTGACCAGAGGCACCCATGCATGGTATTTGGGTGTTTTTGGCTCTTTTGGACCATTTATTGCTTCCTAGAGCCACTCCCCCTCACCTATCCACTCCATCATGCCTATCCTACCCTCATTTATGTCCTATCATGCTTCAATCACGTTCACATGGCCATTTGTGACCGTTTGAGGTGGTTTGGGAGCTCATTGGTCCA
Source organism: Pseudotsuga menziesii (assembly GCA_001517045.1). Classification (NCBI taxonomy): domain Eukaryota; kingdom Viridiplantae; phylum Streptophyta; class Pinopsida; order Pinales; family Pinaceae; genus Pseudotsuga; species Pseudotsuga menziesii. Next base: position 395,417 of record LPNX010439694.1, read on the forward strand.
CCTAAAACTCAAGGCACTGACCCGATAGAGTATAACTATGTCAGCAACACTTGCAAAGAAAGTGAGCTATCACCTGAGATACCTAAGAGGACTGCAAGAATTAGGATTATGTATTTATAGAAGGGGATTTCTTCATGGAAACATTAACATACCACTCGACCGAAGCAAAGAGATGGACAACCATCGACACATACACAGCATGTAAAGTAGACCAATTCGTCGACACATACATGGCATATAAAATATATAGATATAAATCATGTATACCATCATTGTTATCAAAATTCCACAGTATTATATCAATATCACTTGTGACAAACTCATAAATATTCATACACAATATAAGCAAACATCATAGAATGTTGGCTTGCTTCTCTATCAACCCAAGTTCAGATCCCTTATTCATCAACAAAAACCAAGATATTGACCCAATGGAGCAGAACTCCGTAGGAAAAACCTACGATGAAGATGAAGTCTCACCCAAAATATCTTATGGGGATTTCCATAACCAATTTTCTGCAATTATGAGAAATATTTCCTTGTGCAACATTATCTGGTCGTTTGACCGAAACCAAGGAATAATTTTTTTGTCTCATACATTCATTCAAGAAGATGACCTATTGATTCGTCAACATGTATGACAGTATGTAACATAAAGCATTAACACATTAATTTTTGTTCCATATTATCATAATATTAGATGTGTGACATATATAAATAAGTTCATTCCCAACAGGTCTACTCAACACATTCAGATAAAATCATTCACAACAGATATGCATTCGACACAAACACAAAGATTAAAGACACACAGACACAACTAGTGTGGAAACCCATCCGAGAAAAACCACAAGCATGCTCTTTGTCTGGCATGAGAAATGGTTTGGCATATTTGGTATGCACACTCAACTTGCAGACTCTTCTTTAGATATTCTTTACAATTCATGTATTGTTTTCTCATCTCATGCTCTCTAGTTTTTTGTCTCTCTCTCTTTTCTTCCTCTTCTTCGTGTTCTTCTATTCTCTTTTCTATGTTCTATGTCAAGTCCTATTATTTTTCATGGTGTTATGTCGTTCGCAAATATCTTGGATCGACTTTATAGGATTTTACAACTCTTACTTTACCCGTCGATTGTTTTTCAACTGTCAATCGACATGGTGTCTTACTAATTTAACTAGTCCCATTACATCTAAAAATAGGCACCATCAGCCCAAATTACAATCATGCTTGATTTCCAAAAGAAAACTATTAGTCTAAATAACTCTTTACCAAAAATAAGTTGAACTCAACATATCAACCTACTTTCTTCCTATTTTGACGCGGCTCCTTCCGTTACGGTCTCTGCTTTTCTTACCACCATAATATTCATCTTTTTGAGCAAACTTATCGTTGTATTCTCTCGACTTTTCCTAGGGGAAATAGGCCCCCAACACTCACCTGTGGCTCATCCTGAGTCTCATTAGTCTGAAATCTCGAACAGGGCAACCTTGCTTTGAAAATATTGAAAGATCTTCACGACCAGTTCTATTTCTTGTCGCACCTCTTCCTGTATTGTCTTCAATTTTTCCACAAGTTCAGAATTGATATGTTCTGAAGTTGTCATTCCCATCGAAGCCAATGATTTTTGTACCTTTTCATCAACAAGTTGAATAATACCTGTAACATTTTATGCTTTTTCCTGTAACTATGCAACACAATCCATTATTTTATGTTGTTGTGTTCGCAATCTGGATACATGTTATTGTAATCTCTTCATATCAGCTTCCTTGGCCATTTTTTCCACTTTTGGTAGCTTCTTTAATTCATTCTTTAGTTTATAAATGTATGCTTCAGCAGTGTGCAACTTCTCTATCACATGTTCTAGCTCTATGTCGTCGATCAAGGATTCTCATGACTGAGAAACATGTTCAACTAATTTAGTACGGAGTACTTATGCCTCTTCAATGTTTTTCACAACCTCAGTTGCTTCCTTCCTTTGCTCTTCCAGTACCTACAAAGGTGTACTGATCATAATTGTTTATTCTAACTGTGTGACTTGCTTACATAAGTTCTCAACTATCTCACCCAGTCTAAAAAAATTTGCTTCAGAGAACATCTTAGGTGTGATTCCTTCCTCAGTGAAACTAATACAAGTAAGTGTAACAGCTACATCAAACCATTTCATGTCATCTTGCCAGGTTTTTACTTTATTCCCAGTCTCCTTGATTGTTTGATTCAGTGACAAAAAGATTTTATTTGATTTCTTCAACTGTCCAAATATTGCATGCTCTCTTGTTTTCATGTCTTCTACTGCAACCTGCTGAATAGCATGCATTTGGTACATTGGTACTGCAGAAAAATTAAAATTCACGTGACCAATATCCTTGAATCTTTGATTATGGGATCCTCAATGATGCTTAGACTGGTCTTCCTTCAGATGAGAAATATTGGTCCTACAAAACAATCGAATATGGTGCTTGGTGGACTACTACTCTAACTTCCTTTACTGCAGTACAAAGTATCTGCAGTGAATTGGTAATGCTTCTAACCAATTATGTGTGCCTCTCATTCTTGCATATCTCATTTGCTACTTCTTCCATTCTATTTGACATCTGATTATAATAATCATTTGTAGTATCGACAACTCTAGATGATTTGTCGGATTTCCACTTCTTGCGACTTTTCTCAAACTTTTATGAGCATTTTCTCTTATTTCCAAACTCTAGATCTGTTGGGTCACGCTGGATTCATTTTGATTATTGGAGGGAGAGCTTCTTGTTATTTCTATTGGTGGATTGCTTCCCTCGTTTCCATTGTGCTTCTCTGATGGGTCATCTTGTCATAGCTCAGCTTCTGGAGAGATTTGATCCTTTTCTACAGGTACTCTCTATCCTTTAATCCTATCCTGAATAATCTCCTCAATTTCTGCAGTGGATAGTTGAAATTGTGTAGCTAACCATTGGTTCTGTGGGTCGTATCACAACTGGAAAAATATATGGTGACCCCCGATCAAAAATATGATAATATTACGAAACCTTTAATGGTTTCCTCTGTTATTCTATCCTTCTTCTTAATAAAATATCTAAGAGCCTCTCCCTGTAAATAAAATTCCACATTGGTGTCTCTTTGTCACTGAAGATTCTCCTTGTCGATCAAGAGATTTTGGTATCTAGCTCCTCATAATGGTATAGGGACATCTACCCCTTGGTAGTCTGGTGGTTCTTCCCATGCGACGAAGGAAATTAAAATCAGAAGCCAAGAATAATTAAAGGTGTTACCTTTCCCATATATAATTTCATGTCTATTTTAGGGAACTTCTGAGGATTATGGTCAATAAATACCATTTCCTTCAAGTTGGGTATAATGTTCATTGTCACTCGAACTCCTTTGGGTATCCCTGGAGTTACTAATTGATACTTTTCATTCTTACCAATGGTAACCTTTGGTGCTTCCTGTGGCCTCGAAGGAACATTATTAGGTAATAAGGTGGCTGACCAAGCTCCTAATGCTTAAGCATCATGTGGAGGTGTTGTCATGTCTGGTTTGCGACCAGTTCCAGAAAGTTTTCTTCTTGATGGGTCAGGTGAGTATGGTCGAACAACAACTTTTGGAATCACTAGTGACTATGAAACAACTTATGTATGTTATTCCATGATGGGTGTGGGTGATGAAATCTCAACACCTAATCCTTGAATGGTGCTTGTGCTCGAAATTTAAATGACCATGCTCTATGAAAATAGCTTCGGCTCAAACAGTTGCAGACAGACAGTTCAGTGCAGAATTTTCAATCATTTAGATGCAATGGAATGGCCAAGCTTCGGCGCGAAGATGAAATATGTGTGTTGGAATACATTAAACCCACTCATAACTTAGGATAAAATAATTAATCATTATTTGATTAATTATTCACCCACTAGCTTAATTAGTTGGCATCCACTTGCACCTTAAAGTCAATACATGCCATCTATATCCCAGGAATGCTTTAATTTTGATTTTGGGTTTATCTTGACCAAATTTTGACCATCCAGAATTAGTATACAACACATTATAGTAGATTCTAGTTTATTCATCTTTTCCAGCTTTTATGTGGATAAGGTAAAGCTAGTCAAACTAGGAAATTGGTTCCTTTTGTTTCCAACCCATTGTTGTTCAGGATAAATCACCCTTGTAACCTAGGGTCTAGGGTTACCAACTTACTACTAACTTGCAGACAATCATCTTTTTACAGGGAATGGAAAGAGAATAGGAAGAAAATCTTGACTTACCCGACTAGTGACGGTTGATCCAACCTTGATCTCCTCTTGCTCCACTTCTCTTCAAAGCTTGTAGGGATGTACTTCTCCACCTGCAAAGAGAAAACCCTTCAAGTAATATCTCATGCATACATACATACATATATATATATATATATATATATATATATATATATATATATATATCAGAGGTTATATGAAAAGAATATAGATAACATAATCAAACATATTCATTAAACCAATATACATGAAATAAACTCAATACAAGATTGGAAGAAGAATTATGTTTATAAACAAGCGGTGAATAAGATAAGAGTACAACCCAACTTCTAACACAAGGACTCCTCTACAACCAAAGGACTCTAAGTTCTGCTGCTCCAAGACTCTAAAGATATACCACCAACATAACTTTGCTCTCCAAAATTGATTGATTAGCCCCCACCCCAAGGCCTCTGTTTATACTTTGGTAAATAGAGTGGTTTCGAAGGTTGGGATGGTTGAGATAGTTGGGATAGTTATGGATTAGGCCCCAACTAATCTCATCTAATCTCGATTTATATTTTTTAATGTCGAATTAAGTTATACGTGGGTATTAATATAGGCAACTCGCATATGACACGCGAGTTGCTCAAAGGGAACTCGCGTATGCAAGTATACGCAGGTTGCAATGCAAATAATCGCATATGATACATGAGTTGCAATGCATAGAGTCGCGTATGCAACCCAAAACTCATAATAAAAATATACAAGGATGGTTTGAGGATAATGCCTCAAAGGTCATTCCCATCTATAATGTTTTGGTCACTTCAATCCAAATTGTCCTTTTGTGTACCAACATGAGGAATGTCGGTACTCGGATGGAGAATTGCCTTTTTGGCTTATAACAAATGTCCCCTAATGTGTGAGGTCAGAGGGAAACAATGGCTGAAATACATTATAATCATTATCTTGGAGAACTCAAAAATCCAAGGAAGCAGAGGAAGTACCTGAAACAAATACATATCAAATGTCATATACAAAATCTTATCTTGAGGATTCTATTTTTAATATACTGGAACACTAGCTCCTTTACAATATTTGAGTACATCATATGATACGAGTGCAAGACCACGTATATTACAAAGGTGGATCGAGGCCACAATATACAATCATGACGAGTCTTCAAAAATATGGAAGCTGTGTAAGTGAACACAACACAAACTTGCTCAACTTAGGTTCTAGATGTGAACATAAGGTCTTCTTCAAAATCCAAAGGAACCAGTACAATCCAGTCCATGTGAATAGATGTGTCGAAGTCGAACATTGAAAGGATTCAACAAATTGCCAATCAATAGGTGACAATTGACAACTGAAGCAAAGGAATTCACCAATGAGGAAAGTGAATCCTAGGGTACCATCGTCAAAACTCTAGGTATTTGTCTTCAGGAAATACTGATGAGAAACCATACTATGATGAGGAAGACAATAGATCCTCCAATGGATCACAAGAGTGACTAGGAAATGGAAAAAGAAAGGTAAACACAAGTGATATCAGATAGGATAATGATGGAATCAGGATAAGAAGCAGAAACAAGGATAAATCCTTGAACAGTGAGCACGACACAAAAATGACCCAAGGCAGCTTTTAACTTTGTAGATATAAAAACTAGACTTATCTGTCATGTAGGAGACATGATCAAATTCCCTGGGCATAAATGACAAGTGGAGGAGTAAGAAAATCAAAGTGATAGTTGGACTGAAAGTGTACACTGAGACATGAGTATCGAAAAGTTCAGAGAGTGCTATGTTCAAGGAGGACATGCTGCCACCGACTGTAACCCAAAGAGAAAACTTCTTCCTTATATTTCCTGTTAAATTTTAACGAGTCCAGGAAAGTCAACTCAGGTCTCTCTTCATTTTTTACAAGATTGAAGAGGAGAAGGAATAATGCTTGATAATGTCACTTATTCGTGGATTTTACGAGCTCGAACTAGTACATGCTTGATTGGTGTTTTCATGTTTAGAGAGTCTGAAAACTCCAAAGAAGACTCCAAGGGGGTCCTTTTTCGTCCAATTTAGTCTCCTGAAACCGAAAAAGTATAAAACATATCTCAGAAGAACTGTCTTAACTTCCAAAGAAGAAAAGGTGAACATTTTTCGTACTTAGTCAGGGAGGTCTGAAAAAGGTTAAATTACCACCTACCCAACGCTCCTTCAATATCAGCTTATAGCTTGAGTTTTACGAGTGTGAAGGAAATCAAGATCACTCGAAAAGATCCATTTGAGTACGAGAAATGGGGCTTGTAATAGTAAACTCGATGTTTTGTTCTTGTTGTTTAATGAGCATGACAAAGACATAAAGTACAGTCAGAATCTTTTTCATGTTAAGGTCCAGAGCACAAAAAAGAGAAAACTAAGCTCATACCGGGTGGTCCTTTTCCGTAAGTTTAGTCCCTCAGGTCTGGAAAAGTGATAAACCTATGCCTGAGAATACTCTTCTCAATTTCGTAGAAAAGAGAGTGATCCTTTCTCATATTATTCCACATGGTCCGAGAAAGAGATAACCTACCACCAATGTGGATGCCCATTCACATATTTTTAACGAGCTTGAATGAACAAGTTTATTCGGTAGTAAAGTCTATTTTGAGGAGTTAGACCTGGGCCTAAAGAAACTCCATAAGGGTAGGGAGCCTTATAAAGGGGATAGCTTGTAAAAATAGACCAAAATGAGGCTCAATTTGGCATGAAAAATAGCTAAGAAGGCTCCCTTGAACCTACGACAAATAAAAAATGAGTTCCAAAGAAAATAAATGTGTTCTAAGCTAGGGCACTCATGTTATGAAAGCCATATCCATGGAAGAACAATGATATAGACAAGGTACTAATGGTTGGAATACCATAGTCCGTGGTTAAAGTAGTAATCCTAGGGTTAAAGCGGATTAAGTATAAACACAAAAATGCATATAAATGGTCAAAATCCTACCCTATATGAGTGAAAAACGACTTTGAATAACTTTGGACCTGTTTCGTTAGGTAAACATGGCATGGCATTAGTTTGATTTTAATAAAAATGACAAACTATAGGTTAAAAACCCCACTTTTTGAAATAATTTCTATAAATAGTGCAAAAATAGAAATCAAATTCACCATTTGACATTTTTACCCAAGATAGACAAGTTTTACCTCTACCTTCAATTGCTCATTGTGGTCAAACCGCTAGATGATTTTCAAATCCGCAAGTGCCACGTAAATCAACTCTCCATGCTCTTTTATTTCATCCAAGAAAATTTTTAATTTTATGAAAAAAATGATGTTTTCAGCTAGTTTAAATATGGTCGCGATGTATACGCGGGTATGCAACGTAGACATCCGCGTACACGCATTTTATATGTGGCTTGCTTGAAAGCAACTCACGTATGATACGCGACATGTCCAAAAGACAGTGGCATATACTGTGCGACATAGAAAAAAGCTATCTAGGGTCAAAATAAAAAAAAAATAAAAATGAATTTAATGTTTGAAAATGGCCTTGCTAACAAGCTGAAGCATGGTGTTGGAGTGGAGGGAGAGGGAGAATGAAGACATGGACCAAGATGCTCTTCGTAGTTCCCCCACGATGCATGCATTGTGGCAAAGTGGGTTGCTTAAATTATTTTGTACCTCACCTATGCGATCCAATGTCCGCTTACTGGAGTTTTTGATCAACTACTGGGATCATGATCTGGGTGCATTTGACTTACAAGGTGAGATTTTAGAGATTACACTAGAAGACATTTATTTCATATCTGGTTTGTCACGATGGGGAGCTCCTGTCAACTTGGAAGGTACTGGTAGGGGCGGTGACCTTATAAGTATTTAGAACTACATTGACACTTACTATGTGCCTGGTACTCAGAAAAGGGGTACTTGCATCCCTATTGTTCATATGCACAGCTTTCCATTACAAGTGTTGGTAAGCACAATAGTGAGGGTTGCAGGATCATCATCACTTCATCTTGCAACTTGAAACCAAATGAGAATTATGGTGGAATGTCTACAGGGAGCCTTATTTGACTGGTGCTTAGGGGTAATCCCGATAATGAAGAAGCAACTCTTTGACTGCAAGAGAGGCCGACGAAAAAGCTTCGGGTATTCTAGCATATTGGTGGCCTTTTTCTTTGAGAGAGTCCCCGGTCTCAGTCCCGCAGTACCTCTACCAATTTCCTCTCCCCATCAGCCTAGACTGAGTAAGTGGGGAGAAATATTCCTTTGCCAAGGTGGCAATGGATCAGTTCAAAGTGTGTACGATGATGACTTCTACCTATGGTGGGAGCGACAGCTACCAACATTGGAGCAATTTCCATATGATGTGTTGGATTTCCATGGTGACAATGAGCTTGTCATCCCTCCTATGGGAGCATGGGGAGCATCAGGTATTTTTGTTTTTCAAGTTTTTAAATTTGTAAGAATTTTAGTCATAAAGATATATACATAGGTATAAGAGTTTTAATCCTTTAAATGTTTTAAAAATGCAGATATTGGACCAGTCCGCCCTGTTGGGAATCCTCGTATGTATTTGCGACCAGTGGTAGGAGAGGATCACGCTCTGATTAGGGTTCTTGAGGAGAAGCTATCCAGGCTTACCCAAAGAGTACCTACTTTACGTATTGAGAAGATCCCTACCATTATGCAAGAGTTAGTGGTTGGTATCCCACCTATCTGGATATGCCTTATGAGAAGGATAGCCAGAGTAGTACTTGTTTACATAGATGTTGTTGAGGCTGCTGCAGTTGAACAAGCTGAAGAAACCTGAGAGAAGGATGACCAGGATGATCAAGGTGGGCAGGGTGGTCAGGATGACCAGGGTGGTAAAGCTTAGACCTAGGAGCATTTTATGGATTACGATCATTTTATGGATTACGATCCAAATTTTGTATATTTTTTGTATATTATACAATTATGACTAGATCTAAGGATCACACTCGACCTATATATATGGACATAAATTCACATATATATATATATACATATATTGTCGGTTTATTTACATGGGTATTTCAATGTGTCTGTTGTAACTTTTATGAAATATGTGTTAAATGCCAATCCAAGATATAATTCGCATATGCATCAGTTAATGAATTTTGATTTCTTGGAAAATGTAATAAAATCAAAATTTCTTTCCAATAACCTAACTTGCATAAACTGACGTAGTAGAATAGGGTTTCGCACCTGATAAGCCGCAATTAAGCTGGGAAACTACCAATTAAGAGACAATCCTGACTTCCAGCTGGGTAATGCCTCGTGACAAGGCATCCCATAAAATCTCAATGACAGCCCTATACTCGGCCACATTATTGGTAGTAGGACCTAGGAAAGCGCCTCCAGAGGCAACTAGCTGTCCTGATGGTGAGTAAATAACCCATGCGGTTGAAGCTAGGTTGTAAGTGTGGCGACTAGTGCCATTTGCAAAACCTACGAACCACTCAAAAGACATCTATAAAAACCAACATATGATATAAGAACACAAACCGGTGAACTATTGTACATAAAGTTACATACAATAAAAATACAAAAAAGTGTTAAGACTAAGCATAGTACTTTTTTAGGTAGAGCCCATTTCTAGGCTCAGGCAGCTTATTTCCCTTGAAATCAGTTAATTCATATATACCTTTCTTCAAACCATTTGACACAACATAGGGTACTAACCACATAGACCTGAATTTCCCTACCCACAGTTGTTCTTTGTCCTAATCCCAAAGCAAGACAAGCTCCCCTTCAAAAAAAATCCTAGGTTTCACCAATTTATCATATTGATTTTTGACCCTACTTTTATGAGCCTCATTTTCTATCAACACATCCCTACGCTATTCATCTAGATGTTCTAAGCGTAACAAACATTCTTCCAGCTCGGTCATATCAGGTAGCACATGAATAGCAATATTTAAAGATGGGATTTCGCATTCAACCGGGCTTACTGCTTCCACTCTGTGAATGAGTTGGAAAGGAGAAAACCTTGTGGCATTTTTCACATTGGTCCAATAATCCCAAAGTGCGGGATACAGCATGATGTTCCAATTTGATCGGGCTACATTAATAGTGCGCTTGAGAATAGTATTCAAGGTCTTATTTACTTCCTCGACTTAACCATTCGCTTGTGCGTAGAAAGAAGACGAATGTTCTTGTTTAAACCCTAGCATAGTGGTCAATTCAGTCATCATGTTGTTTTGGAAGTGACTGCCATGGTCAGTGACAATCTCTTTAGGAATACTGAAACATGCGATAATTTGGTTGAAAACAAAAAAAGCTACAGTTTCCCCGTCAGCTTTATAGGTGGGCATTGCCTATGCCCACTTCATGAAGTAATATACAGTGACAATGATTATTTGTGCCCCCCGACTGAAACTGGGTTGCACGTCACGTAATATATCCCCCACTTAGTGAAGGGGCCCACTAAGATGACAGGAAATAACAGAGCAGGCTACGACCGTATCTTTCTGGTGTAAAGCTAACAAGGATGACAGCGCTTCATGGCTTCCACACAATATTTAAAGATCGTGGGCTAGAAATAACAGGCATGTAAGATCTTCTAGGCCATTGCTAACCTAGATAAATGACCCCCACATGCTCCGCTATGGGCATCATTTAGGACAATCTCGACCTCTTCGTGGGTAAGACATCGACGCAAAAGTATTTCCAATAATGAGGTAGTTTTTTGCATGTAAGCATAGTTTACGGTGTTCTTCCCATGAAAAGGTTGCAGGGTACTTCAGAGTCTGGAGATAGACAAGTATATCTCCGTACCAAGGGTTAGAGGTGGAAATAAAAAATATGTGCTCATCTAGGAATGATTCTTCTTCAATGGCTATATCTTCCTCAACCGGAAATTCTGCAATGAGTTCCACAAAAACTAAGGATTTTTTGGATTTGGCGGATTGGAAATCTAAGTCAAACTCCTGGAGAATGACTATCCATTTGTTGAATTTGCCTCAAACTATCTGTTGGGAAAAAACATATTGGAAAGGATTAACATCTTTCACTACCATCGTAGTCCTTAGTAAGATGTAGTAACGCAACCTCTAACCAGCATACACAGCTGCTAATGCCAACTTTTCGACGTGGGAATACCTAAGTTCAAGGCCAGCTAAAGCACGGCTAAGATATTAAATGACATGCTCTTGGAGCTTATCATCCTCCTGGACTAGTACTACCCCTGTGGTTGACTCGGATGCAGCCAGATACAATATAAAATCACGAGAGTAATCTAGCAGACGTAGTAACGGTGCCGACAACAAAGCTTTCTTTAATGCCTCGAAGTCAAGTTGTGTAATTTCATCCCATATAAATGGGGTGTCCTGCTTCAATGGGCGCATGAAACCTTTAGTGATCTTGGCATAATTCTCAATAAAATGTCGAAGGAAGTTGGACTTCCCTTGCAGGATTTGAAGCTGCCTGATGGAACGAGGAGGAGGCAGAGTTAATCTGGCCTCAACTTTCAAAGGATCCACCTGAATACCTTTGTTAGAAACAATGAACCTGAGCAGTCTACCTGAATCAACACAGAAAACGCACTTGTGGGGATTCAAGCAAATTTTGTAGTATCTGCATCATTCAAAGATTAAATGCAAGTGATCTGGGTGATCGATCCTCTTACAAGAATGTGTTGGCATATCATCAAGGTAGGGTTTGATAATAGACTTAATGTCATGAAAGGCAAAATTCATTGACCGCTGAAAGGTAGCCCCTGCATTTTTCAATCAAAAAGGAATTTTCTTGTACGCAAATGTACCCCAAGGACAGATGAAAGTTTTTTTATGTTGGTCTTTCGGTTTAATTTGAATCTAATTACATCTGGAGAAACCATCCATAAACGAAAAGACTTCACTCCCCGAACTAGCATCAATGATTTGATATATGAATGGTGTGGGGTAGTTATCCTTAGGACAGGATTTCTTTAAATCGTGAAAGTCAGTACAAACGTGTATTGTCCCTTGCTTTTTATCGAGGGGAAAAGGGTTGGATACCCATTCTGTCAAAGCTATCGGGTAAATGAAACCGGCTTTCGGCAGTTTTTCAACTTCAGCCTTAACAAATGTTGCTTTACGTGGATTGATAGGTCTAATTTTTTGTCGAACTGGTTTGGCATCAAGATAGGTTTGGATTTCATACTCGAATATCGATGGATATATTCCTGGCATCTCCTCATATGACAAGGAAAACATGTCGTGGAATTCCTTAAACAAGGCTGTATAGATAGAAATCTCCTTCGGAGAGCAGTTTGCACCGATATGTACATTTTCCACAATGTTTGGGTTTGCAGAGATGTTGATAGGAATAGTAACATAAATGTTTTCCATATTCCCCTCAGCAAATATTCCCTCCCTAAGTAAGGGATTAATGGGTGTATCGGCATCACTTGCCAGTCTCATATGGAACTCTTGATTTTCAATTCTGCTTAACTCTGGAAGAAAATAGGATCAATGGTGAAGATCTTCGCAGATCTTATCTCATCTACACATAGCTTCCAGAATGCCTTCGTTAGATGGAAAAACCATATCTAAGCAATCTTTAGTATGCAAAGAGTTCTCTGCCCAAGCAGGAAGATAGGCTTCTTCCGGCTCCTCTGAGACTATAAGAGGGACTGGAATGGGATCAACAGCGTTATGAATGATAGCTTGATAAGCTAATTTTGTTGCTGATAAGGGCACTTTAAGTTCATGACGGGAAGGAATAACCCAAGGGTCCCTTCTATCGACAACCATTGCAATAGAATTCCCTACGCTAGTAGAACCTAAGTAATTAATTAGAGCTGGAAAATCGAATGTACCCATCAATGATGCATACATTCTATCCCCTAAGCTCTTTGAAGTAGGTTTAACCTGATCAACCAATGGCACGGTGGACTCATTAGTTTCCATGCAGCCCTTTCGAGTAAAACTGAGTTGGTATACAGTAACCAACTTCCCTTCGTGCAGAAACACTACTACCTGAAGAACAACCGATGAAATAGCAGACATGGAATAAGTCCAACTTCTCCCCAGGAGCAAGTTATAATCCACTGGTGCATCAATCACCTCTACCTCAATAGACACTGCCTTCCCTGCCAACTCTATTTTGAAAGTTGGTAGGATACCATGTGGACGAAATGACCTTTCGTCGAAAGCAATAAGTAGGGTGTTCAATGGAACTAGCTATGGAGATCCAAGAGCCTTCCAGCAAGACAAGGACATGGTAGATGTGGAAGCACCCTCATCGACAACTGCCCTTCCAATGGTTTTTCCACCATGGATGACATCTATCGATAAGGCCACATGATATGGTAGGCAAATTTTGACGTCAGAAAAATTAAACTTTGCCATGAGGCTCGATGAATCCATACTACCTAAGGCTGCTAAGAGTACATCTCGTTGGGCGGGACAACTCTGTAACACCTCTAAATCCGACATCGCACAAGGGTTTTGGGTTAAATATTAAACTACAAAGTAATTGGTTACAACCCTAGCATTAGGATTTTGCAATGTTTTCTTAAAGAAACCCTTTGGTATCTTGGGCATAGTTTCGACAGGTTTTCAATTGTGAGAGGGTTAGAAGTTTCACCTATAGACTTACCCTTCTCTGGAGCCTCTGTCTCATAGTTCTTGTTCCTAGTCTAGAGTAATTTCTGGGATCGAACCATGTTGATATAATTTGGTTCATGAGAATTTGGGGTGCCCCCTACTACATTTGAAGCTGAAGCTGAATTTTGTCCTTGGGGAAAAGGATCCTTTAGGACAGCCGGTTGTTTGCTTTTGAGCAGCTTCTGAGCTTGGTCCATAATGGGACATTGATGGGTCAGGTGATCTTACTAGCACAACTTACATGGAAATTTCACCTTCTTCTTCTCTTTTTTTCCCCCATCAGCATTATTTGTGGGTTTTGGCTTGTTTTGGTTTCCCTCACCTTTCTTCCCCTTTTTCTTTTTCCCATCGGGTTGCTGATTGCCCTTTTGTGCGGATTGTGAAAAAACACTTGCATTATGGTGTGAGGGGGTAGCCTTTACTGCCTCCATCGTAGAGTGTTTGACGGACAACTCATGGAGTTTTTTAGCCAAAGACTCCACAGTGCGATATTTCACTGAACTAACCACACCATCGGCATGAGGTCCAAGCATAGGTTTTTCGACACTATGGGTTGGTCTCGGTGCATCAGGGATGATTTCATATAGAATCCCAGACTGAGAATATATTAAATCTAACTGCTGGGCCCTGAGGATAGCCTCTTCCTCATTAGTTACTCCCGAAGTGGACACGTCCTTAGATATATATGCCAATAAGGACTTAAGGAACCATTCTAGGAAAAACTCAGGAGGGATAGTGGCCTTAATGAGCCTCTTCCACCTTCTCCACTCTTAGATGTGATCCAATATATGAGTGGCTTTGTCCTGCCAAAAGGTGGACAATAAGTCTGTCCCAACATCATACCGGACAGGAAATTGGAAATAGTTAAGGAACACATTGGCTAAGTCGCAAAAACTACCAAACACAGCAGAGGGCGGTTCAATGTACCACTTTGTTGCGGCACTTATAATATTTCTTTGGAAAAATATCAACCGAACGGTGTCATCGTTCAATGAGTTGGAGGAGCACCACAAGTGAAAAGTGGTGATATGAGCCCCTGGGTCTTCACCAAATTTTCCTTCGAATCTTGGGATATCCGAAGGTAGCTTGGTAGGAATAGGTGGCAAAGAGGCATCATGTCTCACTAGATCATTCATTAGCTTGGACAAATCTGGCAAATTCAAAGTTGCCCGGAAAGGAAGCTTGGGCCTAACCAGAGCATGAAAATTACCAGCTTGGAAAGTAGAAGGACTTGCCCCCGGGTTCCCAAATGTGAAGGCGGGGTTCCCCCGCTACCTGTTGCGAAGTAGTCGGATTGATTTGGAAAGGATTCCACCCATAAGCCAGTGGATTATATGGTGCAGTGTATGAGGTTCAAGCTGCCCCAGTTGAAACTAGAGTTTGGAAAAAAAAAGCAGGTATCCCTCCGATAAAAAGCAAAAAAGGAGAGCTCGTGAAAGGAGTCGAAATTGACAATTGGAAACCTTGACCATAAGGGTTAGTGTTTCCGAACTGCACTCCTACATATGTAGGTGTGGGATCTACATATGGAGCGGATGGGGGAATGTGCCCCCCATTCCAAGGGAAACCCTGGACAAATGAATAGGATCCCATTGGACCACTCTGGTAGTGTGTGCAAAAGAAGTTGAAACAGAAGGTACACTAGGGATCCCAATGACCACCCCACCAGAAGTGCCTACTACACTTTTTTAAGCTGAGTTTTGGACCACCTGACTATCTAGAGTCAAAGCAGTAGTAGGTATGTTTGATCTAGGGGCACCCACCGGGGGAGGTGGTACCCCTTCAGCTGGAGCGGTTGAGGCGGAGGTAGAAGGACTTTCCCCTGCAGTAGACATTACTCTGCCCACAGGAACACCAATCACAAGTGAATTGAAATGACAAACCTGGATGATCACTGGACAATAAGAGGTGAATTAAAGTTTCTCACAAACTCATCAGCCTGCAAGTCTTCTATCTCTACTGGGATTGTATCAACCTGGTTTGTCCTAAGTTCTGGTTCACCCGGAACTTCACTAATCCCTACCAGTTCGAAAGAACCATTTGTGTCTAATCTCTGCCTTTGAGGGGGCAGTGGAGGCTCCATTGTAGTGAGTGGAGGAAGGTTTTGCAACCTTCTTAACCTTCTAAAAGGTTGGTCCTCCACGATTTAAAATTTGACTCTTCACACCCTAAGGTCGGCTAAACACAAACAAACCACAGAGAAATCACTACAAAATTTCCTAAAGTCTTCAGCAATCACAAGGGGTATAAGATATGCTTTCCAGAAGAAAGTTGACAGACAGTTACTTGAATTCCTTGAAGATGTTCTTAGGCACAAGCGAAGGAATCACCCACCGCCCTCCCACACTTTCTACAAGGGTTACCTTCCAAGATCGTCCAAGGTCAACCAGAAATAGCCTTCTGGTGTACCTATGTATGAACCCTAGATGTCTGAGAGACTATAGGATACCTCAACTATATTGACAGTCTGGGAAGACAGCCGCAAGCTTGGTTCATACGCATGGGCAGGGTAGAAAAGCCTGAAAATATGTCTAGGACAGAATCCCCAGATGCGCAAAAAAACTTGGTCTACGCTTTGACAAGGAATCGGAGGGTTATCTCCTCAGTCCAAGCCTCCACGCACCCTCATGCTTAACTCCCGTTTGAGAGGATCTTCCCAAATACAACCAACATAGGAAAGGGTTTACTTATCGATTGGTCAACTACGTCTGAATTTAAACACTTGTGGAGAGTTTAAACTCCCTATTCCACAAGTATAGCCTAATCTAGTTGGTGTATGTCCCTGTAAAATACAGCTTACTAATAAATTTTAAATTATATCGTTTATTTTAAGGGCTATTCTTAGTCAGAAGGTAAATGGTGTGAAGTACTGTGATGTTATAGACTCGATAAGAAAAGTAAAATGATGTAGAAAGCAAGTTCCAAAGCAAGATGCAACTACTTAAACCAAAATTCTTTTCTTTTTGTAAATGTAAGCTAATGAAATTAAAACTAAGTGTCAGAAAACTAAGACTTTTATAATTTTTGAAATTTTATTTGAAAATGCTGAAAAGAAAACTACTAAGTGCAACTATATGCAAAAGCATAAAATGTTTTTCTTTCACTTTTTCAAATTCTTCAAAAATTACAATGCATCTAAATGCAAATTTTTGAGTAAGTTTGAATGATCACAACATATCAAAAGCAAAATGAAGTATAGAGGACCTACAATAACCAAACTTCAATCAGATGGGAAGGAGACTTGGTAAACAACCTGACTTGGAAAACTAATGAATAAAATCCACTAGATTTACTAAAGAACAAGTGGCTGACTGACACTACACAAAGTAGTACAGAGAATAAGGTATCTAAAGCCCTAATCACTGACTCAGATACGTACCACTGAACTCATAGGCCAAGCAGGAGGGCCAACTTCAAGTCACTGGATGAAAGAAGATTCAAACAAAGCAAACTCAAAGGCTTAATAACAAGCGAAAAGTATGGCATACAGGACTTTGGACTTACATAATTATGCCAACAACAGAAGACCCCTAAGCAGACAAAAAATCAGCCAAGACAGGGACAAGCAGACCCTACCCAAATTTTTATGTTGCTACAGGATATACGCGACTGTCTTATAGAGCAACCCACATACCATACATGAATTTCTTATAGAGAAACCCGTGTATACAAGTTGCTATACGCGACTGTGTATAATAGCAACCCGCGTATACAACAAAAAAAATTCAAAGAAAAAATATAAAACGGTCTCTGGATATACTATACTGCAAATCAAAGGCAAGATAAAGGAACCACACTTAGAATCAAAGCAAATATTGGTCAAGAACCTACAGGATAAACCCACAGCATGCTGGGCTCCCCAGTGGAGTCACCAGTTCTGTTGTTC
Source organism: Pseudotsuga menziesii (assembly GCA_001517045.1). Classification (NCBI taxonomy): domain Eukaryota; kingdom Viridiplantae; phylum Streptophyta; class Pinopsida; order Pinales; family Pinaceae; genus Pseudotsuga; species Pseudotsuga menziesii. Next base: position 413,108 of record LPNX010439694.1, read on the forward strand.
AGGATAAAGCACCCTTGTAACCTAGGGTCTGGGGTTACCAACTTACTACTAAATTGTAGACAATCAGATTTTTACAAGGAATGGAAAGAGAATAGGAAGAAAATATTGACTTACCCAACTAGCGACGGTTGATCCAAGCTTGATCTTCTCTCGCTCCACTTCTCTCCAAAGATTCTAGGGATGTACTTCTCTACCTACAAAGAGAAAACCCTTCAAGTAATATCTCATGCATATATATATCACAGGTTATATTAAAATCATATAGATAACATAATCAAACATATTCATTAAACCAATATACATGAAATAAACTCAATACAATATTGGAAGAAGAATTCTCTTTATTAACAAGCAGTGAATAAGATAAGAGTACAACCCAGATTCTGACACAAGGACTCCTCTGCAACCAAAGGAATCTGAGTTCTACTACTCCGAGACTTTGAAGATATACCACCAGTATAACTTTTCTCTCCAAAATTGATTGATTATCCCCCACCCCAAGGCCTCTATTTATACTTTGGGAAATAGAGTGGTTTCGAAGGTTGGGATGGTTGAGATAGTTGGGATAGTTATGGATTAGGCCCCAACTAATCTCATCTAATATCGATTTATATTTTTTAATTTCAAATTAAGGTATACACGGGTATTAATATAGGAAACTCGCATATGACACACGAATTGCTCAAAGGGAATTCGCGTATGCAAGTATACGCGGGTTGCAATGCAAATAGTAGCGTATGATACCGAGTTGCAATGCATATAGTCATGTATGCAACCCAAAACTCATAATAAAAATATACAAGTCTGGTTTGAGGATAATGCATCAAAGTTCATGCCCATCTATAGTGTTTTCGTCACTTCAATCCAAATTGTCCTTTTGTGTAAAAACATGAGGAATGTCGGTACTCGAACGGAGAAGTGCCATTTTGGTTGATAACACCCATCCTTCATGAATTTTTCTCCATTTTCTATTATTATCATGTTTTTCCATCTCCCTTGACAACTCACTCATGGTTTTTCCAATTCATGAGGTCCTTGACAGATTTGGGAAGTGCTTTAGCCACCTATGGGGGTTTGCTATATTTTGGTAAGTCAGCCTTTTTGAGCTTTATGATTTGTCTCCATACAACTCGATTTTCCTATGAGGGATTTACTATTTATGTACACTATTATTCATCATTATTAAATGAAAGGATACACACCAATATTCATCTCTTCATTCATGTGATTCGGTCTCTTTTCTTCTATCTATTTTTCCTGTGTATGCTTGTGAGAATTCTTAATAGCAAGATATATTTCATGTGCTTATTATTAGAATCATTGCTCATAGAATTGATATATTATTTCTACATGGTATAATAGTAGCAAGGTTGATCAATTTCTACAGAGTTGAGGAGTGCATCCAATCCCTTATCCCTCTCTGAAGAAGAGCTTGTCTAGCTTACAAGATTTTCCCCTAGTTTGTTTTGCAGGTTGCAGAGAGTTTCCTCTTGAGCACATAAATTCAGAAATATGGATTCTCCTTCATAAATAATTATTACTCCCTTCAACTACCATGAATGGAAATCCAAAATTTCCATTCTATTACACAGTAGAGGATTGTACAGAGTTACTCTAGCCTTGGAGAATGAGCCCAATGCTGTGATTGAGAAAGCTAAGTTTCATAATAGGTTGGAAGAAGCCTATGGATTGCTTTTCCTCTCTATTTATCCTGATATACTCTTTCATATATATGGTTTGACCACTCCAAACCAAGTATGGACTCAATTGGAGTCTCTCTTTGGAGTTCAAGCTAAGCTAAGAGCGCATCAATTGGAGATAGAGTCATTCTCAATGAGTCCAAGTGATTTCTATTCTCTTCAGGGTTTCTTCACCAAGTTAAAGTCACTTGTTATAATTCTCAAGAAATGTGGGATTGAGAAATAATATGATCAATTAATCCTTTCCATTCTTTCAAAATTGGGTCCTGATTACTCGGTTTTTGTGTCTACTTTTCATGCTACTAGGCTTGTTGTTCCTAAGTGGAAAATGCCTTCTTTAAATTCTTTTCTCGATTCACTAAAAAAGGATAAAGATAAATTGATCCATATGGGTGTCCTTAATTTTTCCAAGGGCAATTATCATGCTCTCTTAAATCAAGGAAGCAAGAATCACAAATCAAAAGAGAAGCAAATTGTGAAGAAGCCAAATTCATAAATTGAAGATGGAGAATCATATGAAGATTTAATGAAGAAAGTTAAGAAGAAAAGGAGAAAATCCAAGTGTTCTTATTGCATCAATATTTTTCATTCAGATAAGAAGTGTTTCAAGAAGACTATGGACATCATGTCTCAGCTTCTTGAGAAGCACAAGATCAAAGTTCCAGAAGAACTAGAAAGGCATGTCGATTCCTCAGAACAATGTCATAGTGCGCACTTCCAAGGTGATACAACTTATGCTTTGAGTGCCATAGTTATATCCTTTTATCATGTCTCTAATACATCTTTAGTCTCTGATATATCATAATCATAAATATCAGATCCTTCCTTTTATAATCCTCCTCTTAGTCTACTAGATTCATCTCCCAAAAATTGTGTTTTTTCACTAGATATTGACTTGTATTTGAGCAGCTCTTCCTCACAAGCTTGTATATCTGATTTAGAATATTGTTTGCATATTGATATGTATGTCATGACACATATCATACCACCATACATACCATCTACCATACCTCTGAATAATCCTAAGACTATACAAATCCCAAGTTCACTAGTTGATTCTGCATTGTTCTCTTATGCATTGTTACTTATCTTACATGGTTTGAAGTCTTGTGTATATTTCAGTGGCTGGTTATCCATGACCTTAGTCATATTTGGACTGATATTAAATATGTTTGTATCTGTTCTGAAAACCTATAGTTCATATCTTATGCCCATCCATCATTCAGATTTTTACACCTATCAGTTTTCCCCAATTGCTCATAGTTTTCCTAGTATAGCCCTATATCCTCATGGAGCCACTGAAGCCTTTATCCTTTCTTTTCCATATGCTAATTTTTCTGATATATCAGATTTTTATCAGCCTCATATCATATCTATACAAATGCTACATCATATTGGAATATTGACATGTGATTCACATCACAATTTTGCAGCTATTCAAGGAATTAGGTGTGAAATAAATTGTCTTAATTTTTGTACTCTTTGGGAAAGAGTATGCACAGATGTATTTTCCATTTCATATTATGTTTGTACATCATATTTTTACAGCAGCAAGAGGCATTCATATAATGCTCCTACTTCATCAGTTGATGAGATACAGGGAGTCTCTCCTCTTCCTTCTTGCAAGTTCTACACTCTAGCGCATGATCATGGAGTTCATGATTTCTTCAACAAGTCTTCCATCCAGAAGCAGTTCATTCAGCTCCTTCAAGTGAATATAAAGATATGTTTAAGACATATTATTTCAAATTTTGTTCCTTTTCCTTTCTTGAGGGAGGATTTTCCCCATGTGGTTTTGCCTCTTTCCTCACTTTTCTGGACATAATAATTGTTAAAGGGTGACCATAGCCTTGTTGGTGGGCCCTATATGCATCCATATTTTTTACATACCATCATAAATTCACACTAATAGGGGGGTTTTGGAATATATTAAACCCACTCATAACTTAGGATAAAATAATTAATCATTATTTGATTAATTATTCGCCCACTAGCTTAATTAGTTGGCATCCACTTGCACCTTAAAGTCAATACATGCCATCTATATCCCAGGAATGATTTATTTCTGATTCTAGGTTGATCTTGACCACCTTTTTACCATCCAAAATTAGTATAGAGCACATTACAGCAGATTCTGCTCTATTCAACTTTTCCATCTTTTCTGTGGATAAGGTAAGGCTAGTCAAACTAGGAAACTGGGTCCTTTTGTTTCCAACCCATCCTTCATGAATTGTTCTCCATTTTCTAGGATTAACATGTTTTTTCATCTCCCTTGACAACTCAATCATTATTTTTCCAATTCGTGAGGTCCTTGACATATTTGGGAAGTTTAGCCACCTATGGGGGGGTTTGCTATATTTTGGTAAGTCAACCTTTTTGAGCTTTATGATTTGTCTCCATACAACTCAATTTTCTTAAGAGGTATGTACTATTTATGTACACTATTATTCATCATTATTCAAGGAAAGGATACACACCAATATTCATCACTTCATTCATGTGGTTCGGTCTTTTTTCTTCTCTCTATTTTTCTTGTGTATGCTTGTGAGAATTATTAGTAGCAAGATCTATTTCTTGTGCTTCTTCTTAGCATCATTGCTCATAGCATTGATGTATTATTTCTACAATGTGTACTCCTTCAATCAGTTCTTCACTCACACTATTTTGCAATAAATGGAAAGGTGGTAGTGATTTCTATCACATGCAGCAATCTTTCTAATCATTTCAAAGAGATTTCCAACCAAATGATCACTTCAACTGTCAGTTCAATGGTAGTTAATGTGCATTAATGGCATATGTGACCAAAAATCATGCCACTGAAATCTCATGTTACTTTACATTAGATATCATCCAACTGTCAATTACGACCAAAATCCATCATGCGACAACAATTATTCTCTCGCAATAGGTATATAGCTTGCGACATAATTCTTCCTTTGCGACATATAGTCCATGACACAATTCTTCTCTTGCAACAAACATATATTATGTGACAACAATTCAAGAAATGTCAAAAGACTCACAAACTTGCGACACTCATAATCTTGTGACAAAAACACTCATAGAATTTTTGACAACAACACTCATAAACTCTTTTTTTTACTTGTTTCCTTCTCTTTTTGAACTGTCACATGACCAAAGTGTGACTATCCTGATAAGGCTTTAGGTGACTTCCATTCACTAATCCTTTGAAACATGTACCATCTAATTTTTGCAATTGCACTGCTCCTCCTTCAGTGATCTGAATGACATTATATGGTCCCATCCAATGTGTCTGAAGCTTGCCATGATGCTTCAAAACTTACTATCATATAGGATAACAAGATCTCCAATCTGAAACTGCTTATGCTTGATATGTCAGTCATGCCAAGATTTATGTCGCTCCTTCTTGACATTTTGGTGATATCCTATAATGAAACTATCTTCTTCTAATTGTACAAGCTATAACAATCTTTCTTTGAAAGCAACAACATCAGTCATTTTCGTAATCGAAAATATTCTTAGACTGGGTATAATATATTTCATCAACATAACAACCTCTTGTCCATAAACCAGTCGAAATGGAGTTTGGCATGTCTACTTTTTACAGGTGGTACAATAGGCCCATAAACTGCAGGTATTTTCTTATCCCAGTCATCTCTTTGTAAATTACATGGTTTTTCCAATGCATTCTCCATAATCAGATTGAATGCCTCGATAACACCATTCGCTTGTGGGTGATACGATGTTGTATTCCAGTGCTGAATTTGAAATTCCTTAGTTAATTTGTCAATCAGTTGATTCATGAAATGCATGCCTTGATCACTTATCAAAATCACCAGGCACCCAAATCAGGTTACTACATGGTCAAACATAAACATTACAGTAGTCGCATCAGTACACTTCTTTATTGGTATTGCTTCATCCCATCTTGTCAAGTAATATGTCGAACTGATAATGTAACGTGCACCCGTTCTATTTCCTAGTGGATTAATAGTAACCATAAAATCAAAAACCCATTTATAAAATTCCTATAAATTCACCTGAGGTACTAGCGACATCTCATCTCATCATGACATATTTCCAGTTCTTTGGAAGATATCACAGTTGTGACAATAATCTCTAGCGTTTGCATGCAAAGTAGGCCACCACAAACCCCCTTGTAGTATCTTACACACTGTTGATTTTTCTACATAATGGCCTCCTTCGATACCAGCATGTGCTTCATTCAATAACATCGATCAATCATGTTCCAAGACACAGGGACAAAGAGTTTCATCTGGTCCCATTTAGTATAATTGTCCAGCAATCAATTGGAAGTCTCCAACTTTCACAACTAATTATTTATTTTGTGTTGTAGTGAATCCTAGAAGTGCATATCTTGCAGTTAAGAAATGCATAATATCTCTATAATGATCATCAAACATCTTAACTGTAAATAATTCTGCGCCAAGAAGACTATCATTGAGATTACAAGTATCTTCTCCACTTTCTAAATTCGACAAATGGTCTAGTCCTGAATTCAGTCGACCTGTTTTAACAATAATATCAAAGTCAAATTCTTGGAAGAGGAGAAACCATTGACAAATATTCACCCCCAACACTAGCTTATTGACCATATATTTCAATGCAAAATTATTTGTATAAATCTTGAAATGTCCTCTGAGCAAATAGTGTCAAAATTTTAAAGAGCATATACCATATCTAGTCCTTCTCTTTTTTTCGTGGTATAGTTCTTCTCTGTTGTCGATAATTTTCTACTAGAAAATGTGATGGGATGATCAATATAACCTTCTCCTATTTATGCACGTACAACACCCAACACGACAGACAAGGCATCAACATGTACATGAAACTCTTTCTTCCAGTCTGGAAATACTAATATGGAATACTAATATGGGTGTTGTAACCATCTCATTTTTAAGAACATCCATACTTTCTTGACATTGTTCACTCCACTGAAACTTGACATCTTTCTTTAATAATTTCTCCATAGGGGCAGTCACTTCTGCATATCCTCTGATAAACTTCTGATAGTACCCTGTATGTCCCAAAGTAGTTTGCAATTGTTTTACTATCGAGGGTAGTGGAAGTTCAACAATAATCGAGATATTTGCAAGACCCACCACTATTCCATCCTGACAAACCACATGACCCAATAATATTCCAAAAGGAGCACAAAAAATTCACTTCTTCAAATTGAGGAAAATATGGAATTGTCGACATCATTCTAGCATCATTCTAAGACTCTCAATATGATCTTTTATTAGCCCAAATATCGTCCATTCATCAAAGTAGAATTCAATAAATTTATGTATGAAATATTTAAAATCAGCTACAACTATCGTAGAAAATATAGCAGGAGCATTCTTGAGTCCAAAATGCATTAGCGTATATTGGAAACATCCCCACTCTATCGCAAAGGTTGTCTTGTGTCAATATTCCATTGCAATTCTGATCTGATGGTAACCAGAGAACCCATCAGTAAATGAATATAATTCTTGGCCCTCGACACTCTCCAATACTTCATCTGTAAATGGGTTCGGAAATAGGTCGTGCAGGCATGCATCATTCAACTTCCTTATGTCGACGCAGATACACACTTCACTAGCATTCTTCTTATCTTGTACTACCATGGGGCTAATCCATTCGAATTATTCAACAGGATCTATAATTCCCACATCTAAAATTATGTTTAACTGTGTTTTAACCTTTTATTTTTACCTTAGATTGACACAATATGGTCATTTCCTAATAGGTTTTGCATCAGGATTCTAGGGAACTCTCATTTCTCCAAGATCTTCAACAATTCCCTTCATTTCTGAAAATTTAGAGCGAAATAGATCCTAAAACTGATGTAGTAGGTCTGTAATATTTTCGACGGTATCTTAATCCCAGTAGTCTTCGATATTAACAAACTCCGGGTTCTATGGAGAACCAACACTCATTTTCTTTATTTTTAAAGAATTCAAAAACTTGTCGCTTGATACACCTGATCCTTCCACTGTGCGAGTACCATAAGACTTAAGAATATTTATGTCGCATGGATAATCATCATCAAATTCTCCTGTTACATTGTAGCATTCCATCCAATGTTGGATTTTAGTGTTGCTCTGAAATAATTTTTTCATTGACACCAGAATATCTTCAAATATCTTAGTCTTGATTACTTGTCAAGCAACATCAATTGAAGGATGATCATCATCAAATTCAAACATATCCATGAAACTGGAAACTAGCTCTTCACATTCAATTGTTCCCCGTCGCAGATCAACCAACATATACCAATTTCTTGATATCATGTCCAAAGTATGTAGAAATTGGCGGACCCATTCCTGTCACGGCGATGTCTCCCATGTCATGCGATGATGCTCATTGTGTTCAACAGGATTAGTCAGCCCTGTATATTTTGGAACAGTATAGAGGATATTTTCTCCAAATCATAATTCCAGTAGTCTTTAGCATTACAACCATTCTGAAATATTCTGCTTGTGCACAAACCACCATCTTACGGGTGTATCCTTCATTACAAATTCCATGGCTAAGAAGCGTTGAGGTTCCATTACTTTCTATTCAAATTTTGTAAGAAAATATTCCAGGTTAGGAAAACTTTTATAGGTAGGAAAATCACATACCTCAATACCTACCCGTCGCACTGATTTTATAATTCTTGCACATTTTTGCATTGATACATCATGGATTTGGTTCTGTCAATTCTCCAAATCTTCTCCTGAATCTGATGAGAAGGAACTAATGCTTTTCCAATTGAGGTTTCTATCAACCATCGGATTAACATAATATTCCATCGTAGAGGTAATATTATAGATATGGTACAGATATCCATCTTGTCCTGCATTATTTACCTGCTCGACATACCTCTGGCCTTCTAGAGGATTAAGCGATGAGACCACCCTTAGCTCTGCATCCTCAAACGTTAATATCCTATTCTTAAAATTGATAATAGTTTGGTTATCAATGGCCCAGTTGATACCCAAAATCATGGGATACAAATTTGTATCATCAAAAATATATATCACTTCAAAATATGCATGACTTTATTCCTTCTATCTAGACAGGAATCTATGTCAGTCAACCAATAGGACACACCTTTGACTGGTTAGCTAATATTGGCTGGGCAGGAGATCACACTAGTCATGGTTTTCCCATGCTTTCCCATGTCTATCTAGTAAGAATGTTAACATCATTATTTAAGTCCAGAATAATATAATCCATGACGGCATCTCTTATCTAGGTAGTCATTCTTAGCTCACGACTAGTTTTCAATCTTTTCCCAATGTGGTTACCTCTATTTTCTGGTCGCACATCTACTTGAGGTTCTTCTATTAAAGTTGTCAGTTCTTCTACAACATATTTATCTATTATTAATTCTAAACAACTTTTAAAGGATTCTTTCAATTTACTAACCTTTTCACTTCGTTTCTTTTGAAATATTTGTTCGAATGTTTGAGGCATATCCAACATTGGCCCTTCACTAGTAGAAGTCGATGCTTAATTTCCATCGGTGAACTCATGTCAAGCGTCTAAGAACACTTCATTTTCCTTTTGTACATCAAACAAAATCTTCTTTTGTTGTGTCGATCGCACTCTCGGTTGTCTATATGATGCTTCTTGATCTACTCCAGTCGCAACACCTCCTCTTGTTGATGTATTTGTAACTTTGGAATGTATTCACTTATGCATTTCATATATTGTATTTGATTAGTCCCCCGATGTTCCTATCGGGAGAATTATTAATGTAAACAAGTCATGTAAAGTCATAGAGGTTAAACCTCCTTGTTGATTAGGGGTTAAAGTCCCTGCCGTTGTGGGGCACTAGGGTTATTAGACTCTCCTAGAGAAGTCAGCCCTGGTAAGTTATTGTCAAGTCAAAAACGAGTATAAATAGAGAGTGAGCCTCTCTATTTATCACACAGTCACTCACACTCAGTTGCAGTGCATGAGTGAGAGAGAAGGAGCTAGGATAAGAGAGAGAACAACTGGTGGAGATCATCTTTTCTGTCTTTGGGTTTTATAGCTACCATTGGTGCTTATTCTATCTCTGAGGAAGTTGCAAGGTTTTCTCCTTTATGGTTTACCCGAGGAAAATCTTTGCATCAATTGTCTCTTGTGATTGATTGTTGTGCATGTTATTCTCTCATATAAGATCCTAAGATAATACTATCTAATTGATAAAAATCTAACATGGTATCAGAGCTAACCTGAAAAGAAGACACTGTGCAGCTACGGAAGCTAGGGCTTCTTAATTCTTGGGTCTCTCTCCACAATCCATCAACAAAAGGAGGCTAGGTTGAATCTCCATTGAAGGGCGCATCTTTCTATTGAAGTAGAATCTAATTCTGAGCACTTTCAGTTTTTAACCTACCACTACATCAGGAAATTAGAGATTTTCATTTAAGAGGAATTTTTGAGTGAACCCAGGCTAGGATTTCTCTCCTCCTCAAAATCGAAGTTTAGAGACAAAAATCAAGGTTTTTGGTTGGGTAGAACTCTGGGAAATTCAAACCCTAATTTTCCCTGGAACAAGAAAACTAGCACTGCAGAAGATCAGCTCCAAATCTAGTTTTTAGTTTCTCAAATTGGTAAGATCTGAATCTTTTGTATTTCCATTTGAGATTCTCAGTTAAGATGTCTCATCACACCAAGCTTGATGAAAAGCTTGAGGGAGCTGATAACTTTCGAGCTTGGAAGTATAGGATCTCCCTTGTCCTGGAATAAAATGAGTTGGACTCTTACATCAGTGAAGAGGTTCCATCTCTAGAAGGAGATGAGGCTAAGGCCTTACAAAAAAATAAATTGGTCATGGTTAAGAGGATTATTGTTGATTCAATCAAGGATCGCCTCATACCACAGGTTTCCTCCCTAAAGACACCTAAAGAAATGTTTGATACCCTGACCAAGCTATTTGAAGGGAAGAACATAAACTAGAAGATGAATCTAAGGAACTAGTTGAAGAGTGTGAAGATCCAGAATGCGGAGACCATACAGTCATACTTTACAATGGTCTCCCAGATCAAAGAAAAACTTGAAGCAGTGGATGAAGAAGTGGAGAATGTAGAAATTGTGATGACCACCTTAAATGGTCTCTCTAGGTCATGGGACTCTTTCATTCAAGGGATTTGTACTAGAAGAAATATAGTCACCTTTAGTAGACAATGGGAGGAATGCTCACAAGAAGAAGCTCAAATAGTACCCCAATAAGAAAATTTGGGAAGTGAAGATCAAGCTCTCACAGCACACTCCAAGAAAATCATGCAGGACTATCATTCTCACCAGAAAGATAACCCTAAAAGATATAGCAGAGATCTGTCCAAAATCAGATGTTATACATGTGACGAGAAAGGACACTTTGCCAGGGAATGCCCTAGAAACAAAGGTGGCTCTCACAAGAAGAAGGGAAACAAGAGAAGATATCATGCTCACACTGCGGATGATGAACCTCCCAGAAAGAGAGCCAAAGAAGAAAGTGAATATTCTTCTAGTGATGAAGAATATGTTCTGATTTTTTCCCTCACGGGAACTATCACCCATGGAAGCAATGATTGGCTTATAGACAGTGGGGCTTCCAAGCATATGACAGGATTCAAAGAATCCTTTGTGAAATTGTCCAAACATGACTCACCTCACAAGGTGAAACTTGGGGATGACTACCAATATCCAATAAAAGGTAGTGGTGAATCCTCCTATAAGCTAGACTCTGGAAAGTCTATGAAAATGAAGGATGTCTTGTTTGTACCAGGACTAAAGAAGAATCTCCTCTCCATATTTGCATTAGATGCAAAAGGCATAAGGGTTGTATTTGTAGATGGCCAAGTCCTCATGTGGTCAAAAGGAAAGACTATAGATGATGCAATAGTGATTGGGGAGCAAGAGGGAGGACTATACAAATTGAAGGGCCAACCAGAACAAGCTTTGGTCCATGACTCAGTAGAGCCAAATGAACTTTTCCATAGAAGTCTTGCACATGTGCACTATAGGGCACTACCACTTGCAAGCAAAGTTGTTGAATGTATTCCAAAAATACAAACAAAACGTGACGGTGTCTGCAAAGGATGTGCAAAAGGAAAGAACACAAAGAAGACATTTCCAAGTAGTGAGAGCAAGGCAAAAGGTATATTGGAAATCATCCACTCTGATGTATGTGATCTGATGTCATCTAGTTCATTGAGTGAGTATGTATACTATATTTCTTTCATTGATGATTTTTCTAGTAATACATGGATATACTTCTTAAAGAACAAAGATGAAGTATTCAGTAAGTTCAAGGAATTCAAAGCATTGATCAAGAACCACACAGAAAATAAAATCAAGACCTTTCAATCAGACAATGGCGAAGAATTCACATCAAATGAATTCAAAGAGTTATGCAGAGATTCAGGGATTAAGAGGGAGTTGACCACTCCATATAATCCACAGCAGAATGGGGTTTCAAAAAGGAAGAATAGAATGATCATGGAATCTACAAGGGAAATGCTTCATGATCAAGATCTTCCCATGCATCTATGGGCAGAAGCTACTAGGACAGCTGTGTATGTACAGAACCGTACTCTAGATAGAGTACTTAAGAACAAGACACCTGAAGAAGTATTTTTTGGAAAGAAACAAAAAGTCAGCCATCTCAGAATATTTGGTTTTCCATTGTACATACACATTCCAAAAGAAAAGAGGACAAAGTTAGATCCTTCTGGAAAGAAGGGTATATTTGTGGGATATAGTGAAAGCTCGAAGGCTTACAGAGTATACTGCCCAGGATTCAAGAAGATCAACATTAGAAGAGACGTAACATTTGACAAAGACTCAACTTACAACAAATCCAGAAAGAGACCAGCAGAAGACCCTGAAGAAACAGAAGTACTCAGGATTCGAGATACAACTATGAACGATGCAACTCAAGAAGAAGATCAAGAAATAAAAGAACATCGAGAACTTGTAGATCCACCCCAAGAGAAGAATCCTCACAACAGGAAACCTGCATGGGTATGAGAGGATATCCAAGGTACAGAAAGATATGGGGCTTCAGAAGAAATGCACAGAGAAAGGAAAAGAACTAGGTCCTGCTCCGGTTATGTATCCCAATTGTGTGACTTCATTGATAAAGAACCTTCCAACTATGAAGAAGCAGCAAAGAAGAAAGAATGGAAGGATGCTATGAATGAGGAGTACCAGTCGATCATGAAGAATGATGTCTAGAATGTTGTCCCAAGACCAGAGGGGAATTCTATTGTGACTTCCAAGTGGATCTACAAGATCAAGCATGCTGCAAATGGTAGCATAGAGAAATATAAAGAAATATTTGTGGCTCGTGGCTTCTCCCAGAAAGAAGGGATAGATTATGAAGAGACTTTTGCACCTATATCCAAATACACTTCCATCATATCGATACTTTCTCTGGCTGCAGTGATGAAATGGAAGATACACCAGATGGATGTCAAGACTACTTTCTTGAATGGTGTAGTAGAAGACGAAGTGTATGTGGAGCATCCACTCAGTTTTGAGACACGTGACAGGGAGACTCATGTGTGTAAATTGAATAAAGCCCTATACAATTTGAAAGAGGCACCCAGGACATGGTATGATAGAATTGACAGCTTCCTATCCATTCTAGGCTTTACCAAGAGTGAAGCAGATTCCAACCTTTACTACAAGGTTGAATAAGGGAACCCCGTGATACTCCTACTATATGTAGATGACCTATTTGTAATAGGTGTAGATGGGTTGATTGCTGATACAAAGAGGAAGCTTGTTGCAGAGTTAGAGATGAAGGACTTGGGTATGATGCACTACTTTCTAGGCATGGAGTTGTGGCAGAATGCAGATGGAATCTTCCTGGGACAAGGGAAGTATGCAGTAGAGATCCTGAAGAGGTTCAAGATGATGGACTACAAGGACATGACCACACCTATGGCATCCAACCTGAAGTTATTGAGTGATGCTTCATCAGATTCGATTGATGCTAGGATGTATCGTCAGATGATTGGGTCCTTGATGTACCGAATGAATACAAGACTGGATATTTGCTTTCCTGTGAACACATTGAGCCAATTCCTGATGGATCCGAGACATGTTCACCTGATTACTGCAAAGCATATCCTAAGGTACCTGAAAGGTACAGTTGATTATGGGCTCAAGTATGAGGTGAATCAGAAGATTAACCTAGACGATTATGTTGATTCAGATTGAGCAGGCAATGCCATTGATAGGAAGAGCACTTCGGGGTGTTGCTTCAGTATGGTATCAGGTGTGATCTCTTGGTTTAGCAGGAAGCAGTCCTGTGTGGCACTGATTACAGCTAAAGTAGAGTATGTTGTAGTTTGTTGGGCTAGTTGTGAGGCAGTGTAGCTGAGGAAGCTACTATATGATTTGTTTGATCTCCAATTGGATGCTACTTGTATATATTGTGACAACCAGAGTTGTGTGAAGTTATCAAAGAACCTAGTGTTTCATGACAAGTCAAAGCATATTGAGATCAAATATCACTATATCAGGGATATGGTGCAGAGAGGAGTAGTGAAGCTCTAGTATGTTGCGACGGATGAACAGATAGCTGATGTGTTGACCAAGCCATTAGCCAGAGATAAGTTTGAGTACTTCAGGGAGAATCTTGGTGTTCTCTAGATCGAGGTTCCTTCCAAGAGGAAGTGATGAGTCTATGAGCCCTTCTGACATGGTGGTAGGATTGGTTCCTCCCATGGTCCAATATAAGTGTTGTGACTTTCTAAAATGGTGGTAGGATTGGTTCCTCCCATGGTCACATATAAGAATTGTGCCCTTTTGACATGGCGGTAGGATTGGTTCCTCCAATGGTGAGATATAAGTGTTTTGCCCTTCTAAAATGGTGGTAGGATTGGTTCCTCCCATGGTCAGATGTAAGTTTTGTGCCCTTCTGACATGGTGGAAATATTGGTTCCTCCCATGGTCATATGTAAGTTCTGAGCCTTTCCCTGGATTATAGTAGGTGTGTCCTATCATGCCAGTGGATGTAAGTGCAGAGCCTTTCCTCAAATGGTAGTAGGTGTGTCATACCATTCCAATGGATGTAAGTGCAGATCCTTTCCACAGATGGTAGTAGGTGTGTCCTACCATGCTGTTGGATGTAAGTACAGAGCCTTTCCACAGATGGTAGTAGGTGTGTCCTACCATGCTACTGGATGTAAGTGCAGGGCCTTTCTCTGGATGGTAGTAGGTGTGTCCTACCATGCCAATAGATGTAAGTGCTAGGGCCTTTCTCTAGATGGTAGTAGGTGTGTCCTACCATGCCAGTAGATGTAAGTTTTGGGGCCTTTCCATGGATGGTAGTAGGTGTGTCCTACCATGCCAGCGGATGTAAGTGCTGGAGCATTTTCACAGATGGTAGTAGGTGTGTCCTACCATGCTAGTGAATATAAGTGTTGATCCTTTTCAACATGGTTCCTAGATGTGTTCCTCCCATGGTCGGATTTGAGTGTTGGGCCTTTCTGACATGGTGGTGGATGTGTTACTCCCATGGTCAGATGTGACTATTGGGCGTGCCTTTCTGACATGGTGGTGGATGTGTTCCTCCCATGGTCAGATGTAAGTGTTGGGCGGGCCTTTCTGACTGGGTCAGATATAAGTACTGAAGAAGATGAAGACCTACATGTAGGCTAGGCCTACAACCAGCATGAAAAAGGGTTGGCTCTGTAGAACTTCCTATGACGAGAATAATTGAGAGATAGCACCATTTGATCGAGATAGCGGAAGCAGTGATAATGATGATGATCTAGTGATGATCCAGCTTTGATGATGATCCAGTGATGATCCAGCTTTAATGATGATCCAAATTTGATCTAGTGACGAATACTTGTGCTGATCAATTGTTTCAAGAGAATACCTTCCTAGTTAAGAGGGAGCGTTGATGTATTTGTAACTTTGGAATGTATTCACTTATGTATTTAATATATTGTATTTGATTAGTCCCCGATGTTCCTATCGGGAGAATCAGTAATGTAAACAAGTCATGTAAAGTCATTGAGGTTAACCCTCCTTGTTGATCAGGGGTTAAATTCCCCGCAGTTGTGGGGCACTAAGGTTATTAGACTCTCCTAGAGAAGTCGGCCCTGGTAAGTTATTGTCAAGTCAGAAACTAGTATAAATAGAGAGTGAGCCTCTTTATTTATCACACGGTCACTCACACTCAATTGTAGCACATCAGTGAGAGAGAAGGAATTGGGATAATAGAGAGAACAACTGGTGGATATCATCTTTTCTGTCTTTGGGTTTTCCTGCTGCCATTGGTGCTTATTCTATCTCTGAGGAAGTTGCGGGGTTTTCTCCTTTATGGTTTCCCCTAGGAAAATCTTTGTGTATATTGTCTCTTGTGATTGATTGTTGTGCATGTCATTCTCTCAGATAAGATCCTAAGATAATACTATCTAATTGATAAAAATCTAACACCTCTTGTCACAACGACAATATTAGGTTCCCTCAGTTCCGCAGAAATATTCTATAGGTTTGGATTAGCATTCTGAGGCAGGTTTTGGTTTCTCATGTTTTTATCCTACCACTTAGAAATCAACTTCATACATTCTTCAACAGTGTGATCCAGTTCTTTAAAGTATGAGCATGTTGACATAGTATTACTGTAATCTCTAGTGAAATGTCCAGGTCCATAATTATAACAGATGACTTCGCCTCTTCTATGACCAAATCCTCCTCGTTGTCCTTGGCCTCTAAAAATTCCACCTCCTCTAGGTTGAGGGTATTGTTCCTGTGGGTATTGTACCTGAGGAAATTAATCCTGTCAGTATTATGCCTGAGGAAAATATGCTTGATCTCGGTCAGCTTGCATATGTTCGTCATTCTTCATTAGGTAGGTGTTGATTATTTTCTCCTGCAGTAGTTGATATGCCCTGAAAAAATTTGCAATATAGGATGGCTGGTGCGCTTACTATTTTATGTAAATATAAACATTCTTTCAAACGATGTCTTCTAGTTTGACAAATTCTACACCAAGGCATCCCTTGTGTATTTATCGAATTCGGTGCACCTGATGCAAGATAGTTCGTGAAGGTTGGATATGAATCTTTATTGTGGCCTATAGTTTTACATCGTGTACACCAGAGTTCCTCCCGTATTTATTTCCCTTTCTTGATATCCTGCAATTGTAATGTGAGATTAGCAAGATGGGACTATATATCCATCATTCCTACACTAGTTTCTCCAACTGGTGAAGCCTCCAGTTTCATAGTGAGCTCAAGATCCTTGATCTGAGATACAATATTTTGTTGCATCAAAGGAACATGCATATGTAGTAGCATCGTTGCAGTAAACCATTTTTTGTGTTGGACATCTGACATCTAAAAACTTACTTTAGACATCAAAGTTTTGAATCTTTGTTCGAAGTCCCAAATAGACTCTGTAGGAAACTGTTTGATTTATTTTAAATCTATAATACACTGTGAATCAGATTTAAGTTTCTTAAACTCATATATCAATCCCATCCAGAATTGATCTAATGTCTTCTGAGGGATTCCTGCTAGAACCATAGAGAATTTTATGTACCAAGCAATCACATGACCTCTAAGGTTCGTGATCATATGGGATTCATTTTTGGCCTCATATTGGACCTATCGCATGTTCCATACAACTTCACATAGGAACCAATTTTACATAGGGTCCTCTAACCCATTTCCATTGAATATTGACAAATGTATATTACTTCCAACAATTCTATTTACTCTTGGTATTTCTAAATTAAACTCTCTACTAATCGTACTTCCTTGATTATTGTTCCCACTATTACTATTATTATGATCGACAAAACTACTGGGCGATGTGTTTCTAGATCTTACCTCAAGTCTTGGATATGTATGTGGGGTAACGGGTATGCTATAATATTGATCTAGATCCAGTACCTCTTCTTATTCTTCAGATGTAAGTTGATATTCTTCCTCTTCTTCGTAAGAATCTCCATTGAGATGTGGTGCCAATTCATAGTCCCTTCTTTCGGTCGTGATGCAACTTCCTCTCTTGTTCATGGACCTGCTTCTATTTCCCGATTGAAATATTCTTCCACTTCTCAAGCGACCACCTTATAGCTCAGTCTCACTATCATTATAAAAATTCTTAGTTTATTTTGGTACATTCTACTCACAATTTTTCTTATGACATTAACCTAGTTCTCTGTGCACAAATATTTACTCGTCAGACTCCATTCTTAGGGTCCCCTTTTCACATACCATCATCTCGATCCATAGATTCAAAGATTTCAGATAATGACCTTGAGGTCCTTGGAGAATTTATCTTTTTATTTTGTTGTATGAATTTATAGTGTTGACTACAATTTCCATGATATATCCCTCCAGAATACTATCAACCCAGAATTCGACAACCCTAGATATAGGATTACTAGTTCTTTTCAACTGTTGGATCAACTGAGGACTCCACTCTGTGGGTTCTACGCCCTAAAAATATTTCTTATGGGTTTCTAGCTTCAACAACCACTCATACAATACAATGGGAAATTCACGAAAGGTAATTTCATGGATGTATGTGTAAAGGGATCGTTCCAACCATTATGTCAGACTTAGTCGTGATCCTTTACTTTCTTCTTGTGCAAACTATAGTGCTTTATAATCAACCTAATCTTGAATTTCAGTTTTCGTCGGGTGCCAAAACATATCCCCATCACAATGATTCATGACCCCACCAACGAAACCATTTGTTGGCTTGCTTCTCTTTCGACCCAGGTTTAGATCCCTTGTTTGTCAACAAAACCCAAGATATCGACCCAACAGAGCAGAACTCTATCAACAACACCTATGACATAGATGAAGTCTCACCCAAGATATCTTATGGGGACTACCAGAACCAAGCTTCTGCAGTTATGAGGGGGATTTCCTTGTGCAACATTATTAGGTCACTCGACCAAAACTGGGGAATAAACTTATGTCTCATACATTCATTCAAGAAGACAACCTATTGATCCGTCAACATATATGACAATACGTAACATAAAGCATTGACACACATTAACTATTATTCCCATATTATCATAATATTAGATGTGCGACATATATAAATAAGTTCATTCCCAACAGATCTTCTCAACACATTCAGATAAACTCATTCAAAATAGATATGCATTCGACACAAACACAGAGATTAAATACACACACACACAAGGTTTAACATGGAAACCCATTCAAAAAAAACCACAAAGTTGTAATTCATCTATAATGAGAAATGGTTTGGCACCTTTGGTCTCCACACTCAACTTGTAGACTCTTCTTTAGATATTCTTTACAATTCATGTATTCTTTTCTCGTCGCATGCTCTCTGGTTTTTTCTCTCTCTCTCTTTTATTTCTCTTCTTTTTTTTCTTCTATTATATTTTCTCCACTCTATGTCAACTCCTATTATCGCTCATGGTGTTATGTCACCTGCACATAGCTTGGATCGAATTTATAGGCTTTTATAACTCTTGATTTACCATTCGATTGTTTCTCAACTGTTAGTCGACATGGTGTCTTACTAATTTAACTTGTCCCATTACATCTAAAAATGGGAACTATCGCCCCAAATTACAATCATGCTTTATTTCCAAAATCAAGCTATCAATCTAACTAACTCTTTACCAAAAATAGGTCGAAATCCTCATCTCGACTTGCTTTCTTCCTCTTTCATTGCGGCTCCTTTCGTCGTGGACTTTGCTTTTCTTACGACCGAAATATTCATCTTTTCGAGAAAACCTTTGGTTATCTTCTCTCATGTTTTCCTAGGGCCAACATAGACACATAGATTTAATGTGGAACCCATACAGAAAAAAACCACAAAAGCACTCTTAATTTGGCATTAGTAATGTTTAGAACGCTTTTGGCCTATGCACACATCCTGCAAACATCTATCAATATATTCTTACAATGAATGAGTTTCTTCTATATTTCTCATGCTCTCATGTCTATCTCTTTTCTTGCTTCTTGTCATTCGCCATCTCATCGTCCCATCATGGCCTTCTTAGTCTAAGTATTATTCCTCTTAATTTCATCTTTGTCTTAGGATCATATTAATAATAGATGCCTCTAAGTCGTATATGTCATCTTTATAGTCATCCGCACTTCGCTTATGGATCGACCTTATATACTTTTCACAACTCTTCTTCTAACCTTCGATTCGTTCTCAACTAACAATCGACCGGTTCTCTAACTAACCCAAGAAATCCGTGTACATTTATAAAGACTCTATTGGCCCAATTTATACCCATTCCCATTCCCAAAATATACTAATTTTCTAACTTAACTCACTGTTTACATTTAGTGTTTCCTCAAACATCAGTCGAATTCCCAAGTTCGACTTACTCTCTCCTTTCATGTCCTGGCCTTTCTCTCATTGTGACTGGATTCTTCAAACTTTCGATAAAAAAATATTATGTCATTTCCTAGGGCCAACAATTATTCTTGATTCCAATGAAAATCTCCCTCCATGACAACATTGTGCCAGACTATTCTCGAGCTTCCTAATAACCCTCTTCCTCGACGAGGAAATGCCAATGTTCCCTTCACTTTCTTAGTCTCCAAACTAAGGTTGATATTTAATTGTTGAGAGATTGAACCACAAAAGCATTGAATCTTGATGGTACCAATGTTTTGTGGATTTCTAAGAGTTCATTGTGCTAGTTCCTTGAGAAACTATACTCCTTGTATGCATCCACCACAAAACTAGGCCAAGAATATTCCTTGCTCACAGAGAGAGAGAGACTCAAACACACCCGGTCAAGGAGATGAAAAAACACAAAACTTACCTAAATCAACAAAGGGGGCCTTCCTTGGCCTATTAAGGGGAGACCCACCCAACGAAAGTTCATGTCAAAGTGCCTTCCTCTCAAACCAATTTGAGCGTATCCTTCCTCAGACCAAATTGACTTAAGATAATGCGAGTTCCAACCATAATCGCTCACATAGATAATTCACTGATATTTCTCATTGTAATGATTTACCCAGGGATGGTCAAGGTTGGTCATGAGTGAGCCTACAAGCTCTCATGGGGGGGGATATTTAACAACTATTTGTAAGTTGTACCTCCTACATGCGACACATTCCCATATTTTCATCCATTTCTGCTACATTGATTCCAATGTTTAGGCCTCTAAATTCATTTCGATGTGGGAACAAACTCCTTTAAATTCATGTCTTCCCCTTGACTTCGTTGATTAAGCTTCATGATGCAAAATTGTTATGTTAGCCAGGGTGCGCCCACATTTTACATAATCACTCCTTGGGCTAATTTAACTCCTTGATTCACCAATTGATCAAAAATAATATTATTATTCCTTCTGATATGGAAAAGGGATAAAATATTAGAAACTCAAAGAAAAATCATAATTCTACATTGCAACCAACCAATCTTTGGATCTTGGCTCTTTTATAGTTTTTGTATCTTTCATATTATGATCAAGGATTCTTTGAGGATGATCATGTTTGTTATATTTAAAGTGGAAATTAAATCCACTCCATGTAGGAGAGCATGCCATTCAACTTGATTGTTTTTCTTACTACCTAATCCCTGGACAAAAGTTTCCAAGTGTTTCGAGAAATAAATCCTAGTGTATTTTGGGTTCCAACCACCATATAGCGAATGCCCTAGAATAAACCCTCAATAAATCAATAGAAAAACAAGTTTACAATTATTTGCAAGCAGACTTCATTCCAATCAAAGAAATAAAGTGTAGAGAATGACCAACCTGGAGTCCAATGTCCGATGAAGATTTTCCACACTGATTTTGCTTTGATCTTCTATGCAACTCTCCAATATTCAACCTAAAACAAATAAATATTAAAGAGGAAAATAGTCCCTCTTGTAAAGGAGAAATTATAAACTTACTACTAATTTAAATATTCAAATTACAAGAACATAAATACTAAAAATGAGATCTCAAATTGGACAAGAAAGAGTATTCTTCTATATTAATAAGCAACAAATTACATTTGGAATGTTTTCACCTTATTTCTATTGTTGACACCATTCTGAAGCTAGAAATATGGAATCCTCCAACCCAAGTATTTCATCCACTCATTCCAAATACAATCTGAAAGATAACCCAAAATAATCTCTACAATTATTTGGTATAATAGGTTCCTCCAATGGTATTTTAAAAGTTGGTTTCAGGTAAGGGAATAAGGGGTTTGAATAATAGGGAAATCAACTTTCAAATCTAATTGAATTTCAATAGCATAAAGGTGCTCTCTCTTGGATTCTATCCATTTTCTCTCTCATATTCCTCTTTTGTATTGTTGGGAGGCAATTAGGGAGGTTAAGAGATGGTTATTTATGAGAATGGGTATTTGGGGAAAGAAAGAAACCATCTTTTACCATAAAATAACTTTACTTTTTATTGTTTACCCTTGCACAGACAGGTATGCAGGATAGACACTAGAAAGTCGCGTGGATGCAGGATAGACACATAGGTTGCATACTTCTTGGAAAACCTTGTTTTTTTAGAGGTATTTCCAAGGATAGATGTTGTTTTATCATTTTTCAAGGATTAAGGGAGTCTGCAAAGAGGGACAATAGTAAGATCAAACATCATAACATCTATGGGAACAATGTGGCAAAAAACGTTATAATAGATGCCCCTAATGAGTGATTTCATAGGGGAAAATGATGGCCAAAATACATTATAATTATTTTAGAGGTGAGTGTAGATGTGACTCGGGTGGAATTTCCCTGAAAACTAGCCATAGGAAGTACCTACAATGAACCAAGTCAGAACTACTCTTTTTTATGCAGGCATACCCATGCTCAGAAATGACAAAAGAATGGTCATTGAATCAAGCATATAGCAGACCTGTGAGGTATATGGAAGCAGCGATCATGGCCACATGGATACAAAGTGGATCCATGTCAATTAATAGAACATAGCCATGAAGATACAAATTGGATCTATGTCGAAAATGAAAGATCACAACCACAAAAATACAAGGTGGATATGTGTCTCTGAATCAAATGAATATCTATGGAAATTAGACTTGGACAGAACAATCTCCATCAGAATCATTTCCAAAATATGATTAAGTGAAAATCCAATGAAACCTGAGTCATAACGTAATGATGTGATTCTTTATATGGGCTCGGGATATTCAAACCAACTGAATCTAGTACGAGTCTAAACTATGTGAATAAATGTCTCAAATTCAAACATAGTAAGACACCATGTGATTACCAGTAATGGATGTAAACCATTAACACACATGATCCAACTCACCAACAATGATAATGAGCGGAAACTTACTTAGTACAATCTAAAAAGTGTGAATAGATGTACTGGAATCGAACACCTATAGACTCTAACAATCAAGGGACATTGATGTATTCCTATAGTTGTTAGCAAGGAAAGTTGCCACTAAAGACTACAAGCTCCAAGGTACTAAAAGGACTCTAGATCAAAATCCTAAAATAGATATTTTGGATTCAATGGGATGTGAGTTGTTGGAAGGAGAGAATTAAGGAATCCCCCATCATCCAACACGATATAGTAGCAGGAGGCCAAATATTTTCTATCACAAATGGACGATTCTGAGACGTACTTGACACGGGAAGGTCATCAACTTTAATTCAAGAGATATAAGGAATGTCTAACTCAGGTGAAGACTTCCCTTGAACATAAGAATGACATAATGAGTGAATAAGGACACATTGACTCAAGAAGAGACACGATATAAGTTAGTTATGTATGAGACATCAATAAACTGATCCACGATGAGTGGAAGGATAACCAATCGATGGAGATAAAAAATTAACAAGTTTAGCTTCCAAAATCCATACTATAACCAAAATTGTAGAGAAAATGACTCAAAACAATGTGCTTTATTCAAGGGAAACATGAATTGTTTCCATATCAAAGTAAGAACATGGCTCTTTCCCATCCGTATTTTTGGAATATTTAAATTTTTTTGTCTTTTTTCATTATTATTAAAGCCTGAAAAAAAAATGCGATAGTCCAGGGGAATAAACGAGTGTTGGGGCGATCGAACTAGTTCCAAGCGCATGGAAAAAACCTATGCAAACTGAAAGGAACATGAATAGGATAAAGAAACCCCTAGGTGTGTTTCTTCCTAGTAAAGGGGTGTCAAGTTGTAAACGTTAAAATGATGCAAAGCTTAGCAAAAATTAGATAAGATATGAGGGATTATATATCAAGCTAAAAGCATGGAATCCATCATCATTCTCATGAGCACTACAAGGACAAATGCAAGGGCAGTTACAACTTATCTAATACCATCTTGTGGATTTTTTGTGAGCCCGGGTCGAATAATGCTCATTGGTTTTTTTCATTTTGGAGAGTATGAAACCTTAAAGAAGACTCTTAATGTTATTTTTTATAAATGTATCCTTTGATGCTTGAAAAAGAATAAAAGTATAAAAGGGAGACATCATAAAATGATTTATTCTTCTAAGTCCATTTAATGAGTCTAAAAGAAACAAACCGAATCGAAATTGTTTTTATGTTCAAGAAGTCAAAAAAGAGCTTAAAAATAAGATGAGAAGGAAGAAATATAGTTCCAATGCACAGTCGGGAAATACTATAGTGGGACTCTTAAATCCTAAAAAATAAAGCAGTATGAGCATTAATGGTAGATAGAACCAGGTAGGTTCTAAATGTGACATTATGATATATAATTCTCAAAAGAAGGCTAATTGTCGTAAGTTCACAAAAATAACCTAGGATGTTTTGAAACTGAGGGACAGAATGCAAAATGCACAACGAAGGAATTCATACCCTATATTCCAATTAAGAAAACATGTACCTGCACAAAATAGCATCGCCATCGAAAAATATAGTCTCTAGATTAAAAAAATGCACCAATATAGCCCTAAAACATAATAACTAGATCATTTTACAAAATGAAATATAAACATTAGAAACCTGGGTTAGTAAAATAGTCATAAAATAGGGTGAAAACACATGTTTACCATTTCATTTGTAAACATTTCAAAATTTGGTGAAATTGGGCCAAAATTACCTTGATCTTTCGCTGACGATTACGAGAGATATGAGCCACCGTTTAGCAAACCGTCAGTGACATGTAGGAGATTTAACCCTACTTTTTCTATTCATACAGTTTTTTATGGGTTTTCATTCCATTTTTCCATGTTTTAAGGAGGTCCTAATTTTTTACAAGAAGGTGCAGGGGCTACAGAGGCACGAGTCGCACGGATGTGACTATGTCTTTTGTATCTCGCGTACATGTGCACCAATAATTCTTTTGAAAAAAAAACTTAAATTTTGTGTTTTTGGGAAAGATGCCAATAAAATGGAGGGAAAGGCAACATGAGGCATTAGATGATCAAGTCCTGGAGGATGATAAGGCACTTGAAGCTCTCTACCAATGCAAATTATTGATATTTTCTGAAGCAACCAATATGTAGGCATAATGAAGACTGCTTCAAATTCTTGTGGGATATTGGGATGTGGATGGTGATTGATTTCTTCTGGATGGCCAACCTCTAAAAATAGAGGTAGGAAATATCTACCTTATTATTGGATTGCCCCATCGGGGTGAAGCACCTAGCTTCAAATCTTGGAGTGTGGGCGGGATGTCCACCGATGAATATATGGCCATGTATTATGTGCCCAATGCGCAAAAGAGAGGCTCACAAATTCTCATTCAAGACATAGAGAGCCTTAGTGTGAAGATTATTCTTCTTACCATAGGGTGAGTTTAGGTATCAACTTCTTTACACCAATCATCCAAGGTATAGATGTTTTATGCCATGAGATTCATGGAACCCACAATATTTGACTGGTGCACATGCTTGTTGGGGTGTCTGAAATCCCAACAATCTTCCATTAGACAGGGGAAGATACATAACTTCAATTTCAGTAGTATATTTTTGCAATTTAATTTTCAATAGGATGTTAACTCTCATTCCACGAGTGTTGGTAAATGCACATGCTCTCAGAATACCTTCCATGATTAGATGGACATCAATTATGCTACAACTTGAGGTAGGGTAGGAAGCTACCCCATTAGATGATGACTACTTTACATGGTGGGAGAATCATATTGTGGCCAATGACGACTATCATTTCCATGACATAGACTTTAATCACGATGCAGATAAAGTATCCCCCCAGGAAGTGCACTTGGAACGAATGGTAAGTCTTAATTTTACATTTCGAATTTCATTTCGTTTTTATGTTTTTTGTTATAAATTGAAAACAAAAAACATGTTTTTCATGGATTCTAACACATATTAAACAACCTTGATATATATAGCACCAAGCCCTCCAGTAGGATTTCCCCTCTTTCGTCAGAGGTTACGGGAAGGGGAGGGAATTGATGTTGTTTCCACTATAGAGAATACCTAGTAGAACTTGAGTGGATTGAAATATGGTGTCCCTGCAACCAAGATACAAGATATTCCAAAGGAATTACAACAACAAATGGTGGGGGAACCAAGACCCTAGGTCCGGTATTTTTAGAAAGTGGCTACTATGCTCATGTACTTTCCTTGGGTTCAGGGTCTAGGTGACCCATGGGAGTAGTGTTGGTTGTCTATCCATGAAGCTATTAGTGCCTTATTTTTTGACATGTTTTGGATCCACATTTTGTGATGTATAATTTTTTTTATATTTTTAAGACTTTGATCTATCTATTTATATGACAAACATGATGTTTTGGTTGTCTTATTTACATTGTATTTTTGAAATGTTTGTTAAGTACATGTTTATTTTATGTGTTTTACATATGATATAAATTCCAATCTAAAACATAGTTTGCATATGCATTAGCTATTATATTTGGGTTTTTTAGGATATGATTATAAGTAATGTAAATAAAATGTCACTCAAGTTACCAAATGCATAAAAACTGACGAAGCAATACAGGATCGTGAATCCTATATTCACTATTAAGCTGAGAAACAATTAGTTGCAAATGGAGATGAACCTATAGGTATAGGATTCCATTTAAAATAACATCACAAAGGAATTCTATCACGACATTGTACTTGGCCACATTATTGGTAGGTGGTCCTAAACAAGAGCCTCCCAAAACAACCAACTAACCTGTGGGAGAACAAATCACCCATGAAACTACAGTGAGACTTTGAGTAATGTGGATAGTGCCTTCGGCAAATTCCAGAAATACACCACTCGAAATCTGAAAACATCAACAACAAACCTACATAATAACTACACCAAAATGAAAACAATTATACAATTGTACAACTATGTACAATAAAAGGCACGTGATTCAAGCATAGTACTTCTTCAAATAGAGCCCATTTCTAGGACCAGCCAACTTATTCAAGTTCATAATTAGCCAGCTCATAAGCACCTTTATTCAATATCTTAGAAACTATGTACAGACTGAGCCACATTGATTTAAACTTACCCACCCCTAACATATATTTATGTTGGTCATAGTACAAGACAATATCTCCTTCAGAAAACACTTGAGGATGGGAAGACTTAACATACTAAATATTTACCCATTAATTATGTGCTTCGTTTATGGTGGCATCATCTCGACATTGTTCATCAAGATGTTCCAAGTGAACTAAGCATTCTTCCAAATTTAAGTATCAAGTAACAGTTGAATGGTGTTGTAGTCTAAGGGTTTTTAAGGTTACCAGCAAACATAATTATAATATACTAACAATCACATGATCATGGCATACAATATAACAAGAGTAAATGGGACAACGACAACTCAACTTTATATTATAGATTCAACACAATATATAGAAGAATAATGACCAATGAATGAATACTTATATATCTGGCTCACTGGCTTATTTATACTTGCTACATATATTTAATTAGTTATAATTGATGATCCAATCGACTAACCGATTGAATGAACCTACTTGACCATAGTTGGTTGGAGGACGTAGCAGGCTAGTCAACTAGGCTCCTCCAACATCTGCCCTACCAACAAAAAATTTCTTCATCCCAAAGAGAAAAGAGGAATACAAAACTTGGAGAAACTTTTGATTAAGGTTGCTACATTACAAATGAGGTATCAGGTTAGTTGGTTGTGCTACAAGCTTCAACAACAGAACTATCAAAGGAGGCAAGTCAAGACTGAAAATATTGTCATTCATGTAGAGTCATATGTAAGTTTGAGCTGATTGTAATGAGATTGATCAGCTTAGTGATTTTCTCAGTGAGGGGGTCGTGCTTTGTATTCTGCAAGTCTTCTCCAAGAAGAAACTATTGATTGTTGGAATCTGTAAGAAATTTTTCAATCTAGGTAACCAAGTTGTCAACTTCAACCTGTGCTAGATAAGCATACTTGGACAACTGCTCAGCTTTGTTTTATAGTTCCTTGAGTTTGTTTTCATCCATGTCGATCTGTTACTCAAGGTCTGGCATAGTGGTGATAGCAGGAGAGGATTTTTGTTGAAATACGAGCGATAAATTGTTTTGGACTATGCTCATATCTACAAACACATTTCCATATTCAAAGTACCCATTGCACAAAATAATTGGAAACTGTTTGTCAAGTGGTGCATATTCATGAAGTTTAAAATGTTGGCTCAAAAATAACTTGTGTTGTTCTTTGAGTAACGATTTTTTTTGTTGTTCATCCTGCTAGTTTTTATGAGCAGTGGCCTCTTCTAGTAGTGTTGTTAGGGAGTCAAAAAGACTTATAATATGGTCTAGAGCATTTTTGGTTGGAGGCCCACAAAGTTTTGGTTCGATCAGTCTAAGCATACTATCACAAGTTTCGAGTAATTCAATTTGTTGGTCTTCGACAAGATCAAGATTATTTCTATCTTTGGACCATCGTTTATTTTTCTCCTTCATTACATTTTGAAGGAGGGTTTCCAACTCATGATATTTGTTGTATGTAACTGATTGGAATGTTATATGTAGTTGCTTTTTCTTTTTGTTCTTTTTCATTTCTTGTTCTCTTCTTTCTAACTTGGATGTTGAATATCTAGTGAAGGATGAGGCGTCATCGAGGTATCTAGAGAAGTGGTTGTCTGAGAAGGGGTTGTTGGTGTAGACGTGGTCATGGTAATAATGGTCGACAATAGTGGAGGTGCAGTAATAGAAGTTGTTGGTATAGGCATGGCCAAAGCCGGTCCTACATGGGTGTTTGGAATGGTTGTTGTGGTTGACTAAAGGGGGATGGTGGACGGAAGTTGCAGAGTGATCAATGCATACTTTATTTGGGTAATAGTAGTGGCAATAGACAGGGTAGGAGGTACATTGGCATTCGATGATATGGCGGTTGAGCTTGAGAAGACTATTGATTCACGTGGGATTCTTTCCATTATCGTCGTGTGAAATCCTAAGTTACGAGGTAACATAGGAAGCTTAAAACACTTTTTTGGCATACTGTTTCATGTCAGGGTGAAACTTGACTTTCAGGTGGAGGTACAACATGGGTTCCTAAAGGGGCATTTCTTGCTAGAATAAGTTGCTTGATTATGTATTTCTACAATTTGGGGAACTACTTAGAAAATATTTCAAGCATTTTCTGGAAACATGGGTCTTGGATGGTGAAAATAAGGGATTCTTCTTCTTCGATTTCTTTTAGATTTTTCTCAGAATGGGTTTCCATGATGCAAGTTGGGGATGGTGAAGGGGAATTCACCGATTTTGTTGGTTGTGGCTTGGATTTAACTTTAATTTTTGTGAGGGAAGGGGACTTTACCTTTGTGCGCTCCTCTGCCACAATTATATTTTCTCTATTTGCTTCTCAATGGTCACTTTATTGATGATGGTGTATAAGATGACTTGGTATGTTTCTTTGTGTAACTCTTCGAGTTCGTATTTAGTCAGTGAAATAAGTGTCATCTTTATATTTTATGAATTCCTTGTTTTAAACGTCTGCTACATTATGTAAATTTGTTCTGCAACAATGTTGATCTTTTCGATGGATAGGTCGGGAGGCGACTACGCATTTATTTCTGGTTCGTCGTCTTCCATCTATGTCTCCCGGCGGTTCTTTTTCTTTTGTTGACTTGGGTTGATTCTTTGACAGACCTGTAGATAAGGGGTTTTATTTGTCTTCTTGGGGCCCAAATGTTTCTAAGTACAACCATGCTTCGAAGGATTCTTATTTTTTATCATCGGTGAGTGGTTTTTCCAAGGGTAAATATTTTCTCCATGCAATTTCTGGTATTGGATGGGCCATGTTTCATTGTACTATAAGGTCTTAGAAAAATTATTTCCCTTGTGAGTAATAGTTGAGTTCTTTTGCATTTCCAGCTATGCCCTCCATAAAATAGACTTTGGTGAAGTTGAGTTCTAGTTGGATATGTGCAATCGAAGGTAGACTCTATCAAATCGGCTGAGGGACCCTCAATCTCAATGATTTAGTTTTTAGAACCTGAAACCAATTTTGAAGCCACATCTTAGTGACTTTATGGCATTGGGTGCAACCCTTGGGTTGGAAATCTTTGAATTTATTCATTAGGTGTGTTGACTTTGTTGTAAACGCAGGATCTTCAAATGGGGTTATTCTAGACATTTCCAACCAAATTAATAAAGAAGGAAATATGATAGGGGATCCTATATCCTAGCACTTCTTGCAAGTGGACGGGATGATTTCGACCAAATATTATTCCTAATTGAATATTTTTGCATCAGTGGCGATGGCTTTGACAAATTTCTGCATGTCTAGTCTAAGGTTAAATTGGAAACGGATGCTTGTTAGACATGTGGATACTATGATGGCAGCATACTTGTAGGTTTGGTACAAAATTTTGTTGATAACCAACCCTTGGGAATTATTACCCTTGGGGGAACTTTTGAATTCTTCAACAAGGTTTGGATTAATACCGAATGGTACTAGCGGACCTTGTTTAGGCAGGCCGATGATAACAAATATGAGTGCAAATTTAATTTCGATTGGTTCATCGAACCAGATCTTTCCTCTATGGTATTTTATAATGATGTATTACGTCACGAGTTATTTTATCCAATCAAAATTATCTAGTAGCAACGCACTCAAATAATGTCAGATTCTAGCTACGACTAATTTGTTCGATTATTTTGTATGTTTATCATTCTGGATGCCCCATTCCCTTAATTTTTTTAGTATCTCTTCCACTGATGTTCTTTTATCATAGCCTTATTGATTATGGTTAAACGGTATTTTAATGGAGTCATCGTGCCTTCTTTTTCTTCCCTGCGAGTTTTCTCTACTGCTTTCATGGATCGGGTTACGACATATTTCTTTGGGGCCGTCTGTATTGTTGTCATTGGTAAATAAGTAGGGTTTGATAACTCTAGGATTTTTGGTTCAATGTGTGATTTCTCCAACTCTTTGCAAAATAGCTCCCAGCTGTGCTCGAGGGCTTCATTTATAGGTTTCTTTTGGAGAATGCCATCTTTCTGGGTAGATGATTGCATTGAATGTGGATTTTGTGCTAAATATTTGGTTCATTCATCCAAGGAGTCGTTCCTCTCACACCACAGTCGTCTATCATCATAGCTTCACCGATGGGGTTGGTCGTAGTAGGTTGTCTGTCAGATGGAACGGATATTTTTTCTAGGCTTGAGTGCTCCTTAGGTCATCTTTGGTTGATTTTGTGTACATTTTTATGTTCCATCCTTTTAGTCTGGGTTGTCTCACTCTTCAATTTCCATCTTGTCGTCGTTGTGTTACCTTCCATTGTCGACATTTTAGAATCTTCTTATATACTATTGGTGTTTAAGTTGGTTTTTATAAATATTTTTTCCTTTTAACTTACTATTGTTAAGCTAGCTAATATACAAATAATTAAATTTTTCAAACCTTGGGACACGATGTTCGACCAAATGGTGATACAACCATTCAATCGACGTTATGCCATTTCTATGCTTGATATATTTTAAGTCTTGCACCATTGACCACTTTGTTAAAAAAAATCCTTTGTAGTGTTCATAGTCGGATGGATCCATTGTTATTTAATTCTTCGACTATGTAGGGTTCAAGCCAAGCTATGTGTAATTTCTTTAGTTTTCCCTTTATTCGACTGTCATATCGCAGTACCAGTTCACCAACTGATACATCTTTCCTTTTTATATTGTGGTCGTGTCAAGTTTTTGTTGTTTCTTTTGTATATCTTAGTGATGAATTGTAATCTTTCATTGTTCCTCTAACTTAGTTAGATCAAAATTCCTATCTTCGACTGCTTTTACACTGTCGATATGGAGTATATATGCGATAATTAGTGCATGTGTTCTGAAGTGAAGAGACATGATTACTTCCTACCCGTAGACTAATTGAAAGTGAGTCTTCCCAATCAAACATTTATAAGTTGTGTGGTAGGCCCATAAAGTAGCAGTTATCATGTCATCCCATTCGTCCTTTTCAATACTTCATAATTTTGTTAATCCTTTAGTTAAAGTTTTATTAAATTCTTTAATGGATCCATTCGACTGTGGATGATAAGTTGTGCTCTTTTAATGAGCGATCATGAATTATTTCAATAGGACAACAATTTTTTTGTTGACAAAGTGCATGCCTCCGTCACTAATAAGGGTGAGAGGGCATACAAATATTGTGATAATATTTATGTATATAAAATTTGTTGTTACTTCACTAGAGCATGCTTCAACAAGTTCAGCTTCATCCCATTTGGTTACATATTCAACTACAATAATAATATATCTTGCTCTAGTCAATCCTCCAAGAATTAGGAATGGATTGAAAAATTCAATCACCCAAATTTCAAAAGTTAAACTTGGATTGAAATATATTAAAGGAATATCATTGCTTGGTAATGCTTGGCCTACCTTTTGACATCTGTCACATTTATTTACTTCAGCTCTGCAATTTTTATGTAGTGTTGGCCACCATAATCCGGATTGCAAAAATTTTATAGCTATCATGTTGGCTTGATAGTGTTGTTTAGCAGGGCCACTGTGTAGTTTGTCGATTATGGTTTTTTGTTCATGTTCAAGAGCACAGCTCCTGAGTATTTCTTCTGGTCCAAGTTTATATAAAAATCCATTTATTAGTGTCTACATTGTAGCTTTCATTGAGAATGTTTTCTTTTATTTTTAGACATCCCTTCTAGGGCTTATCCATGGTCTAAAAATTATGGTATATCTTCTAATTTTGTCAGTACAACCTCGACTCTAAAGAGATGTGCATTAGGAGTCGATTTCGACATATTCTTCTCCTATTTTTATTCTTGATGAGTGGTCAGGTCTGACGTTACTTTGACCTAGACGGACAATTATATCAAACTCGAATTATTACAAAAAAAATCCATCTGCATAGACACCCATGATGGAGTCGTTTTTTTATCAGATACTTGAGTGCTTGCAGGTATGTATAAATTATGGATGGATTAAATAGTAAATCATGTCGATACTTTTGTAGATCAAAAATCATTCTTGGAGCTTCACATTCTGTCGCTAAGTAGTTATTTTCTGCTTTATTGAGCTTCTGACTAGCATATGCATTTGGGTAGTCCATTCCCTCATATATTGGCTGTGTGAGTATGGAACCGAATAAAATTCCTAAATCATTGATATAGACATGGAACTCGATTGACCAATTTGGGAATCTTAGTATTGGAGTTTTGACGAGTTTTATTTTTAGCAATTCAAATGATTTTGTGCAGTCTTGAGACCAAAGAAACTCTTGATTTTCCTTCAATAATTCTTCTAATGGGTATGTCATGTCATAATAGTATCTTATAAACTTCTTGTAGTATCCTGTATGACCAAGAAGTATTATGAACTGCTTTGGGTTGACAAGTGGCTTCAAATCAAGAATGACTTTAATTTTGGCAAAGTCGAATTTAATACCTTCTTTTCAGACAACATGTCCCAATAGAATACCAATTGGTCTGGCGAATATGCATTTCTAGCATCAATTGAAGGTAGTGAATGTGGTATTTGAGTAAAGAGTATATCATCAAGTTGTCGAATTATACTGTCATTTTTTTATAAGTATTCCTGAAATGATTTTACTACTATTCTGGAGAATACTGTTGGTGCATTCTTTATACCAAATTGCATTACTTTGTAAGCAAAAGAACCAAATTCACACACAAAATGTGTCTTATGTTGATCTTCCTTTGCAATAGGAACTTGTTTGTAACCTAATAATTCGTCAATAAATGAGTAACATTCATGTCCTGCAACTTCGTTGATGATTTCAGCGGTGAAAGGCGTCGAAAAGGGGCTGGTTAGTGTTACTTTATTGAACCATATGAATTCAACACAAATTATCGGTCTTTCCAGATCTTATTTCTTTGGATAGACTACCATGGGAATTTCCCATTCTAATTGGTCATCTGGATATATGAATCCCGCAGCTAGCATATTGTCAATTTATTTCTTTACTATTTCTTTGTACTTGTGTTATAATTTATATGGACTCTCTTTAACTGCTCAAGTGTCTGTTTTTATATCAATTTTCATTTCTCCCATTTCTTGAACTAATCCTTTAAAATATTTATAATTCTTGCAAATACATCTTGGTATTATTTTAATAGATTAGTTATTTATGCTATTTATTGTTCTGGCCAATAGTCTCCTATTTTAGCAATTTTTGGTCGATCAAGGTTAGAAATATCAACTTCTTTTATTTTGATTTTCGCCTCCATCCATTATGGTGCTTTTGTTTCATTGATAGGTCGACTGCCTTCTTTAAAGTTTGTATGTTCTTTCAGAAAATAATTCGGTGTTAGTATTTTTGGTTCTAACTTTTGCTTAGAGATCACTTTCATCTCAGTCTTACCAATTTTTCCAACCACTGGGCGGTCTATTTTCCAACAAAAAAAATTTCCAATAGTTTTTTCATTCTCCAACTCATGAGTTGAGTCGACTACTGCAATGGTTTAGTCAAGACGTTATTGCACGTCAACTATGGTCATTCAATCGACATCATTGGTGTACTACCTTTCAACTATATAAATCTTTTTAGTTCTTTGATTGTTTCTTCTTATTCAGAGGAGAATGAAAAAACCTTGATAAAAATTTCTTTTAGTTCATTCCAAATAAAATTTTCTCTATGGCTTCCTCCAAATATTCTAAGGTATTCGAGAATAAGTGAGGATATCTTTGTTCATCTCAATATCCTACCCTTTCCATTATTTTTCACATGTATCAATATGATTGACTAGGTCTTGGCCTTGGACAAGTTTTGGTATTTGTACTTATGGTGCAAGCTTATTTCCTCGAAATCATTCAATAAAGTTTGTTAAAGCAATAGTCTAGTTCTAAAGACGAGACTAGTGTGTATGCCACCACCTTGTTTCTTATCCTATGAAAGTTTCAACTAGGATTTGTAGTCGGCCTTCTTCATTGACATTTTTGGATACTTATTCTATGTGTACAACTGGTGATCCATGTTCCTTGTATCTCAACAGAGGAAGGTTTGTCAACTCTTTTTTCACTGGAATAATCATCAAGTACTCTCTCTTTTTTTGTCAAATATTTTAGGAATGATAGATATGGTAAAAGATTTATGTATTTTTTTTCTGGCTATAACTTCGACTGACCAACATTCTTGTCCTTGTGCTTTGTAATTTTCCATTTTCCAATCATAGGGTTTAGAGTCATAATTATATTCAACTCACATCGATCTTCCTAGATGGATATCTCCATAGTTGTTTGGTTAGACAATATCTTCATTATTCTATACTATTTGATATAGCCATTGAATATCGTCATTGGTATCATTTGGTTCTGCACAAGGTTTAACTTGAGATGGATTGATTTGTACAATTACTTTATTTCTTAGTTTGATTCTTTATTTTTTCAGTGAGATGGATGCTTTCATTTTTCATCCTCGTGGTCGACCAACTAATGCAAGGAAATATTTGGATCCTTCCTAGGGGTCAATAATTTCAAAGTTGATAGTCATATTTATTCCAATGATTGAGGATTTAACATTTTTCCATACTCCAATAGGTTAAATTAAGCCTTAATATTTCAATTTGAGATAAATGCCTAATTCAGATAGCCAAGATCAACCAATTTTTTCCCATGTCGATCTTGTCATTATATTGTCTTGTGAAGCAAAGTCGAGGACGACTTCTTTGATACAAATCCTTTCGACTTATAGGTCAAAGAGAGAGCCAATGACAATTTTATCTCTTTTATTTAGTGTGCATAGGTTTTTAGTAGGTCTATTGCTTTTAAGGTTATTGATGATGGATTTCATTAACTCGATTGATCGTGCAATAACTTATTGTTTAGTTAATAAGTGAAATAACTCATTAAGCGTTTTATTTCTACTTTCATCATTGATTTATTTAGATGCAAGTTGTGTAAACATTTTTTATGCATTATTAAATATTTGATTCTTCTTCCATGGGTTAGGATAATCTTCTTGCTTTCTTTGTATTTTTCATTTTGAGCACTATCTCCTCCAATTTTTATGCCTTGTCTACTGATAATTTGCATATTTTTAGTAATAGCTACATCATTTTTGGGAACACATGATAAGAAATTAACATTTATTTTTTTATTTAGTGCATCAAGCATTATGGGGGAATATTCTAGGCTATGTTCCCTAATGCCACATTTTGTATAGAACTGCAAATATGTTCTATCTTTCCATGGACAGTCAGGGCATAGATCGTCCTCATTATAACATACAAAACATTGTGATTTATTGCATCTAGGAGGTCAGTATCCTTGGTTGTAATTTCTTTTGTGATTGTTATATCCACCCTGTCGATTGTTTTTATTATTTCACCTATCGTTATTGTAGTCGTCTCAACCTTTATGCTCAACTGCTTGTGTCTGGTATACCATATGGTAACCAGCCATATATCTGTTTTTACAACAAATTCCACACCAATTTCTCTTGACATTGTCGTCATTGTAGAGGCAGTTTGTATTCGAATGAGGCTCAAATCTCTCGCATATATCACAAAAGTAAGTCATATATATCTTCTGAAAGTTATCTAGATTTCTTTCCTCAAGGAATATATGTGGAGCTTATTCAATTTGGTCTAATTCTCGTCTGTATTTCTTGTTGTGATGTCTCCTTCGTTCATCATACAGGAAATTGTCTTTGGTATGTCCTTCTGTTGAACATGTAGAGCACCATAAATCATTGTGACACATTGTTAGATGTTGCAGAGATATTTGAATATTTTATACTTTTTCTTCTAGTTGATGGTCGACTGGTCTAGTCATATAGTTTGTATTTGATTTGATCTATAATTCTTTCTTTAAGACATCTTGATTCTTTGTTGAATTCCATCAAAAAAAAATTGTATTACCAATGCAGGATCCAATTTAAAAGGCATCTAGCTCGGTATGTATTTAAATCTTCTACCATATTCTCTAACATATTCTCCTACACTTTGCTTGATTTCCTTTAGCTTGTGTCCTACCATGTGTCTGTTGTTGTCAGTCTTGTTGAATTCTAAGAAATTGTCTTTTATCTACTGCTTTGACTTAGTACCTTCTTCTAGAAAGTTCATATACCATGTTAGTGCTATGTTTCTGTTGACGGGCCGAATTGCCACGAGCGTCAACCAAGAGACAACCCGATCCGAGAGTTTTTGAGATGCTCTCAGTCGTTAGATAGCTGTCCCTGACGGGATTAAGACCCTGTTGCCTTCCTTAAGTTGTTCCTAGCTACAGGAGAGGAGAAAACTAAAGCTACTGCTTATCGATTAGATCTACAGTATCCCTATTAATGTACAAATAAGACTAGTCGAGTTAATTAGTATATTACAAAATTGATCAGTCAAAATTAATCTACTCAATCAATTAATTTATAATACAAGAATAAAAGTTAATCAGACTCAATGAATTACAGAGATACAATATAAACACATGTACATTATTCACAAGATCAGAAAATGACCTAGTAAATGGTATAACAGTAAATATCTGATTCAATATATTTTCAATAAAATAACTACAGGAAAAATATCATTAATCTATTTAAAACATCCTATCCTGATCAGGAGCGTAGAGAACATTAACTTGGAATCAAATTGCCAATAATTCTACTGTGCTAACAATCCAGAAATATTCAGAAGAAATTCAAAATTCAAACAAGATCGCACAGTGAACAAGTATATCATATGTAACATGATGACAATACCAAATTTACTATATGACATATATAAGCAAATCAAAACTAGCGTAAGTCGACAGATTAAATATGATGTATTTGCAAAATTCATCAAAGAAATAATGACAAAACATAAACGCTGCAGAAAAAGTGACAAGATCAAACGATATCCAAAATACATTTGCATAATATAAATACTGTAAACGTATATATAGATATGACCAGTGAAAAGTACTGTAGCTGCCGACAAAAAATTGTCTCAAGTCGCAGGAAATAATTACAGTGATCTTGTCATGCCCTTTTCCCAACTATCAACCCCCTATCCAATACTACATGTCTTATTTAAATACAAATTATCTCACATGAGAACAATTCTATAAAACTGGAAACTATAAAATCAAAATCTTAACCAATTTCATACAAAAAATGACAAACGCAGTTGTCATTTTCCTATATACGTTATAATGTCTTGAAATGGGAAAGACTCAATCTATAGCAGCGAATCAAGAATGACAAAAACACTAATGATGTAGTGACACCTGGGAAACAACGCAGCCAACCAATCTATCCACGATTATCCAGGGATCATTCCGAACATAAGCGATTGCCAAAATCCAAAAGAAACGCATCAACAATATCACCTGCAATGCTACATAATAAAGGAAAACAATCAAAACACACACAAAAGAAAAATAAAATAAAATAAACTATATAATCTACGAATAAATTCAAAACCAATACCTGTAACAAAAAATAACTCGATCATCACTTCAAACCTGAAACCTTCGTAAACATATATACGATAGAAAAAATGCCCAAAACATTATAGCTTAACAGGGGCATTAAACACCTAAATATTTACACCATTTGTCGGGTTCTGCGAATGACCCTTGAATTGCATCAAAGTGACCTGAGCATTTAGCTCACGCATCTTTTCTTGATTCTTCTAATTATCATTTTGCAATTTCATCACTCTGCGAATTAACCTATTCTTATGTTTCTTTAGATGCAGAACACATTTATCATCTGAATCTGCCTTCTCTTTTAACCTCAAATTCTCAGTTTTGACAACATCATTTCGAGTCACCATCTCTGTCAGTTCAATTTACATTCTGTGTATTTTATCCAGCATACAACTAACAAAGAGCGGGTGAACAGTTTCACCAATTTGATAGGACCTGGGCAAATTAAATTTAACGGACATGTCCTTCACTGGAGGATCGACCACAGGGTCTACCTGAAGATTCTTATCAGACACAGGAGGACTGCTATCCGCAGGGTTTACGAAAGGCTCATGATCAATATCAGGACCATTATCAGGTGAAACAGTTTTCTCTTCCTCTTCGTCAAGCACGACTGTTTCAATGTCAACATTATTGGTCACGGTCGACTTAACAGTACTGACCTTGGTTTCCATACTCCTTCTAAACCTACCATTGACCTTAACATTCGGCCTTTTACCCTTCGGTTCGCAGGTATCCTCATTACGTTTCGGAGTTACAGGAGATAGATTTAAAGCTTTCTTCCTACGCTTGGAAGGCATAGGAGTACCGGGACTACATGCAGGAGAAAGAATGGGATCACCACGAATGCTGGAGCTTACACAAACTTTAGGGTTTGACACAGGCTTGCGCACAAGCGAAGCCAGAACTTGACCAGACTCTTGATGCCTTAAACATTCTTCAGGACAATCAAATTGGCAATGACAGAAAGCCAAGAATCCATTCGACTCAAGAAACTCATCCCATGACCGATTTTGCTTGGACAATTCCCTCTTTATTAAAATCCTCACCAAACCATGATGAAACAAACTGTGACTAATGTTCTTCGGCCCCTTACAGGCTTGCGCACAGGCGAAGCCGGAACTTGACCAGACTCTTGATGCCTTAAACATTCTTCAGGACAATCAAATTGGCAATGACAGAAAGCCAAGAATCCATTCGACTCAAGAAACTCATCCCATGACCGATTTTGCTTGGACAATTCCCTCTTTATTAAAATCCTCACCAAACCATGATGAAACAAACTATGACTAATGTTCTTCGGCCCCTTCTTAATGGCCGAAGACATCTTAGACATACTCTGAACTAGATAATGAGGCATATTAAGAGGAAAACCGATAAACACAGCCATCAACTGAAGATGATAGATATAAGCTGAAGAAAGACGACCCTCACAGGTCACATACCTGTGGATAACATCCAAGACTGGTCACCACTCTTTCTTAAAGTATTTCCGGGACACACTAGTTTGGAATGACACATCTTGACAGGGATTCTTCAACATTTGCCTCCACTCAGTCACCTCCATTTGCTTGTACTTGAACCATCATTCACTTGTTAACGGCAAACCGGTAGCCAGAGCCACTACGCATTCGTCAACCCTGAATCGGAGGTCGGCTATTTTAACCCTACAATCGTCCAACGACAAAGCAAACAACCTCGTCACCTCCGGGTTCGAATCTGCGAACTTGCGAATGAACGGCAACCATTCGACTGCTTCCACCCTAGCTAAGAGTTCAGGGTTTGAATCAAGAAGTTTCATGTCACTGGGTTCAACCCTAACCACAGGAGCCATAGCTGCATGCATGCATGCATGAAGCTGCACACATAAGAGGTACCACAAATCAAAACATGATAGTGAGCTAGAGAGTGAACACTTAGGATGGAGGCCGAGCAGAAAACACAGGCAATGAAACTCAGGGTTCTCATAAACAAATTGCGCCATAAACAAAACCAGACAAGACCGCTATAAACTCGGCATGGGGGAGGGAGAATAACCATGCAGAGTGGTAATCAAGTGATAAAAT
Source organism: Pseudotsuga menziesii (assembly GCA_001517045.1). Classification (NCBI taxonomy): domain Eukaryota; kingdom Viridiplantae; phylum Streptophyta; class Pinopsida; order Pinales; family Pinaceae; genus Pseudotsuga; species Pseudotsuga menziesii. Next base: position 453,574 of record LPNX010439694.1, read on the forward strand.
AACTCACGGCAAAGACTCCAGATGAACTCATGTTACCATTATTTATCATCCCAATCGACATACAATCACACCGTAAATGAATCACAGGTGTTGAACTAACAGGCAGCCACGACACTGAGCACGTACTGGCCATTGAATATGATTGACAAGGTTAAGTACAAGTGCAATGATACCAGATCAATTTTTCGGTAAGTGGATCGATTTCGGAGGTGACGACATGAATTAATCTAACCATAAGCAATAAACCTATGTCGACCTTACCGTATAGTGATTTAAACCTTTGAAGGTGGAGAGCATATGACTCAATATAAACCATCACACCAACGCCAAACTTTGCAATAAGGACCATATTATAAAAATCGTCATTAAACATTTATAGTATGAGCAAATATGACTCGGGGTTTGAACGATGAACTTAGGATAAAGCATGTTTGCATAAATTATTAAGCCTTCGATGTTCTAGGACCTTGTCAAACTTACAATAAACCAATGACAAATATCCATTAATTAATATTCAAGTGCAGACTCATAGTGAGAGGGATAACAAGCAAAGCTTATCCCTTCAGTTATAAAGATAAATTCATCCAAAGCAATGATTTTAATGCAGTGATTTATGTCCATTAACCCTAGTTCACAAAGGTTGTAAAAAACATAGAATTTCACTGATTCAATAGCTAACGGAATGTCACCAGTTCAGTAGTTGTCGGTTCAGTAGATTTGCTATAAGAAATTCGAACATTTCATCAAAACAAAATAAGATTTTGTTTGATGAAATATGTTTTTTAAGGCTATTGAGTAAGGGCACAACAGATGGCGATTGATTGGACGGAACAATTATCTCTGTTTCTTAACCTGAAACCATGCAATCTAAAAGATTAGATCCTTCATGTATGCCATTATGCAGACATCAGTATTTTAACATCTTAAACAGATTCATGAATTTCACATCTCTAAAAATTACCAGAAATTTACAGTCTTAATTATTTATTTGATGAAGATCAAATTTCTAACAAAAATTAGTCCAAAAGAAGTAAAACAGTAAATGGCTTGGTTTTAAAGAATAAAATCTCAATACCACAAGCATGGCCCTGCTGCGAGCAGGCATCTATAGCCTCGACAGGGTTGCTTCAAAGCCCAAAGAAACGCTAGTATCCCATCTGCCAGTTATAGATATACAATCCTGGTTAGGCTGAACTGTAACTATTATTATTATTATTATTTATTTATTATTTTTTATTTTTTATACTTATGAAGGCCATGATTTTGGCTTGGTACCTAGATAGTAACCATGTCAGTCACCAGTTTGCACCGCAGTAAATAAACAGGCTCGTAATGAGACCTTTTATCCCTCAAAGTTTTATGTACAAGGGCCATTGTCCAGGCTTGGTGACCAGAAACGACAATGTTACTGAATGCAAACCTATGATCCTGAACAGACCAGCTCGTTATGAGACCCTATGTCCTTCAGATTATTTTGAAAATATTCACACCCAACCATGGCCAGAATGTAGTTATATTTAATCTGCAGTGAGATTGTCTTAGCAGATGGGGAGGCAGTGAGATTGTCTTAGCAGATGGGGAGGCAAATCCAATTCTCTTTACGAGAAGGGATGGCGTAAGAGACTTAAATGGATAACCTCGACAAATACTGCCCTAATTCCCTTGGAAAAATATTTGCAGAGACTCATATTATTGATTATGATTTAAGAATTTCTGGTAAAATCTAGAAAGATGAAACCCTATTCATTGTTCAAAACGTAAAACAGTATGACAATTTTCAGGATAGTAAGATATTCATGCATGATTTGTAGAACAATCACAGAACTTGATGGGAAATTGTCAGCTTGAAGTTTGATAAATTGATCAAACTCAACAATACTCAAATAAAACAGCAAATGGGTATGAGAAAACATTCAAAGCAAACAGGTAAAATAAACACACTAATAAATTCCACAAACCAAGCACACCACACAAGGTATATACATGATAATCCCTCGAAGGGGATCAGCAGAAATATTTCTTGATCAGATGACCATTTACCAGAAGGTTCTCGATGTCCCCTTCCAGCGTCGGTAACCTGAACGTGCTAGGACCAAGTTTTTCCGTAATAATAAATGGTCCTAGCCACAGGCATTGGAATTTAGTATGTTTTCCTCTATCTTCGTGCTCCTTATCCCATTTCAGAACTAGGTCACCTACTTCCAAATCCCTACTGGCTGATTTTCTATGATCAAACCAGCGTTTCACCATCTTTTGATGTTGGTCGAACTTCTTTCTGGCTAACTCTCTCTCCTCTTCCAGCTTAAGCAAGGTATTGATTCTATGTTCCATAGCAGAACATGTTGTTTCTTGTACTGACTGGGAAATCTGTAGAGAGGGTAAAAATAGATGAGGAGGCAAGATAGCTTCCTTACCGTATACCAAGAAAAAGGGAGAGTTACCTATGGCAGCCTTGGGAGTCACCCTGTCAGCCCACAAGGCATTTGATAAAGAATTTTGCTAATTCCTGTGCTGATTAATCACCGTGCGTTTCAGAATTTTGATCAAGTTTTTATTGGAGGACTCAGCTAATCCGTTACCCTGAGGATAATAATTAGCTGAATATTTTAACTTTATGCCCTTTTCCAATGCATATTCTGTTAACTTTACAGACGAAAAATAGGTTGCATTATCAAAAATCAAACATTCCGGAACACCAAACCTAGTGACAATAAAGGAGTCAAGGAAAAATATCACCTGTTCTGAGTTAACCACTCGCAAAGGGATGGCTTCAACCCATCTAGTGAAGTAATCGGTGGCTGTCAGGATATATTTGTGCTGCTGTGAGGAAGCTGGTGTAATTGGACCAATAAAGTCCAAACCCCATTGTTGAAATGGGACTTCAATAATAACAGGCTGAAGAGGTAACGCTGCTTTCTTAAGCCTGCCGCCAGCTCTTTGACACTCTTGACATTTCCTAACAAAGGCGTATGCATCTTTGAACAACATAGGCCAGTAGTAACCAGATTTGAGTGCTTTGTGTGCAGTGGTTTCCCCGCCAAAGTGTCCCCCGGCTGGACCTGCATGTAATTGAGGCAGTACACTATCAGCTTCATTCCTTTCTAAGCAACGAAGGAGAACCCCTTCAAAATTTATTTTGAACTGAATATTATCAATCAGCTGATAAGGTGCAGATTTTAATCTTAAAGCCCTTTTGCTACGGGAATCTAAATGTTCAGGAGCATTTACGTGCATCAGAAAAAATTTAATGTCGTGATACCAAGAATCAGAGGGGGCTGAGAGTGGAAAAACTTCCCTTTCGAACAAAAATTGTTCATCGATGAAGTGCAGATCAGTTCCAGAGACATCTGAAGATCCGGCTGCCAACTTGCAAAGTCCCTGTCCTCTGACGATCTTTAAAGGCTTGATTTCTAGGTCATACTCCTGAAGTGGTGTAACCCAATGGGCTCGCTTTTCACCCAGGTCCTTTTGCACCAAAATATTTCTAACTGCAGAATATGGCACAATAACCTTGGTGTGTGACTTCAGCAGGTAAGGTCGAAAATGCTTTACTGACTTAAAGACAGCAAATGCTTGTTTGTCTACTTCTGGGTAATTCAGTTCTGCGCCATTCAAACCAGAACTCGTAAAAGCAATGGGAGCTTCATTATTTTCCTAATTTTTCTGCGTTAAAACAGCAGCATACAAAGAGTCAGAAGAAAACGTATACAAAATGAATGGTTTAGAAAAATATGGGCTTATTAAGGTAGGAGCTTCAGCAATCGCTTTCAATATATCGTGAAAAGATTTTTTTTCTTCAGGAGACCATTTAAACTCAGCATCTTTCTTAATCATTTTCTGAAGTGGTCTGACAATCTCAGTGAAACCAGGAATGAATCTGGAGACAAAATTTATTTTTCCTAGAAATGACTGCATGGTTTTCTTTGAGTGAGGCATAGAAATCTGTGCTATAGCCTGGGTACGTTTCGGGTCAATATTGATACCTTGTTTTGAAACCACAAAACCCAATAACTTACCTTCAGTAACTGCAAAGATTGATTTCTTGGGATTCACAGAGATTCCATACTTCCTGCAACGTTCAAAAACCCTCCTAAGATGTATTGGGTGATCAGTTCTGATTTTTGAAAAGACAGTTATATCATCAAGGTAAATGACCACAAATTGGCCGATCAGGCCTCTAAACGCAATGTCCATTTCCCTTTGAAAGGTAGCTCCGGCATTAATTAAACCGAATGGCATTTTCCTGTAGGCATAAGTTCCCCAAGGGGTTCTAAAGGTTGTTTTCAACTGATCTGTTTTGGATACTAGTACTTGATTGTATCCCGAAAATCCATCTGAAAGTGAGAACATTTCAAATCCAGAGACCTGTTGTAATATCTTTTCCATAGGCGGAACGGGATAATTGTCCTTTTCCGAAACCTTGTTCAGATTTCGGAAATCAACGCACAACCTAATATCACCACTTTTCTTTCTAACGGGGACAAGATTTGCTACCCATTGCGCATGTCGTACTGGAAAAATTATTCTGGCAGCAAGGAGTTTGTTAAGCTCTTTCTTAACAGCCGGTTCTAAGCTAGGGTGCATTTTCCTCAATTTCTGCTAAAATGGTTTAGCATGTTCTTTCATGGGGATGACATGTTGCATTATGTTTGGATCAAACGTCTTGAGATCGTCATAGGTCCAAGCAAAAATGTCTTTAAACTCTTTAAAGAGTCGTATGAAGGCTGTTTTTTCTTGGGGAGTACATGTACTGCCCAAATTTACACACTGAGGACTGTGTTCGGTACCTAAATTTATGATTTCAGATTGCATAGTAGAGTTGTTGGTCTTACAGTTCCTTACACCTTTAAACTTGTCCTTCAAATCGTAAAATTTCTCAAGTTTAATAACAGATCTAGGAATAGTACTGACCTGATCAAGAGACTCTCGAATTGAAAAAGGTTTATGAATTACCGCGAAGTTGTACAGATCTTCATCATGAGTCATTTCATCGATGACTGCATCTTTGAAAGTGTCCTTCATGGTCAAAAATTCGATCAACTGCTCATCATGATCAAAAACTCTCCAATTGACAATGTTATCAGGTATGGAAGGCCTGAAAAGCAGTTCAACAGAAAAAGAATCAGCAAGCATGCCTTCATACGGAATTAACCTTGAAGCAACATTAGCTAGGAGATCTGCTTCCTGATTCAAATAAAGAGGAATAGAATTTATGTTAAAAGCTTCAAATGATCATAATAAATTCCATACCTCTGTCTGGTAATTTCTTAGATGTCCAGCAATGCAATGTATAGTGTTACATACCTGTCTAACGATAATCTCAGAGTCTCCTAACACTACCAAAGCTTTAGCTCCCAGATCAATTACCTTTTTCAGCCCTTGAATAAGGGCTTCATATTCAGCAATATTATTGGTGCATTCGTATTCTAACCTGCAAGCAACAAAGTACCTTTTCCCCTGAGGATCTATTAACAGGAAACCGGCTCCAGCTCCTTCCTTTGACTTAGATCCGTCAAAGTATAGAGACCAGAGGCCATCGTTCATGTCCAAATGTGCAGTGTTTGGAACTGGACTTTCGTCCAAAACTTGTGAAAAATGGAAAACTTCAGATTGTTGTTCCAACTCTTGGACTGATGAAGTATCAGCCTCAAGGTTTCCAAAGAAAGAATCAACCATGTAATTGCCCATTATGGTATCAATAAATAGTACTGGTTCATTTGAGTCATCCAGTTCGGTGACCGTGTGCTTCATGTAACGTTCTCGATTAATTCAGATTTTATTTGGACGACCATTATGAGGTATCCATAAGTGTGACCAATCCGTCGCAAAATATCCCTTCAGTTTTTCAGACCAATCTCTGTTGAGGAATAAGCCATATGCCTCAGGGATATCTGCAACAATTATATCAATGATGAAATGAAATTGAGGATTTGAGGCTAGTCTTATCAGTACTTCGTTTAACTTTCCTATTACCTTTACATTAGATCGATCAAGTTGTACAATGCTTGTATCACATGGCACGGGGACTGTGTTAATTTTTTTGCATGCTGAATATGGCATAACATTTTTAGAATCCCCTGAGTCTATCATACAATTGTGTACTTTACGATTACAGATTTCAAATGTAAGTAGAAAAGGAGGAGTTGAGGAATCTGATTTCTTACCTATGGACGAGGCATTGATTGAATATTTTGTTGTGTTGTCTTTAGTATTGGCAGAACTGTTTTGAGTGGAGGATGTTTTACCATTTTTACCTAAAGAAACCCCTTGCATCATCTTATCTCGAATCACAGGCAATTTAAGGAGTTCATAGATGGAGATGTTGGCTTTGATTTTCTTCAGATCCTCAACCAAGTCATATTCCAAATCAAGAGATGGGGTTGACTTAGTGTTGGGAGGTTGGTTTTTTGTTTTGACAACTGAACTGTCATCTGTAGAATTTGTAGAAGGTTCCCCTGAGGGATGATCTTTCTTACTTCTAGTGTTATATTGATGTTGATTGACATTCACAACAGCCACGTCATCATCATCAGTCAATTCCGTGGTATCCCAGAAGTGACTAATAACTTGAGGAGGTTTATCATCAGTGTTATTATCAGTGCCTTGGGGATCTTCAGAATTCTGTCCTGAAGATTGAGTTTCATTTTCAGCTGATGTTTCTAAGCCTGAGACTAATAGTTTTAGGAAACTATTGATTTCATCAACATTATTAGCTTCAGATGGTGGAATCTGTTTAGTAGTTGTATTTTGAAATGGTCTTCTAAAAGGCTGTCTAGGTGGTTCTTTATTCGGAGTACTTTTAGCAGTACCTTTCTTCAAGTCTATGATTTCATTGGATAGTTTCTTTATGACTCTTTGAATACTGTCCAAGTCTAGTGCGTCTTGAACCTTCTTCTCAGGATTTGGAGTTTTGGCAGGACTCTCAGCCTTTTTGCGAGAAGAAGATACAGAATCAGTGTCTACCCCAGGGTTTGTCTTAATAGCAAACATGTCTTTCTCAACCTTAATGGCTTCATCAAAAGCTTCAGTGAGAGTAGGCTTGGCAGCTCTTCTGACAAACATGGCCATGGACACGGCTAGAGCTGAAGTATAAAATTCAATAGTGACATCTTCATCCGGCCTTGAGGTGGCAGGGATTCTGTTTCTAAGAGTCAAGAACCGCTGGTTAAAATCTTTAACCTTCTCCTTGGCTTCCATACGGATCCTAGACAATTATAACACCAACACAGCTAGAGTCTTATCATCTCCAAACTTGTTCATGAAAGCCAACTCGAATTCGTTCCAGTTGGTAATAGAACCAGCAGTTAGAGAAAAATACCAAGTCAAGGCTTTACCGTCAAAGGTGTAAGGGAAAAGTCAACAGACTACATCTTCGTGTTCAACATCCAAAAGCCGAACTGCTAGCATGAATTTTTTCACATGATCTTCTGCAGTCTCTTTCAGCTCATGATTGAACTTGGGCAATAATTTCTCAAGATGCTTTGGCAAAGGATGTTGATCACCTGGAACAGCAACCACATCCTGAGCTAACCATGGCATATTGGCATTGGGGTTCGGGTTTACACCTGCCATGTTCCTTAGTGTTGGAGGTGGTGAAGGTGGTTTTTGAGAAACGTGAGGAGGTGAGTGAGGCGGTGAGGGTGGTCGACCAGACCCTCCTGTAGCAAGTGGTCCTGAAGAAGATGAAGGTTGATTGGTGCCTATTAGAGACTGTGATAACTGATAGTTAGAGGGGACACCTAATTATTGATTTTGTTCTTCAGGTGCAAACCCAGTATGGTGAGTGCGTGGACGTCTTATCTGTGGAAGAGGAATTTCAGTGGGTTGGATGCCAGTAAGATTCGAATAGGCTCTGGTTAAAATCCTGCGGGATTCATTGATGGCCTATTCGAACTGATCAAGTTCTTCAGATAGGTGGGCAGCGCTAGCATCGAACTGATGAATGAGATTTCGAACAGTATCGTTCAACGGAGTCTCATCTGATGACTAGAATGTTTGCGGTTGAGATGAAGACTGTATTTGAGGGGTAATGGGCTGATTAATTTTGTGAACAGGATTGTTTTCATTAGCCATTTGCTTAAGCTGGCCCTCCTTCTAGCGCTATTTTTGACGGGCCAAATTGGCACGAGCGTCAACCAAGAGACAACCCGATCTGAGATTTTTCGAGATACTCTCAGTCGTTAGATAGCTGTCCCTGACGGGATTAAGACCCTGTTGCCTTCCTTAAGTTGTTCCTGGCTACAGGAGAGGAGAAAACTAAAGCTACTGCTTATCGATTAGATCTACAGTATCCCTATGAATGTACAAATAAGACTAGTCGAGTTAATTAGTATATTACAAAATTGATCAGTCAAAATTAATCTACTCAATTAATTAATTTATAATACAAGAATAAAAGTTAATCAGACTCAATGAATTACAGAGATACAATATAAACACATGTACATTATTCACAAGATCAGAAAATGACCTAGTAAATGGTATAACAGTAAAGATCTGATTCAATATATTTTCAATAAAATAACTAAAGGAAAAATATCATTAATCTATTTTAAATATCCTATCCTGATCAGGAGCGTAGAGAACATTAACCTGGAATCAAATTGCCAATAATTCTACTGTGCTAACAATCCAGAAATATTCAGAAGAAATTCAGAATTCAAACAAGATCGCACAGTGAACAAGTATATCATATGTAACATGATGACAATACCAAATTTACTATATGACATATATAAGCAAATCAAAACCAGCGTAATTCGACAGATTAAATATGATGTTTTTGCAAAATTCATCAAAGAAATAATGACAAAACATAAACGCTGCAGAAAAAGTGACAAGATCAAACGATATCCAAAATACATTTGCATAATATAAATACTGTAAACGTATATATAGATATGACCAGTGAAAAGTACTGTAGCTGCTGACAAAAAATTGTCTCAAGTCACAGGAAATAATTACAGTGATCTTGTCATGTCCTTTTCCCAACTATCGACCCCCTATCCAGTACTACATGTCTTCTTTAAATACAAATTATCTCACATGAGAACAGTTCTATAAAACTGGAAACTATAAAATCAAAATCTTAACCAATTTCATACAAAAAATGACAAACGCAGTTGTCATTTTCCTATATACGTTATAATGTCTTGAAATGGGAAAGACTCAATCTATAGCAGCGAATCAAGAATGACAAAAACACTAATGATGTAGTGACACCTGGGAAACAACACAGCCAACCAATCTGTCCACGATTATCCATGGATCATTCCGAACATAAGCGATTGCCAAAATCCAAAAGAAATGCATCAATAATATCACCTGCAATGCTACATAATAAAGGAAAACAATCAAAACACACACGAAAGAAAAATAAAATAAAATAAACTATATAATCTACGAATAACTTCAAAACCAATACCTGTAACAAAAAATAACTCGATCATCACTTCAAACCTGAAACCTTCGTAAACATATATACGATAGAAAAAATGCGCAAAACATTACAGCTTAACAGGGGCATTAAACACCTGAATATTTACACCATTTGCCGAGTTCTGTGAATGACCCTTGAATTGCATCAGAGTGACCTAAGCATTTAGCTCACGCATCTTTTCTTGATTCTTCTAATTATCATTTTGCAATTTCATCACTCTGCAAATTAACCTATTCTTATGTTTCTTTAGACGCAGAACACATTTATCATCTGAATCTACCTTCTCTTTTAACCTCGAATTCTCAGTTTTGACAACATCATTTCGAGTCACCATCTCTGTCAGTTCAATTTCCATTCTGTGTATTTTATCCAGCAGACAACTAACAAAGAACAGGTGAACAGTTTCACCAATTTGATAGGACCCGGGAAAATTAACTTCAACGGACTTGTCCTTCACTGGAGGATTGACCACAGGGTCTACCTAAAGATTCTTATCAGACACAGGAGGACTGCTATCTGCAGGGTTTATGAAAGGCTCATGATAAATATCAAGACCATTATCAGGTGAAACAGTTTTCTCTTCCTCATCGTCAAGAACGACTGTTTCAATGTCAACATTATTGGTCACGGTCGACTTAACAGTACTGACCTTGGTTGCCATACTCCTTGTAAACCTACCATTGACCTTAACATTCAGCCTTTTACCCTTCGGTTCGCAGGTATCCTCATTACGTTTCGGAGTTACAGGAGATAGATTTAAAGCTTTCTTCCTACGCTTGGAAGGCATAGGAGTACCGGGACTACATGCAGGAGAAAGAACGAGATCACCACGAATGCTGGAGATTACACAAACTTTAGGGTTTGACACAGGCTTGCACACAGGCGAAGCCGAAACTTGACCAGACTCTTGATGCCTTAAACATTCTTCAGGATAATCAAATTGGCAATGACAGAAAGCCAAGAAGCCATTCGACTCAAGAAACTCATCCCATGACCGATTTTGCTTGGACAATTCCCTCTCTATTAAAATCCTCACCAAACCATGATGAAACAAACTGTGACTAATGTTCTTCGGCCCCTTCTTAATGGCCGAAGACATCTTAGACATACTCTGAACTAGATAATGAGGCAGATTAAGAGGAAAACTGATAAACACAGCCATCAACCGAAGATGATAGATATAAGCTGAGGAGAGACGACCCTCACAGGTCACATACCTGTGGATAACATCCAAGACTGGTCGCCACTCTTTCTTAAAGTATTTTTGGGACACACCGGTTCGGAACGACACGTCTTGACAGGGATTCTTCAACATTTGCCTCCACTCATTCACCTCCATTTGCTTGTACTTGAACCATCGTTCACCTGTTAACGGCAAACCGGTAGAGAGAGCCATTGAGCGTTCGTCAACCTTGAATCGGAGGTCGGCTATTTTAACCCTACAATCGTCCAATGACAAAGCAAACAACCTCGTCACCTCCGGGTTCGAATCCGCGAACTTGCGAATGAACGGAAACCATCCGACTGCTTCCACCCTAGCTAAGAGTTCAGGGTTTCAATCAAGAAGTTTCATGTCACTGGGTTCAACCCTAACCACAGGAGCCATAGCTGCATGCGTGCATGCACGAAGCCGCACACAGAATAGGTACCACAAATCAAAACACGACAGTGAGCTGGAGAGTGAACACTCAAGATGGAGGCCGAGCAAAAAACACAGGCAATGAAACTCAGGGTTCTCATAAACAAATTGTGCCATAAACAAAACCAGACAAGACCGCTGTAAAATCGGCATGGGGGATGGAGAATAACAACGCAGAGTGGTAATCAAGTGATAAAAGAACTGACGGTGAAGACTCCAGATGAACTCATGTTACCATTATTTATCCGGCCCGATCGACATACAATCACACCGTAAATGATTCACAGGTGTTGAACTAATAGGCAGCCACGACACTGAGCACGTACTGGCCATTGAATATGATTGACAAGGTTAAGTACAAGTGCAATGATACCAGATCAATTTTTCGGTAAGTGGATTGATTTCGGAGGCGACGACATGAATTAATCTAACCATAAGAAATAACCCTATGTTGACCTTACCGTATAGTGATTTAAACCTTTGAAGGTGGCAAGCATACGACGCAATATAAACCATCACACCAACACCAAACTTTGCAATAAGGACCATATTATAAAAATCGTCATTAAACATTTATAGTATGAGCAAATATGACTCGGGGTTTGAACGATGAACTTAGGATAAAGCATGTTTGCATTAATTATTAAGCCTTCGATGTTCTAGGACCTTGTCAAACTTACAATAAACCAATGACAAATATCCATTAATTAATATTCAAGTGAAGACTCATAGTGAGAGGGATAACAAGCAAAGCTTGTCCCTTTATTTATAAAGATAAATTCATCCAAAGCAATGATTTTAATGCAGTGATTTATGTCCATTAACCATAGTTCACAAAGGTTGTAAAAAACATAGAATTTCACTGATACAGTAGCTAACGGAATGTCACCAGTTCAGTAGATTTGCTATAAGAAATTTGAACATTTCATCAAAACAAAATAAGATTTTGTTTGATGAAATATGTTTTTTAAGGCTATTGAGTAAGGGCACAACAGTTTCATAGTCCTCCTACAAATTGGTTAACTTGTTATATTTCCACAAGGATTCACAAACAAACCAATGCTTTTTAGGATCACCATCCCCACAAAAAGTAGGGGTATTAATAGGAATTCAATAATCAATTGTGTTAGACTTTTTTGTACTTACCACAAAATATAGACTAAAATATACACTTACTATTTGACAACTACTTCTAACCTCTTGCGACTTTGACTCATACCACGACAGACGGAATTCTTCTATAGACTCTTCGTCACTAAGCTGACTCTCTGATGGTTTGGGAGACTCAGTCAATAATTTCGCTGGAAAGGGGGTGCCTCCAATTGTTCTAAATAAAATAAGTTAAACAAGTGTCCTCCAAAATCTAGAGTGAAAGTAATCCAGTTACCCCGATATGGGAATTAGATTATCAATCAATTGGTATTTTTTCCACTTTGGTCTAGTCCAATCCATATGCTACAGTCACCTGGAATTATTCCCATGTCACGCTCGACTATTTGTTTAATGTTTGGTCTAGTCATCATTATCATGGGTACTACATCGACAGAGGTCAATCCCTCTAGGATTGTAATACATAAATTCTACGGGGTCAGCACCATCGTGTATGACCGATCTTCAAGCATCAGAACCTCACGTTATTTCTTATCTAGTCGATTGTCCCTCAAATTAGGCAATAATTTAGGTTTCTCAACCATCTTACCCATTTTATTTAGACTTATTTTTATGTGTATTGGACTAGCAATCTCCCTCGGTAGTTCACATTGCTTACACCTTTTTTCTCTTTCTATCTTTTGTATATATGTTATTTGCTTATGATTGGTTGGATATTTGTTCATCAAAGTGGACTTGACTTTTTACAATTATTTTTCTTCTTTCATCAGTTATCCTTTATACTTATTTATTTAGAACACATAGTCGGCGACCCCCCCATTGTCGACCCGACTTTTACTACTCGACGGAAGTGGGTCAGATAATGATAATCATTTGCTTAGAAATTATTCCCACTGTCGTTCATTGACAAATTTCTCCCACTCTTTTTTCTTTTGATACTATTTCAATGAGGTGGGTGTTTACAACAACATTCATGACTTGAATATATGACCAGCTCCATTCTCGATTAGAAATTTATATAACAATTTTGGTATAGTACATAAAAATCCTTCGTGAAGGTTGGTATAAAAATTTTGCTTGAATTCTTCAAGAGATTATCTTTTTTATATAGCTTTTTATTCACAAAAATTGTCGCATACTGTCTCAATCTACTCATACAAATTTCTTCTCTTGTTGTTACAGAGCGTGTGAATCAATATCCTTTCATTCTTTTTGTCCAACTTGGGCATGAACAGTGTCTAGGAACTTCTTTATTTCGTAGGGAATGGATTCGATGAATTTTTCATGTGCTTCAGTGAATAATTTCTCCATTGTTTATGCAATTGTCAATTTATTGTGCCATGCATAGTTTTGAATGTAGTTCATTACTTTATTTTCCCACCACTCTCAAATTTCTCTTTCGGTTATCATCTAGTTATGCTCATCGCATCATTCTGATTACATACTACCGGAAACAGAACCAATGTTGTAGTCTAAGGGTTCATAAGGTTACCACAAATACATAATTATAATATAATAGAAACCACATGATCATGGAACATAAGATAACAAGAGTAAATGGGACAGTAGCAACTCAACTTTATATTATTGATGCGAGACAATATAAAGAAGAATAATGATAAATGAATGAATAATTATGGATCTGGCTCACCATTCTTTTTATACTTGTTACAGACAGTTAATTAGTTGAAACTTATGATCCAGTTGGCTAAACGGTTGACTAAACTAACTCGACCATTGTCGGTTGGAGGACCTAGTCGACCAATCAACTAGGCTCCTCCAACAAATGGATAGCTTCAAAGAAGGAATATCACGCTCAATCAGTAGGACTATTTGAACCCCATGAACAAGTTGAAAAGGAGAAAAAAATGTATTTATCTTAGAAATCATTCAGTATGCCCATAAAGTGGGATACATTATGCTATGCCAATTGGACCTACTAGCATTCACCATCCTATGAAGCATGGTTTTCAAAGTTTTTTGGATGGCCTCTACTTAACCATTAACTTGGAGTTAAAAGAGTGAAGAGTGTTCCTGTTTGCCCTAAAATAATGGTCACTTTAGTCATCATGTGTTTTTTTTAAAAATTTAATGTCCCTTTTTGAATTTTTTTTCAATGACCAATTTTTTCACTTTTTCCCCAATTTTGACCTTGACTAGTTTTGATGTCTAGACCTCCAAATTGACCCAAATGCTTCCAAATTTTCTCTGAAGGTACATGACTGATAATATAACTTAAATATGATTTTCATGGATTTTTTTTTACCTCCCAATTACTTCTTAAAACTTTTTCATTGTTTTGTTCAAAGTAGGAGTCTTTACTAGCAAATTGGGGCTCCAATTCCCCCTGGGTAATTGTCGGAAATGGCTTCTCAAATGATCCCAAAGTAACTCAAATTGCTGAAGAGAGGTATGGGATGAGTGGGATAATTTTTTAATATCTCATATGCATCATGTTTCATTTTATACATGCTGTTATGACTCTCTCCCAAACAGCTCCCAAATCACAATTTCGACCCTTGGGGAAAAGGCACCAAATCTTCTCCCAATGCAATTAAAATGAGTAAAATGGATTCTGATGCTTAATTAATGAAAATTATACTTGAAATACACATTAATTACAATCCATACATCATACATTTATCATATATACATTCCTCCATTCGAAATAATAAGCATTTCCATGGCATATATCAAAATAGAGTGGAAATGGTCATTGTTTGCTCATTAAAAGTCTTTTTGACCTACAACTGTTGGGAATTTCAAATTTAAAATTTTTGAGAATGAATAACAGAGAATATTGAACTGATTTCAATCATAAATTTACAATTAAATTCTCTCCCAATTCAAAATCATCAGCATTACAATGGTTCACAACAAGCTAGTGGGGAAATGACACTATTTCGTCATTGTTCAACATTTTTACATAAATTATTTTGGGTATTTCGACCTGATATTCTTATGAACATTAAATATATATAATATACATCATATAATGGGCATTATAATATTCTCCAAAGATATCAATATCTCACCCAAAGCGCAATCCCTCCATTGGCATGAATATGGTGTGAAAATTGGAAATAGTTGAGAGAGAGTGCTGCAATAGAAGAATCCACATGATTTCCTATAGATTACACCTGAAAATAAGAATCCATTAAATATCCATGAAATACCTTGTTGGCCTCTCCAAACACCAACTAGGATGGGAATCTTTCACCCTCGAAATTGGCTTAAGCAAGAAAACTAGTCATCCACTAGCTCTCACAATTCACAAATGACAATTTCACAAATGAGCAAAAGCTTCTTCTCATGGCTGATACAAATATTTTATAAAAATTATTGGTCTTATAAGGTTCCAAATCCATCCATAAACCAAATCCAAGTCGAATTGGTGTGGCTGCTCATGCTATGCCATGTGGTCTCTCTCTTCACCTTCCCTCTTCTCCCAAATTTGAGTAGGAGCCTCTTGGCCTTCTCCAACTCCCAAATTCGACCTCTAAGATGATATATTAAGTCCTGAAATGTCATTATTTCAGTATTTTAGCCTTCATATCTTACTTTTGTCATAACTTTCATAGAATCTCCATCATTGGTGTCAGATGTCATAAATGTAAGGGGAATCTAGCCAAGTGTCCATGAAACTCCCATTTGGCTCTTCCTCTCCCATGTAAGTTACAATTCATCCAAAATTTGACCTATGAAGTATATGGACAAGTATATTAACCTAATAATCCATCCCAAACCATTAGGCTTCCCATAGATTCGAAATTACAAGAGAAGGATGCCATTTAACATAGGAATTCTAGCTTGAAAGGGCCCCATAGTCTCCATGTGTCTCCATTCTCCATAGCCATTTCATTTTTATCTTGTATTTATTTAATAAGATAAATTATTAAATATTTATCATCTTCTAATTTCTAAACATTATTTATTATCCCCCTTATTCCAAATATCAAAGATTCCACCCCCAACCTAGGAAACCAGTGATTTTCCTCCTTGGGAATTATTTGACTTTTAGCATCCCTTTGACAAATTTCATGAATATGGAAAATTTTATTTGGCCATTGTGACCCAATGAAAAATTTGGGACATTACAAATCCTCCCTTCCCAATATTGCTTGTCCTCAAGCAATTTCAAACATGGTTGTTGAAGAACCTGCTTTTTGTATGATTCTTTGAAGTTGCCACTGAGCTACCCACCTTGAGTCTTTGAGATTTCATGAAGATTTTAGAGAGGAACCACCATGATTTATGTCACGCTACTCTAACTAACATCACCTTATTAAGTGGGGAATCCATCTCCCGTGCTTCTTGTTTCCCAAATAATTTGAAATCAATGGGACTAAAAACTATCCCAGGGTCCCATTGCTTGCATCGCACTCCAACAATTAAGAGTGCTCTCCAACCCATACCATTTGGAAAGAGAATTCTTGGATCCCATTTTCTTGTATGCATTCTTCCAAACATCATGAGTGCATAATATATATCATCAAAGTATATAATAACATAATAAGAATGTACATCAAGGAGGTGCCTCACCAAGAAATCATGAAAGTGCTTATACCTCCCATTGAGTAGACTACCATTTGCCAAGTACATACATGCTTCAGGTGACCAATCAAATCTGATCCAATGACATAGGTGAGTATCCCATTTCCTATAATGCTGCTCCAAAAGGAAGTGATATGCATCAAAATATTCAGCCATGTATTCTTTCATCCAAGAAGTGAATGAAGAACCTCCACTCAAATTTGAACCAAATAGTGAGCAACAGAAACAAGGAGACTTCGAATGACTCAAAGAAGTCTTACCCATACATCCATGAATGAGTGAATCATAAAGATATAACAATGTATGTGGCTGGTAACAAAAAATGTTCTCCTATCATAATTCTATTCACCCTTGTTTTGGATGAAGTTTCTCCAACATCAAATGAACCAAGTGTTGAGCAATAAAAACCATGAGTCTTCAAGTGACTCAAATGCATATCATAGGTGCATCCATGTAGATGTGCATCATCAGAAAGTAACAAGGAATGTTACTGGAAATGTGAATAAGAATGTGCTCCAAATTATATGTAATGTGCATCAATATAATCATCCATGTGTTATTTCATCCAATAAGTGAATGGAGAACCTCCACCAAAATCTAAACAAAATAAGGAGCAAGGAAAACATGAAGACTTCAAGTGGCTCAAAGAAGTCTCATCAATACACTCATGAATATGTATATCATCATGTAACATCAGAGGATTTTTCTGCCAATAATAATGTTCTTCAATCATATAACTCTTCACCCAAGTGTGGGATGAAGTTCCTCCAACTTCAAATAGACTAGGAAAGGAGCAAGGAAAATCATGAGTCTCCAAGTGACTCAAGTGAACATCATAGGTGCACCCATGTAGATGTGTATAATCATAATGTAAACAAGGATGCTGCTGCAAATGTAAATAATATGGTGCTCTAATAATTTCATCATCAAAAGGAGAAATAGAATGTCCATGCTCTTCATGTGGCACCATCAAAAAGAAACCCTTCACCCATACTTCATTAGGATGACTGCTACAAAATTTATAAGTGTAGGATGTAGGAGAAAGAACCAACCCTCCAAAATGATTAGTAAGTGAAAAATTGTCATAATGTGAAGGATCCATAGGGGTAGTATTATGCACCTCCCTAAAAAATGCAAAAATCTCCTCATGGGTTGGTTCCAAGGTGGTGGAACTATGCACTTCTTCAAAAATTGTGTAACCATTTTCAAGAGGTAACTCAAGTTCCTCTTCCACCATTACTAGTGATTGGATCTGATCAATATAATCCTCAAGCACATCAAGAACCTGAAATTCTTCATGTTTCTCATGATCCATCATGTCATGAGAATCCTCCAGGCAATCTACCTTATGAAAATATGAAACATCGGAGGAAAAACAAGTGTCTTGCAACTTTTCAAGAAGTTGCTCATTTTGAATTGTGAGCTTATCAATAACTTCATTATTCTTCAAGTAGGATTCATGTAACCATTCACTAATATCAATGGCATTTTTTCTATCAAAAAGCAAAGACATGAAATTACCTTTGATGTTGCACATTTCTCTTTGAATCTTCTCCATGTCTTCAAGGAATGATGGCTCCTCCAAGGAAGTAGCTCTCCAACAAGAATTTGATACCAATGATTGAGTGTCATGGAGTATTATAAGGGCCTCTTGGATCTTATTTCATTCATATTTAAGGACCCTTTAAGAAAATGAGGCTCCTGCAAATGAACCTCCTCATATTCTTCCTTCTTGCTTGGACCAACTTCATGAAGCTCAAGTGGTGATAGGGAAGTTGATCTTGTTTCTTCTTCAACTGCTACAGGGTCTTCATTTTCATGTTTAATGGAATTTTGGCTTCAGAAACACTTTCAAAAGTGATCTCTATGTCACCAACATAGAGGTGTGAGCACCCATTAGTAGGTACTCCTTCATAGTTCAAGCATCCATCATTAGATTCTCTTTGTTTCATTTCCAAGGTAGCATGTGTCTCAAAATAATCTTCAGTATTTTCAATAAAAACTTATTCGTACCCATGTGATGTCTCTTCATATTTTTCAAAGTCACTTGGGAGTTAATTTCGATCATATTAATGTACTACTTCTTCTACTCCACCTATTTCAAAACTAGGTGGTTCATGGGTCTCCTCCTTTTGCTCCTTCAAGCAAGTTGATGCATTTTTCCCCTTGGTTTTCTTAAAATCAATATATGTTTCTCAAATTTGGATAGCCAAAAATTTGAATCCTTTCATAATATTCTTGGTCATTTCTTCAAGGATAGTTTCCATGCTTTTTATTATCTCCTCACCATCATATGAGGTGCTCTTTTCATGCCCAGTCATTGTTTCCTATTCAACAAAAGCACTTTTGGTTTAAATATATAATGGTGTTCCCTGAATTATTATACTCATAAATATCATACCGCATCAGGTTCCAAGATCATGCTCTGATACCACTGTAATGTTCCCTTTTTGAAATTTTTTAAATGACCAGTTTTTTCACTGTTTCCCCAATTTTGACCTAAACTAGTTTTGATGTCTAAACCTCCAAATTGACCCAAATGCTTCCAAATTTTCTCTGAAGGTACATGAATGATAATATAACTTAAATATGATTTCATGGATGTTTTGTGACCTCCCAATTACTTCTTAAAACTTTTTTAATGTTATATTCAAAGTAGGAGTCTTTACTAGCAAATTGGGGCTCCAATTCCCCCTGGGTAATTGCCGGAAATGGCTTCTCAAATGATCCCAAAGTCACTTGAATTTCTGAAGAGAGGTAGGGGATGAGTGGGATAATTTTTTAATATCTCATATGCATCATGGTTCATTTTATACATGCTTTTATGACTCTCTCCCAAATAGCTCCCAAATCACAATTTCGACCCTTGGGGAAAAGGCACCAAATCTTCTCCAATGCAATTAAAATGAGTAAAATGGCTTCCGATGCTTAATTACTGAACATTATACTTGAAATAAACATTAATTACAATCCATACATCATACATTTATCATATATACATTCCTCCATTCGAAATAATAAGCATTACCATGGCATATATCAAAATAGAGTGGAAATGGTCATTGTTTGCTCATTAAAAGTCATTTTGACCTACAACTCTTCGGAATTTCGACTTGAAACTTTCTGTGAATGAATAAAAGAGAATATTTAACTTATTACAATCAGAAATTTATAATTAAGGGCTCTCCCAATTCTAAATCATCAGCATTACAATGGTTCACAACAAGATAGTGGGGAAATGACACTATTTCTTCATTGTTCAACATTTTTACATGACTTATTTTGGTTATTTATACCTGAGAGTATTATGAACATGAAATACAGATAATATAAATCAGATAATGGGCATTATAATATTCCCCAAATATATCAATAGATCACCCAAAGCGCAATCCCTCCATTGGCATGAATATGGTGTGAAAACTGGAAATAGTTGAGAGAGAGTGCTGCAATAGAAGAATCCACATGATTTCCTATAGCTTACACCTGAAAATAAGAATCCATTAAATCTCCATGAAATACCTGAGTGGCATTTCCAAACACCAACTAGGATGGGAATCTTTCACCCTCGAAACTGGCTTAAGCAAGAAAACTAGTCATCCACTAGCTCTCACAATTCACAAATGACAATTTCACAAATGAGAAAAAGCTTCTTCTCATGGATGATACCTATATTTTATAAAAATTATTGGTATTATAAGGTTCCAAATCCATCCATAAACCAAATCCAAGTTTAATTGGTGTGGCGGCTCATGCTATGCCATGTGGCCTCTCTCTTCACCTTCCCTCTTCTCCCAAATTTGAGTAGGAGCCTCTTGGCCTTCTCCAACTCCCAAATTCGACCTATAAGATGATATATTCAGTCCTGACATGTAATTATGTCAGTATTTCAGCCTTCATATATTAATTGTGTCATAACTGTCATATAATTTCCATCATTGGTGTCATAGATGTCATAAATGTAAGGGGAATCTAGCCAAGTGTCCATGAAAGTCCCATTTGGCTCTTCCTCTCCCACGTAAGTTACAATTCATCCAAAATTTGACCTGTGAAGTATATGGACAATTATATTAACCTCATTACCCATCCCAAACCATTATGCTTCCCATAGATTCAAAATTACAAGAGGAGCATGTCATTTAACATAGGAATTCTAGCTTGCGAAGACCCCATAGTCTCCATGTGTCTCCATTCTCCATAGCCATTTCATTTTTCTCTTGTATTTATTTAATAAGATACATTATGAAATATTTATCCTCTTCTAATTTCTAAACATCATTTATTATCCCCCTTATTCCAAATCTCAAAGCTTCCACCCCCAACCTAGGAAACTAGTGATTTTCCTCCTTGGCAATTATTTGATTTTTAGCATCCATTTGACAACTTTCATGAATATGAAAAAATTGATTTGGCCATTGTGACCCAATGCAAAATTTGGGACATTACAATTGTTGACCATGGTCAGTCACATGTTCACGCCAGATATCTAATTGTGTAATAATATCGTTGAATACAAAGTAAGCAATGGTTTTGCCTGTAAATTTTAAAAGTATGCATGGCCTTCGCCTGTTTTGTAAAATAATCGATAACCACTATGATATATTGATGACCCCCAACCAAATTTGGGTTAGCGGTCATAAAATAAACCCCCCACTTAGTGAAGGGGCCTTCTGTGATCACAGGAAACAATGGAGCAGAGTGTGCATGCATATTTTTGGTAAAATTTTGACATTCATATCACTTTTTTACTACCTCAATATAGTTTTTAAAAACCGTAGGCCAAAAGTACCCATCACGCAAGATATTTTGAGAAGTTTCCAAACCAGAAAGATGACCCCCATATGATCAACTATGAGATTCATACAAAATGGACTCAACTTCCTTATGAGTCAAATAAGGACATAATTTAGTATCAACTCCACAGTGATACAAAGTATCACTAATAATGAGATAATTATTGATGTTATTGCGGAGGTAATGTCGATCGTATCATGAGAAAGACTAAGGGCACTTCAAAGTTTTAAGATATATTAAAATATCTATATACCAAGGATCAGAGGAAGAAATGAGAAATATATGCTCATCAGGGAATGATTCATATTCATCGTAAACAAATTCTTCACATTGGAACTCTGAAATAAGTTCAGTGAAGACCAAAGACTTTTTTTACTTCGCCGATTGGAATTCTGTCATGTGTTGATATCATGGAAGTTAATTCTCCTTCATCGATGAATGATAATATTCTTGATGGTGAGGGGGATTTGGAAGGAAACTCGTGAGGATATCTGTGGCTCATTGTTGTCAAGGTTGAAGGTCATTAAGCATGAATCAAAAGGGTTGGTTTCTCCTAACGCAAATAGTAGTGCCTTCTTTTGAGAAGGGAAATACTAGAGGACTTCTAACAATGATATGGTATCAAGGGAATGGACCAGATCATCCAAAATGTTGTAATTATGTGAATCTTTCATACGGGATTTATGGTAAATTCATCAAAGAGGTGGCTTTGGGATTCTATTGATATGGTTGTTGATTGGATGTGATATTTGCAAACACCCACTATAGGTAGAGGGTACATCATCATTATTTGGAGGGTCAAGAGTTCCATAACCCTTTCTACATGGATGAATATGAATAGTATCTATGTTCACTTCGATGTTTTGGTAGGTTTCGTCACCCGGGGGATGGGGTCCTGCTGATGAAATAGTGTTCCCTAGTTTGTTGGGGTTGTGGTTCATTTGGTGGTTGAGGAGGATTGGGAGTATCCTTTTTCCTTTCCTCAATCAACTATTGACACTCAAGTATCAATGGGAAATGGTGAGTGTAATTCCCATACTCACTGCACATAGCGCAAGGAAAGTTAGTGTCACTACAGCAAATCCTTGTGATTATTTCCTTTTTAGTTCCTTTTTTTTCTTCTACTTACCATTTCAATGTATTTTTCTCATTTTTTTCAAAAAATTTGGCACTATTCATTGGGATGGCATTATTTTTGGAATAATTTGCGTTGACTAGCCTAGGTTGACGTGAAAGTCGACGCTAAATAGAGTCGACAGTTACGCGGATTGTAACACCTAATTTAGATTTTAGTTTTGCTTTGTTTTTGGATTCCTTTGTTGCTCCTTATTTAATGTCTAGTTTATCGCCCACTGCAACGCCATCTTTAGTTTCCTATTTTACGCATTTTTTATCTTTTTTTTTAACATCTAGTTTAACTTCCTTAGTAACTTCTAAATTAGCGTCGTGTTTAGATTCTTGTTTTACATCATATTTAGCTCCCAATTTAACGTCAATTGTGCCTAAATTGTTAAGTTTTTGAGGTATTGGGTAATGGGGATAGGGGCTTTATGGATTAGAGCATTCAGGGATTAGGGATTTATGGTTTAAGGGTTAACGTATTAGGGAATAAGGTTCAAGGTCTTCGGGGTTCAGTAGTTTAATTGTTAATGGCTTAAGGGTCAAACATAAATTCCAATAAAAGGTTATTACTATATTCACTACTTAGAAAAAGAGATCTATCCATTCTCATCATATTGATACACTTTTATAAAATTAAGTAAACAAAGTTACATTGTCTTGAAGTATTTACTTCTAACGCTCTTCATATATTTACGCATAATATAAATACATTACAAGGATGGCTAAATTATTGTTCTAATTACCTTTATGTATGAAACACAGTCATGGTCGTGAAAACCCATAGTTTTTTGTCTTCACAAACATGTTGATACAAAATGAATGGAAAAAGCATATGAAATTGAAAATCAGGGCTAGGTATTTAATGGTTAATGGATTAGGGATTATATTGGGTTCAGTGATCCATGTCATCCATTGACCCTTCACAATGACCAGTGAATGGGGCCAATGTTTTCTTCAAATTGTGACTATATGCATTGGAATTTTACACCGTCAGACTAAACACATACCTTGAGGGTATGGTAGGGTTTCAAGACTCAAGGATGTATGATGTCCCCACATAATCTAAAATATTGTCCATATTTCCATCAATGTTCATGATGCACCTCTCATTATCGTCATTTGTCATTCCCACATATAGAATCTTTGTCATAACTCTCTTTTAATGTCATGGGAATTCCAACACCCCCATCACCAATGTCATCGATCCACCCTACACAGTGAGTAGTGGATGGGGCGAACATTGAAATTTCTTCAAAATTTGCATGTATGCATTGAAATTTTACATGGTTAGGATAGTTGCATGCCTTTATGGTATGGAATGGTTGTATAAGAAGGAAATCATCATAATCATCATCATCGACATCATAGTTTTCATTTCCATCATCATCATCACCATATTCATCATGACCAAAATTTTCCATCCATGCCAACAAAGATCAAACCTGACATGCCGAACTTTGCAATGAAACCTAATGAAGATGTCAATTTCCATGTATTTGCCATTTTCTTGTGGCATTATTCAATACGATTAAACAGTGATTTTATTAAGTTAAGACATCCCCAAATAATTTTATAGGTTCTAAGATACAAGTGGTTTTATTGTTAATGGCTTAGGGATTATATTGGGTTAAGTCATTAACGTCATCCATCAACCCTGCACAATGAGCAGCGAATGGGGCCAACGTTGAGATTTCCTCAAACTATGATTGTATGCATTGGAATTTGGCATGGTCATAGTAGAAACATTACTTGAGGGTATGGGAGGGTTTCAATACTCAAGGACATATGATGTCCCCACATAATCTAAAAGATCGTCGAGGTTTCCATCATCAACATTCATCATTCACCTCTCATTTTCATCATTCGTCGTTCCCACATATAGAATATTTGGCATAAATATCTTTTAATGTCATGGTACTTCCAGTACTCCCATCACCAACACCAATGTCATCCATCCACGCGACAAAATGAGCAGTGAATGGGTCCATCGTCGAAATTTCTTCAAAATGTGCCTGTTTGCATTTAAATTTACATGGTTGGGCTAGGCTCATGCCTTGATGATATGGGAGGGTTTTAAGACTCAAGGAAATCATCATAATCATCATCACTACCCATGATGATGATTAAACCATGATTCTATTAAGTTAACACATCTCAAGAGAATTTTATAGGGTCCAACATGTCCGTGGATTAAAGGTTAATTGCTTAAGGATTATATTGGGAAAAGGGTTTGGTGAAATATTTCAATAAGTTTTATAACATAAAATAATGAACAAACTTTGCATACATTTTTCCTATTGGTTTGGATTTACATTTTTCCTAATGCAAAATGCACTAATCCGCTTTCCGTACATTTTTCCTAATGGTTTGGATTTACATTATTTTACATATACACTATAGGTAATTATATATTTTTTTATTATTAAATATTTAATGTAATGTTATTCAATAGGATCTTCATCCTAGTTCAGCCGAAGTCTAACCAATAAGCTAACAACACCTCAAAATAGTTATCAACCAATAAATGAACACTAACCATGCTACCTCTTAATTTCCAAGTAATCCTAATATTTGTTGCCAACAATTCATACCCAAGCTTGAACAATTTAAGGATGTTGCAATAGGAAATTTTTATCAACACAAATAATACTAAAGCATTTAAAAGTGTGGACCAGAAAAATAATCATTTTTAAAACAAGAATTACAAATAATTCAAAAAAATTAGAAGTCTTCCTCATTAACATTGTTGTCTACAACAATGTCATCTAGTGTATCATTGTCAATGTTCAATTACTTAATAGTTTTCTTCCTACACCATCCCGCTAAAGTGGTATTTTCATTATCATCATCTTCACTTTCATCATCTTCATCATCACTTAAACTTGATTATAGACCATGTATATTGGGATCATCATTTATTGTACCATTCATATCATTGTCTTCTACAAGATCATCTAAATTTGGAATGTTACTTTCTTTTTCCTAAACTTAACCATCTTCAACATCATCAGGGATGTCAATTTCTTCAATGTTCTCTAATCCCTCTCTCTCAATTTGTTGGCTATCATTGTTGTGTTCAGTATCCATTAAGGAATCTTCATATACATGCCTTAGTCTTGGATCATAATGTATGACAAATACTTGTTTCAAGTCCAAAATATCTTCATACATTATAAAAAATGTATTCATTAATAAACACACACACACGCGCGCGCACACACACACACACACACACACACACACACACACACACACACACAATAAACTATTAATTAATATATTAATGATCAATGGTATTGTTTCATGTTTGAGTTAAAGAAATACCTTCTCACAATGAATTGGTAGAACATAAGGCTCCTTATCCTCCTGTAAGAACCTTGATGAATCTATAGAAAATAATCCACTATGGGTATCATGTCTTTGTGTCGTCTCAAATTATTTATGCCATCTACACTTAAAAATAGAACATTTAAAAGAGCAGTATTCCAACTCAATAATTTCTTGGATTTTTCCAACATATTGTAGATTCCCTTCAATGATATTCTTATATTTTGATCTTGCTCAACTGGATTGCTCGAAATCAACCATGATTCCACAATCAAATGATCATCTCTTTATATCTACCCTTTCTACATGATAAAAACGACCATATGCCCACATTGCAAGATATTTCGTCACCTATAAAATACTATTTACTTAAGTTAAAACAAATATAATGATGAATATTTAAATACTTAATAGTATCATAACTAATTTGAAAAAACATTTTCTAGAATTCCAACTATACCTTTCTTTCACATCCTCTAGACATGTTTCCTTCATTTTTTGTTATGTTTGAATCAATACGTGCGTCTTCTATTTGATTTTGAATTTGTTCAGTAAACCATTATAGTGTGCAATCTTTGGCCCATCCCCCTAGCAGATCAATGGGAAGTGGATTATTCCTTGGATTCGAGCCCTTAAACTGTCTCCTTGCTTCTAACACTTCTTCTCTCCTTTTATCATATAAGTCAATCCATTTGTTCATAAATTACATGTGGTACTGAACAAACTTGTCGAGTATAGTGCTTTCGTCTAGACCTATTACATGTCAATATGTTTATTTCAAATTGTTAATTTGAAAAATAAATTAATACAGAGTAAATTAGTTATTGCAATAAATTCAACTATAATGATCATGAATTTACTTACCAATCTCTACTTGAACACCATTATATTGTAGTTTTTCTCCATCAATAATATCTTATGCTCGTTCTTCATCCCAGAAGTGTGGCCCATCTTCAAAGTCCTTACCAAGGAATTCACATAGGAAGACAAATTATTCATTCAATACATGCCCTTTAGTCATGCAACCCTCTGGATGTGCATTTTGTCAGACATATATTTTTAGAGTTTTCATATACCTCTCAAAGAAAACATCCACTTCATTGATACGACACCGCCAATTCAATGCCATCAACTAGGTGTATAAGTAAATGGACTTGTACGTCCATGAAACTTGTAGGGAGCTCCTTCTCAAATAAAGATACAATTTATGCAATTTTCTTCTTCCATTTTGGCAATTCACATTCGTGGATCTCCTTGGAGGTCACCCACATAATATAACAATAGTAAATTAGTATCAACCTTTAGTCAAAAATAAAAATGCAATATAATATCTCTATGTCTCTCACACATGAACATTTTGTAACACATACCTTGCAAATCTTGACAATTGATTTATGCCGGTCCTTAATTCAACGGTAAGACATAAATTCTCCTTAATTTCCAATGGCATTATATGCTATCAAACACCTTTATCAAATGTCATTAGTAATTTTCTCACACAATTGAATATCAAAATATATTTAGCACTTAATTAATGTTATCGGTAAAATTTAAGTGATTATAATACCTTCATAAAATTATGAAAATTGTGTGTTTTAAATCCTGTGATATGTCCATCAACTATAAAATATTTTTCCAATGGTGACCCATAGCTAGTAGTTGTCCTTATTGAAATATAAATGACTTATTTCAGTTGATACAGCTCTTTTTTTTCAAAATACATGGAGCCTATGCATATGTTTCATTTTCCATGTTTGGCCACAAATGTCTTCTACCAAATTTGGTACACAAAAGAGCGATATCTCTCCTGGAGACAAGGTGTTCTTGTTTTGCCTGATATATGTCGAAATATAGAATATGGCACGTTTTTGAAGATGTGCATAAGATCTAAAACGTGAGATATTAATAGATCCTTCTAGTAAGGGGGCTCATAAAATATGGATTTCCTTTTCATTCCTTTCAACATATTAAGCACAACTTGTTATGGTCCTTCAATTGAATCACACCAATCAAAAAAATCCTCCCAAGATTTCAATTCAACGTCTTCATATTTCTTAACTCGGTCACGTGGAACCATAATCATGGGAGGGATTCTATTTTCAACTTTTCCATCAAATTGATTCTTCATGTGATTTCTAAACTTGTGATCTGGTGGTAGAAAAAACCTGTTGTTTGCATAAATTAATTTATGTATATCTTTAGAATACTGCCCTTGAAATTGTTCTGCACATCTTGGAAATGAAAATTTCCCCTTTGTTTGAAGCCCTGTAGTTCAATAAGCAATGCTAATAACATCAAAATAATATTATAAAAGCAAGTATGAAATTATCGATGAAGATAAAACATGAGTGTAAATACGTAAATATTTTATCTTACCATAAGAAACACCAAGTCCTGGGAAATCATGGATAGTCCACCATAGCACATCATACAACATGAATGACCTATTTTATGGAGGATGTGATATTTCATACATTCTTAGTCCTTTCCATAGCAGTTGCATCTCATCAATAAAAGGCATAAGATAAACATCCATGTTTTTAACCTGGTGCTTTCCTGGAACAATGACACTCATCATAAGTTGCTCCTTTCTAACACTCATCCATGGGGGTATATTGTATACTATCAATTCGACACGACAAACAGTTGTATTTGTGCTCATGAAAGAGAATGGACACACTCCATATATTACAAGCCCAAACCTGACACTACGAGGTTCATCTTTGAATTTTCTTGGCCATTTTTCCTCTATGTGTTTCTTTGCTTTGCAGTCTGCTAGAATTTGCATGAAACCATCTTTACTCTTGTTCTCCGCATGCTAGCCCATAATTTGTGCAAGTGACTTGTAATGAAACATCCATTGAATTTTAGGTATAATTGGCATGTGTCATAAAACCTTAGTTGGTATTGTAGGACCTTGTACATCTATACGATATCTTTTATCTTTGCATACAGGGAATTCTACCTTGTTTTGATATTTATCTTTGTATAAAATGCAATCATTTATACATGAATGAATTTGCTTATATTCAATCCCCAAATCAACCAACAACTGACACGCTTCTCTGCAATTTGATGGCAACATATTCTCTTCAGGGAATATTTTAGTTTTTAGTGCCCTGTAAGATTGCAAGAGATTAAATCAATAGAATGTTTGACTTATGATGAACATGTTTGATATGTCATTCTATACTATGATTGTTTATATACAATATATGGTATTAAAATCCCCTTAATGAAATTTAAATGTAGTTGATGAATGTTTATGAATTACATACACAATTGACAACGCAAAGCAAGAAATAGATTTGAACTCACTTTACTAGGGTAGTGGATCCTTTGTCTGACCAACCAAATAGTGACTTGATTTCCAATCATATTAATGTGCATGTCATTTTTTAGGTTCTACTTGCACCCAATTTGAATATGGGTTTATTGGATTCTTTCTTGATTGAGCCTTTTAGCAAGTTGTTGTCCTCAAAATAACCTTGGTGGTAATTACCCCTGCTATCATCATTAGTGTCAACCATATGATCATTATTGTCATCATTGTTTCCATCCCAAAAGAATGATGTAATCATTTCATTCAATCCTTCTTCATGCACTGTATTTTCACTATCATTGTCATCATTAAGTCTAGGTGGCATGTCATCAATGTATGATAATCTCATTAGCTCTTCAAATGTCTCAGTTGGCAATATTCTCTTCATTTTTTTCTGTTTTCACCCTAGTATGGTTTAAAGGATGGTTTGGACCATCCCGTCCAAATAATAATAACCCAGTTTGATCTTGGGTATTGGTAGGTGTATCATCAATATCGTCTACCTATCAACAAACACAAGCATTATTTAATGTTTGGAAACAATTGGGTAAATAATAAATGTATCAATTTCAAAGAAATATAATCAAAATCATCTTAAGAAATAAAAATATTGAATTTATGGACATATATACATGAATTGAATCATGCAACAATATTTTATGGAATGCTTTTTTAATACAGTAATTTGAAATAAAACACAATTTTTACAACATATATTATAAAACATCAGTCCACACTCATTGATTATTATTTGGTTGCCTGCCCTTAAGAACATCCTTAGGGAGACATTGTTCTTCCCTTTTCTTTTGTGATAGAGTGCATTTTAAGAATGGGTAATCAATCAATAACTCATCACCAATGTTAATAGCCTTGCCCATTATCAATCTATCAACATCTCTTTCCATATCTCCATCTTTATCATTTATAACTTCAACAAATTGACAATTCGGTGTTACAATAGGGTCCCTTCCCTTACTAATATTTATAAATCTTGCAATATTTTTGTGTGTGCATGCATGCCCATCTATATACATAAGATGACCTTTATTCATTTATTTTCCATTTTTAAGTTGGAGACGATGTCTATACATATTCAAATTTAGACCATATGCTTACATCGAAGGCTTATATTCGACTAACCTTCTCCATTCACCACCGTAATATGATGGACCAAAATTTGTCATTAATATCCAAGTGGTTTGTTGTGAATTGTTTCTATGTTTAGACCCCACATGTACATTTTGGACAATAAAGAGGCCTAGATTCACTCCATGAATATTGGAGGGTCATATCATGTAGTTGTATCCCCAAAATTGAAACACCTCGTACACTCTAGGTAGTTGTTGATCACTAGGACAAGTGCAATATAGTCGAAAATCAAATGTCTATTTGTAAATTGATCTCAAATTCAGGGGAATTCATCATTTCCATCACATTCATTCTCATAGGGTATTTACTCCACCTTCCCCTTGTCTTTATGCAAATTATGCATCTTTAAACCGATTCGTCTTCTAGTGTTACTTGTTTTCATCAACTCCTCATCTTCCGAGTTGGTATATGTGCACATATTTTTGTTGGATGCATCATCTAATAAATAATCATCACCCTCTAGGATGGAATTCGGTGTGCGAGGACACTTTAAACCAAGAAATTTCTCCTACAAGCATTCATTAAGGAAAAAATAAATTATTTAAATGATGTAAAACAATGTTTAAAAGAATTATACATATTATTTATATCAAATTGGAAAATTCCTTACCACAGTTCCTATGGGATTTGAATCGATTGTAGGAGGCATACTACCGAGTGGAAGCTCATCATCTATGTAATGTTTTTGTACAATTGCTCATTTGAATTGTTTCTTTCCACAACACATAGAGCATCCTCAAACCAAAATTTTCTCAAAGTATTCATCCCATGTACTATAGTCTTAACCAACCTCTTGTTCAGTGCAATCATTTGTTGTGTATGCAGGATCAATTGTCATATCCTCTTCCACCCATTGTCCTCTACATGATTTAACAGTTTTAGGTCCACATCCATGTACATATAATTTTCTTTTGCTGGTTGAACATTCATGCTCTGCATTTACTCCAATATCCATCTGACATAATCAACTACATGCATTGTTTTATGTCATGATTACATAAAACCATAAATTTCAATAATACTGTGAAAAAATATGGATGTATCACCCAAATGCCATTAAATCAATCTTTTCAAAATTTGAGTACATGAGGTCCCTAGTCAAGCGTTGTGCCCTTATTACATATGACAAGATATGTTTCCATGGCCTTGTTCGGACCCTGTAATACACAACATAGTCAACAATATTTAGTACACCAATTATATCATTTCAATTAATATGCTATCCAACACAAAATCCTCACTTTAATCATATATTTGACATATTGATACCATGTTTTGGATTTGAAAGAAAAAACATTTTTATGACCTTGGGTACATACATTGAGCCCAAATTTCAACAAGAAAATATACAACATCCCTATCCCACATGGCCATCCTAAATTTTAAACTTTTCCCTTGATCATAGAATCACATTTAATCACTAGTTCTGCAAATTTGAAACCAATAAGTTTAACCTCAATGGCCTCATGGACCAAAAAAAATGATTGTATCTCTTCTATGTTGTAGCATTTGTGAATTCATAAACACCTTCCTCCATTGGTTGAAGTTGATTTATATTCTCACCTTTATTGTATCTGAATAATTCATTTTCATATATATTTCCACCCACTTCCATCTGGTCGATTTAGTAGTTCTATGTCGTCCACATCCTTTGTTCATGGCGTCATCTGGATCGTGTAATACACAACAATGAGAGTAGTAACATAATATTTGTGCGCAGGGGCGGCAGGGGGGGCGGTGTTCTCATTACCTCGGAAGGAAACCAAGAAATGTCCTATTCTTGGGGCCTTGGACTTGAATCAAACAATGTAGCTGGAGCTCTGGCCCTCTGGAAAGATCTTTATCTCACCAAAGCTCAAGGTATTGACAACATTATGGTTATTGGTGATTCTAGGCTTGTTATACAGACACTCACGACAAGAAACCCTCCCCACGGAGCTGAAGATTCATCACCTAATTAGGAAAATCCAAAGTTACATCGCCTCCTTCCAAGAAATTGATTTCTTTTACGTCCTCAGAAAACACAACTCTTTGGCCGACCTGGCTGCAAACCTGGAATCCACCTTAGACAAAGGCGTCCTTGTGTTGAATTATTATAGGTCCTTCTACTCCATTCCTTAAGCCCTCGATCCCCTGGCTTCCCATATGGCCTTATGCCTAAGTCCCAAGGGGCCTCCTTCATGGCATTCCACGTGGGCATCCCTTCATCATGTGGAGTGTCCCTTCCCCACTCGTGGCACACCCTGGATCAACATGAAGGCACATGGGTGCTTGGATGTGGCACGCACAGGTTTAAATGGTGTTGGGTGCTCATATGTATGGTTCAGTCCTTTGTCCAATCCACCTTTTTTCACCTCGATTTGACATGCTTTTCATCTTGTCCTTCTGCACATTTCGGAGATCTCCCGTCCTCCTGCATCAACTGGAATGATGACAAGAGAGATGCATGGTATTAATCAAGGTGGTGGATTGCCCTTTCTCCCCCGTCATTTGATTATTTGTAGGGCTTATGGAGTTACATGTGTTGTCGTGTTTTTGTTCATCTTTGTCCCCATGGACACATATTCAGAGTCTACTGTGTCCCCCCCTCTAGCTATGCATGTTGAAGATGATATCCGGGATATCAGGAAGGGGATGAGGAGAATGAATCACCTCCTAAACATAATGGACACAGAGGGAGGGCGTTGTTTGGTGAATGTCGATCAGGACTTGGTTCAGCTAAGGAAATAATTCAAGCTCTCGATCAAGAAAACTAAACATGTGTTTACAAGGTTCCTTGCAGAACTGGAAATCAAGATTGAAAAACTAGAGCTGAAGTGCTTAAGCTGAAAGTTGTGACAGACTCTGGATCCTCCCCGCATCATGGTGGAAAATCTCGTTAATGCATGTATTCTCTGGTCTTGGTTTAGCTTTTGTGAATTATAGTCATTTCAGTATCTAGTTTTAGTTTCTTATAGTTTTCGTTTGTAAAAACCTGAACTGTATGGGTTGGTTTTTGGACCTATGTTTGTCGCTCCCACAAGGGCACCTGAAATTGCCGCTTCCATAAGGGCACCAGAATTATGTGTTTTTTTCTCACAGCGGTTATACCACTTCCCTCTTAATGTAATTGTTTATGTTTAAAAAAACATAGTATTTGTGCGCCAAGATAATATTGTTGAACTTATATTGGTCCTAAGGTGTGCACATCAAGGTCCTAAACATGACTCTCATTGTAGTTTAGGATGAAAAATAAATGTAAAATGGGGCGTCATTTGTGCCGACTTTGGCACCCTACCAAGGTTACATTTAGGGCCAAAAATCAGCTCTGGATATGGTGTTAATTCTGCCGACTATAGTGTCGACTAATGAATCCAAAATAAAATAAAAAATCTCACAGGCCAAAACCTTTGAACATTAAACAGGTTTTATATATGAAACCCAACATACCACCACTTGAGCTCCACCAGTTAAACTTAATACTTCCCGAGGCAATATCAGGGTAATTCCTAGCAAATACCCACCAATTCGAGTTTTGATAAGATCATCATGGATAAAATAACAAGATTGTGACCCACTAGAAGCTCGTTAGCACATGGGAATTTCATCTCTCCTCCCAAAGCTCCACTAGTGCAACTTGGAAGTGGCTAAGGCAATGTTGGGATAAGACCCATGAATTAAACTTCCAGGAAGACCATTGTGGAGAAAATAACAAGATTTTTGACCCAAATAGAAGCTCGTTAGCCAAATAAATTTCAACCCTCTACCGTGGATCTTCATCAGTTGAACTTGAAGTATCGAGCTAATTCCTAACACAGACTCGCGATTCAAGCTTCTAGGATGACTACCATTGATAAAATATCAATATTGCTACCCCAAAAGAACTCATTAGCTCCACCACTACTCTTTAAATTTGACTTCTCTTTTCAAAAACATGAAATCTACGGTACCAATACGCCCTCTACTTCCCTAGCATCATCTCTTTCATTTGCTTCAAAGGACCAGATGCAAATAATTTTCCCTAAGTCGCATCAGAATGTTAAGCAGCGTCAAGGGAGCAAAGGGAGGAGACAGCAAGGGAGTGGACACTAGCCACAATGAGGGAATTTTGTCAATTTATTGATTTCTAAGTGTTTCAAATATTTAGTTTTTAGTTTTTTCAACAAAAGTTAAAATGAGATCATTTTTGTATATATATAGGAAAATGATCTTGACTAAGAGAAATAGGCATTGGCTTCCATATTTGGGATGGAGGCAATGAACAAGATGGATGGTGTGGGTTTCAAAACACTTGCTAGATACATAGAAAAAATATATAGTCAAACCCCTGAAACATTGCAACCAAGACAACTGTGCCAAAGGGAATCAATTGATTCCACGTCTGCTCCTGGATCGAACAGAAGATATAGGAGGAAATCAATAACAATAAACTCTCAAAATGTGGAACAAGAGGTAGAGATTCCCACTATCCCAGCCACTCGTGGGACATAGACTTATTTTACTGTGGCATCTTTTGCATATTGCATTGGAAGCTATGATATAAAGACAGAATACGAGGTGAATTTAGGGGAAATTTGAATGTCAGATACTAGAAAAAAAATTCTAAATAGGTTGAAGGAGTCACGCCTTCTACGGTTCAGAGACCATCTACATTTTCCATTCTCAAAGCTGCAAAAATAAATTCTTGATGACATGGAGACTGAATTTGTTATAGATTGGTATATAAAGAAGGAAAAAAAACAAATGTCTCAAAATTGCAAGAGATTTTGATGCAACCAAACAAAGAAGATAAAAAATAAAAAACGCTCTAACAAAGGCTAAAAACAAGGCCAATTGATGTAAGCCTTAAAGTATGGAAAGAACTTGTAAAAGAATGTGACAAGTTGGATGCACGGAGGAAGTCTGATGAGGAGAGTAGCCAGGTAATTGAATTTGCTCATAAGATTATGCCAAACTTATTACACGGTTTTTATATTTGATTTTTGCATAGTTAAATCGATTTAGTATATGATTTAGGACAAGGCTTGCAAGGCTAGGCTTGCCAAACTTTGTGACATGCATCACAGTGGCCAAAAAGATCTACAGACCTTGATCTGTACATTTGTAAGTATATTTATTATGTGAAATGGTATTTTTTAATTCCTATAGAAAAGCAAATGATTGCATCATAATTAGTTTAAATAGTCCATGTGCCATGTTTTTTACAAGAGGATAAATATGGCTGACATCCAACACCATACGAAAAAAGAAATTTTACAAAGAAAAAAGTGGACCGACTTCATAATCTTGATGGAGGACGAGGTATCAATATTTGACTAGTAACTCTTGTTGAGAACTTTTAATACATTGCTCATTCTTTATTTGGGAACCTATACTCCTAGGTGGTTATCACATTCATCAGAGTTTAACTTAAGCACACTAACCTCACAAAATTGTCAAGGGAAAAAAATCTTTAGAAATAACCTCACAAGATAATATATTGTCATGCATTAAAAATATTGGTTCCTGATTGGGTTTCATTGATGGTAAAACTCTTCTCTCTTCTTCACATAAAGAATGGGTCGTTACTTTGCTTTCCACAAAGGTTGTAATGGAGGCAAGGCCTTGGTTTTGAGGCAAGTATTTGTATTAGGGTCATATGAATCCATATAACCCATATAGGAATAAGGTTGCAATGAGAAACCATTATTTTTATGAAACTTAAGTCTTATATTTACATAAGAACTCCCATCCACTATAACACCCAAGCAACCATATCTATTTCTAGGAATATTTGAAATCAATTTCCATAAATAAAGCTCAACAACATATTCCTTTGCATGAAAAATGGATTATGTTCAAGCATCTCTACTCAAAGAGTCTCCAATGACATAAATCCTACTAGAAATAAAACAACAATAAATTTCTTCCTTGGGCATATTACAGGTTCGCTATGAACGAGATACATATTCTATGCATCACACTCTATGGTACAATAAAGGACACCATTTTTAAAATCAGTGGTAGGTATTGCACCTACAACGAAGGTCTTATACTCAAAATTGCAAGATGGGAATACATAACTAAATTTTGAAAAAATATATAATACATCAACCATTCATCCCCGCACATTTTCATTACAAGAGAAAGGAAGCATGTCATCCATAATTTATTTTTTCTGTTGCGAAGAGTCGAAGCAAGACCATGATGACTTGTGTTGCCAAAAACATATAGCAAATCTCCAATCTCCCATTCTTCTTCTGAATATCATATTCTTCCTTTAATTTTGATAATACTATACCATCTATGAATAACAACCATGGGGGCATACAATGATGAGATTGGGTACCTTAATAGGTACTCTACAAATGAGTCATATGGTAAGAATTTATATATGATTCATCAATGCATACTCCCTCAATAATCTATTCATACTATAAACTAAATCCCTTTCAATATATTGCTAAATACCTAAGGCCACTTTTTGTTATTGTTTCTTTATGGGGACTTAAAATTAACAACCTTTAAAGGTGATGGAATAGTCAAGATGCCCTACATGCCAACTTATCCTTCGGGGGATCCAGTCTTAGCACCACCACTCTTTGAAGACCCTTCCATGCAAATAGTTTTGAACCTATGACCTAGATTCCTTATAGATGGTGGAGATGGGAATTATGGTTGTCTAATTCCAATCAATAGCTAAATGGATCCAAACAACCAAATGAGGGACGCAGAGCCCATAAAATAACATGCCTTACAAAACATATATCAGACATGATATGCCTTTGATGTTTTTTTTTCTCTGGTGTTTATGTAGAAGTTTTAGGGTAGTAAAAGAGTGGACAATATGCAACTATAACTAACCAAGATGGAAAAGAGG
Source organism: Pseudotsuga menziesii (assembly GCA_001517045.1). Lineage (NCBI taxonomy): Eukaryota > Viridiplantae > Streptophyta > Pinopsida > Pinales > Pinaceae > Pseudotsuga > Pseudotsuga menziesii. Next base: position 490,868 of record LPNX010439694.1, read on the forward strand.
AGAAGGAATAAAAATCAAGGAGAAGGGAGAAAGAGGGATTAGAATAGATGGACTAGGGTATAAAGGGAAGTCAAGGTCTTTAGGAAGAAGGGAAAGGGTAGGCTAGGGTTTTGGTTAGGTAACTTTTTTAGTTTTTTGTAGTTTTTTCAAAATAATAACAAAAAATAAAAACGCAGACCTAAAAAGGGATGATTCCTTGGGTTTCTACAAGGTAAAAAGGTAGGGAGAATTCTTAGGGATACATGCCAAAATAGTAGGAGGGCCCCAAAATGAAAAATTTTATATTTTTTTTATTGTCTAAATTTTTTCTAGACTTTTAGGGTTTTTATTATGTATATTACCGACCTAAATAGTAACCTAATCTACCATGAAATGTAAATTATTCACAAATGAAAATGCAATAATTTTGAAGAAGAAAAGGAGTGGGGGGGAATTATGTTTCTATCCCAACCTAGAAGGGATCGTTGTCAACATCACTTCCAAAGAACATTGACTTACTTTTGCAGATTAGGGCTTCTATAACAACCAGAAAGGTTTGTTGTGGAGACCTAAATTATAGCAAAAACAGAATCCTAAGTCCAACAACATGAAATACTCCAACAATGGAGGTCTCCAATCCACAAGATGACAAAAGTTGGCTAGAAATCCCTAGCTAGGTTAGAATAATGCAACAAATTAGCATCATTCAACTAGAAGTAGAAGGAAAAACTTACCAAGTTTAGACATTAGATGAGAAAACATAAAATCTATGGGTCATCCAATGTGCAAGAGTATTATCATACCAATCATGCATGAAATTGTAGAAGTGTGCAAGCCCTAGAACATCCACCTTTACTTTGCAAAATAGAAAACAATCATCCTCAAGAAATGCGCCTCATTTAGCCCAAGTAGAGATGAAAACGAGAGCATAAATTTTGTTATCCCATGTGTTATGATTTACAAATGAAGTGAGGAGGCTTATTTATAGTCTTATCAACTCACTTTTACAAAATAACCAGGTCGACAAGCCAATATAATGTCAATGTAAAAATATAACATGAAATAACATAAAATAATAATATGTGTGGGTAACTTGGAGCATTTTCCCCGTAGTTTACCCAAAATAGCTAAAAATAGCTAAAATTAAACAAAAAGATTCACTTCAAAATATGAAGTCAGAAAGGGGGGAACTTCATGCCCCATCTAACCCAAATTTGATAAAAAAAAACCTCAATGTACCCCCTCTACAATCTCGTGGGCTTGGTGACCAAGGATGATGTTATTACTGATAAGGAACCAAGGAGAGTGAGAGCTCTACTAGAAAGAGGCCAGGATGGGTGCATAGGGTGATTAGAAAAGGAGGCAAGTGCCTCGAAGATGAAACATTTTCACCTGTGTCAAAAACAAGTAGGGGATGATGTGACCTAGTGATCTACCCCTAGGAACCCTGGACACCAACCTTGGGGATACAAACCCCATAATGAGGTAGTCAACAATTACATTAAGACATAGTACTCATAAAGGAAGGATCAATGGGTCTGGAAATAACCACCTCCCAGAAAGTGTTGACAATACCCACATCATGGCCCTAAAGAAAAATGCGACCCCTCTCCTTGGGAAAACATCTTGATGTTAGCAAGTACTGGTGTTGTGTAACACATAAGAAAGAGAGTTATATAAAAATAACTTTGTATTTTTTTCAAAATAATTTGGGACATCATTTAGAAATGAAAATATATTCCCTACAACTCTACACATACCTCTCGTGATTACAACACACAACAAAACAATGAAAAAACACATTTTAAATATGGGATTACAAGAATTATCCAAATAATGAGTACACAAGTTTTCCAATAAACACCTATGCCATATCCATCTCCATGACTCCCAACTATCGACATATTTATTCATGGATCCATGGAGCCTTCTACTTACTCATGTATATAACTCCCTATCTTAACTTACAATGGTGCTTTCCATGTCCATTTTCAACTGGAAATTACATAATTACCCAAGATCTTGCTCATTTCAATGATAGTCTCTTGACTATCCCACGCCTTCATTGTTCTCCATAATTTAAAAACATGAATCCATTCAACCAATCTTATAATTTTTACTTCTCTTAATCAGGGATAATTTTAGGGGTGAAATTTAGCCCATGGGGTATTTTTAGGGGGTTTTCTATAAAAACATTCGCTATTTTGCAATTTTTGAAGCCCTGTTTCGCCCAATTTTGATGGGGTAAACTTTTTTCACCCTAAAAATCGCCAAATTATTATATAAATGATATAAAATCATTGGAAATTAAAATATTTTTTGAAAAATATCGCGAAACATTTTATAATTGGTGTTTTAAAATTGGTAAGATTCGCCAACATTTATACACTTTTGAATAAATATGGTTCCTTAAAATCATCCCTGCTCTTAATAAAGTTTTTTTCGCAATCTATTTTTTTAGCAATAGATCATTATGTTCTGATTGATTCAATTTCTTGAGCACTAAGAAGCTTTATGAAAATGAAGGCATATTGAATTTCCTTGTAGTTTAACTATAGAAGTAAATTAATGTTTTTTTCTTTGGATGAATAATTGGGTGTGATTTCAGCGACCAAATGTGCATGGATCCCCCACGGGTGATATTAACATGGCCCAAAAGAAGTCAAAGGTTGAAGGAGGAGACCCCAAGAGAAAAATACTAGGGGGACACCTCATAATCATGATTAGTTGATCAAGTAGGAACCTACTAAGAACTTTGAATATTTAGTGAGTAATATGAAAGAGAATGTTTAGGTGGATGAGATGCATGAGATACTTTGTGATAATAGTTAGGATGCATATAGCTTTAGACAAGTCTATGATTGCTATATGGTATTACATTGTGAGATTCTTGACCTTATAATGTGTGTGTAAAGAACTCATTAATGGTATTTTGTGTACATAAATAATGTTTATCATATGGTCTATAGGCAAATGGATGCATGTCCCATGTGCAATGGAAATCTAGAGCTAATTGGATTGAGTTGCACTTGCATGAGCTTTGTTTCATAATGGAGCAAGTGATGTTTTAAATAGTTTATGTTTTTGTCCCAACTTTTGTGAACAACAATAAACTACCCCATAGTAGTCCTTAGATAGTATCTTAGCATGGACTTTGAAATATTGTACTAGCAATAAAAGTAGTATGTCCATCCTATAGAAAACCCAAAAAACACTTAAGGTCACTGCTAGTAGAAATGACTTCTTGAGTTTGGGTTACACTCATCATTTTAGTATGTAACTTGAAATAAATTTGTGACGCCAACTAACTTACGGAAACATATAAAGGTGACATATTGAGGATACCTTAAAATTTTATTCTCTTATGTTCCAATATTTGACATAGATTACAATGCCTTAGTTTCATGTTGCCAAATAATGCAAAAATTGCATCATCTTTTCTTAGCAATCTTATATGAATAAAAGTCATGCAAGGCACATAACCAAGTACATCCTCAAGCCATCTTTCCATAATAAAAATATATAATTACCACTTGAACCTTCAAATTCATAGTTTATCATGCTTGATCAAATTCATAGTCGGGGTGATAAAGTCCTTCCAAAAACCGGTATGAATAAGTTCGAACATTGGATTTTTCCAATCCCACCAATTGTCATTATAAGCCTTTGGGAGAGACACGTAGGGGACACCAAGGATTCCAAACTAAAGGTGGTGGTTTCACTTCATATTAAATTGGGCGTAGAGTCAAGGCAGATAATTTGTAATCCCAATATTTTGTGCATGTATTGGAAAATAATGGAAGAAATTGGGAACAATGGAAGTATTTCCTCAACCATTGTCATAACCTGCTCTCACACACATATTGGTCATGCCCTGCATCATCGACTCGGGTGAATTGTTGGATGGTACAGGATCTTGTTCGACATAGGTAAATTGATTTGGATGGCCATAAATGGTAATCATGGTGTAGTTAATGGTAAGGCTTCATATATTATGGGATAAATATAGGGTTTAATTATTGTTGGATGATACATGAGCACTTTAGATAAAGGTAAATTGATTTGGGTGGCCATAAATAGTAATTATGGTGTACATAATGGTCTGGGTTTATATATTATGGCAGGAAGAAGGGGTTTATTTACAAGTCAAGCTACTGATATATAGAGAGAGATATACCTTGTATTCCTAGGAAGTATCAATAGAGGGATCCTTCGTCTCTGCATAAAGAAAATGGACAGAGAGATTTGCATGAAAATTTTTGTTGTGAGGACTGTGGCGTCTGAAATCTCATTAGAAGTGTTCGAAGGATGATATATTATGCAACCAAGTCTCATAAAAAACATAAAAAGAGAAAAAATGGACAAGAAGAGAGTAATCCACACCTTAATAATGAAGAATAGAGATCAATACCAATCATCTTCAAGGGAGGAACCTCCTTACACAATGTACTGTGTACCTAAGAAAAGACAATATACAATGCTTACTCAAATGAAAATATATCCTTCATATATATAGGAGACAAAGGTGTACAATAAAAACCAATAAACCCACTAATAGACCCCGGCCTACATCAATAATATGTAATACACCACCATATAAGAGGGTAAAGTTCCACACTATAGGGCGAACTATGCCCAACATTTAGGGCTTAACATGCCCCTCCCCTTCAGAACAAGTGTTGTCCTCAATTCTTGGGTAGTTGTGGATGCATATGTGTGAAGGAATCATCTTCCCATGTCGAATATACAACTGGTAAGTTCTTCCACTTGATGAGGTACTCAATAATATCTTGATTTCGTAGTTGTTTGGTCCTTGTTTCAATGATTTGTTCAAGTTCCCATATTATTTTTCCTTCTTCAAAACTCATTTGAATGTGATGTTGATCTGCCTATTGTTTCATCTTGTTTTTGGACATCTTCAGTATTTCGAGACTGCTTGTCGGTGCTCTATGTGATCTACCACTGCTTGAACTAAATATTTTCCTTCTTCAAACCTTGATTAGAAGATTCTTTTATGGCTAACTTGGACTGAGATAAATTTAAAATTCCAGTTCCTCTATGTCTGCAACTTTAGCTTATGGTGGCCTTATGTGTCCTATTTTTTATGTCGTAAGTCTAACCTAATTTGGATTCTCTAGGAAAACTATATTGTGATTCTCCCAACACTTCTTATTTCTTTCCTATCTAAGAGATCAAACTTGTATTGTATGCCATGTGTCCAATATTTTGTTTCTTCTACTGAAAGTCTTACCACATATACCTTGGTTCTTCTTCTTTCTGATGCAACAGGTCTCACTCAATTTTGATGTCACATGCCTCATATATGAACTTTGTCCCTAGAAAACTTGTTTTGAACCCTAATTGAAAGACTTTTTCAGGACCAACTTGTAATTGAGATAAAATTTGAATTTTGACTCCTATGGGTTGGAAACTTCTTCCTGTGGTACCCTAACATGTCCTCTTTCTAATGTCATGGATTTGACTTAATTCGGATGTGCCAGAAAAATGTTATTGCAAATCTCCCAAAGCTTCTTATTTTTTTCCTATCCCGGAGAGTGAACTTGTACGGTATTCCACATGTCCAATATTTTGTTTATGTAGCTAAAACTTATACCATAGATTCCCTAGTCTATCTTCTTTCATATGCAACTAGTATCACTCAATTTGGATCTTGGATGCTTCAAATATGACCTTTTTCCCTAGAACACATGTTTTAGACTAGGTTTTGGACTAATCACAAACCCTATATTTATCCATAATTACCGCCAAACATGTAATGGATCGAGATTTGAATTTTGGGATATAGATATTTCGGCATGTTTTAGAAGTGGGTTTTTAACCTAAATTTCTGAATCATTTTAGAAACAAATTTATATAGAAAGTTCTAAGATGACTCGTTTTGCAGAAGCCGGTCTCGAGGAAAGATATATGATACCAAATGTTTTGCAACCAAGTCCTAGAAATAAAATAAAAAGAGAAGAAATAGAAAATAAGAGAGTAATCTACGCCTTAATAATGAATAATATAGATAAATAAAAATCCTCTTCGAGGGAGGAACCTCCTCATACAATGTATTGTGTACCCAAGAGAAGGCAATATATAATGCTTACTCAAATGAAAATATATCCTTCATATATAAAGGAGAAAAAGGTGTACAATAACAACTAATAGACCCACTAATATACCCCAACCTACATCAATCATATATAATACACCACCATATAAGGGGTAAAGATCCACACTATAGGGGGGAATGTGCCCAACATTTAGGGATTAACATTATCTATAGGGTCAAACAGATGGACAAAGATCGGAGAAACAAAAAGCATCATAGGGAAAAATCGAAAGAGGAGGATCAATAGCAGTCATTTGAGGAGAGAAGGAAATTCCACTTGCAATTGGACCTATTGAAAGACGAATCAGACCAATTGGAGGATAGTGATGAAAATATGAAGGCTAGAGTGGACATTATAGAGAAAGAAGTTGCATAATTAAAGAGGAAGTTGAAAGGGAAGGAGGAGGGTGAAATTTCATCATCTTCTCCTCCTCAACTCAAGTTTGAATATGAGGTTCCATGGTTCCAGTTTTAGTTATATATTTTGAACTATTTTGTTGTGATTTTGGTAGGCCAGTTTTTGAGAAGTTGTAAGCCTATGGCTTTAGATATAATAGTTTTAGTTAGATATTATGAGCTATTTTTGTGTAATTTTGGTAGGAAATTTTGTGAGAAGCTATAAGCCCAGTGGTTTAGAGATAGAATTCAGTTGGAAGAATAGAAAGCTTTTTATCTTGCAAAGCTTATTTAGACTTAGTTAAGACAGCCAGGCAATATGAAATACCATTAGAACAAAATCCTATATCTTTTTCATTCTATATACAATAGATTATGAAACTCATGTATATATGTGTTATATTGAATGAATACCCTTTAATTGTATATGTAATGTTAATTATGCTTACAGTTGACACTCAACATTGTTATTATCTTGAATAACATATGCTACTACTATGTGATCTTATTGGAATTGAACCAATATGAACCTATAGTAACACATAGGATATGTTATATTGCTACATGTCTTTGGCTTGGTATCACATACAACTCAAAATTAATTTATTCCTAGTAATCATAGGGGAAGAATACAAGTCAAAAAATATGCAAGACCATTAGAACAATAGCTTATCTCTTTTATGTTGTATATGCAACAACTTATAAAAATCATGTATACATGTGTTATATTGAATGAATACCCTTTAAATATATATATGTCATGTTAATTATGCTTATAGTTGTCACTCAACATTGTTATAATCTTGAATATCATATGCTACAACTATGCGATTTGATTGGAATCAAACCAATATGAACTTACAGTAACACATATGATATGTCATATTACTACAAGTCTTTGGTTATACCCTAATATAACTTCCAATGGTATATGGTGTTCTTGAACATACACTTATTGGTGACATAGATATATTTTCCTAACTAAATCCATACAATGTTGTCATGGTGTATGTGTGGTTGTGTCATGAGCTTTAGTTGTTAAATAGTGGTTATGGAAATAAGTTTTTATGACTTTGTTTCTCAATAATCAAGTTGAGAAGACGTTAATGATTCCACATCAATTTGTGAAACAAATGCTCTTGCTATTCGTATAGTTCTAATATCATGGTTTGGGAGTTGAGTTTGCCTTCATTGAGAGAATGACGATGTTAGAGGATTCAAGTGCATAAGTTGTAATTTTACTACGCTAGTTGTAGTCTTGCTTGGTTGTGAGCTTCAAGAACATGTATTTTTTATTACCCCATTTTTTCATGCATGGTTGTATGATGAATTTCACAGCACATAATTGCATCTTTCTTCTTATCTCTATGGTTCATACTCATGTTTCCATCTTTTGTGGGTGGAGAAGAGTCATCAAACTATGTCAGTATTCTAGGTTGTAACAAGTTTCCTTATTTTTATATTTTATCATAATTTGTAGTATTATTGGTTGCATTGATCACCAAAGGAATTGTGGTGTTGCTTGGATTTGTTCTTATAATAAATCCTTTGTGAAATTCTAAAAACATCTACAAGTGTCTAAATGATGAGGAACTCCATCTTCTAATTGATGTATTGGTGTAGTCTACTTGTTGGCATCAAGTCTTGGTATGCTACCCTTCAGTTGGATATTTCGTTTCCAACCTCTAGTGTGCTTCACTATCATGGATGAGCAAGAGATCATAGGTGCAAAAAATTATCTACAATGGTTTGGCATGTTTCTAGAATGTACGGATTTTATATGGTCAAGGATCAAGAATACAAAAACGCCTCAGTCATAAAAAAACTCATCTTGGGACTATCAAAGTAATTTTAATGTGCATTACTCCTTCGACGCTATTATCTGTGATGTTTGCAATTTCCTCCTTGAAATTCATGAGTGTCAGCGCCATAAGTGTTTCCATTGGGTTCCTCTTTCATCAAGGCCTTGGTTAATAAAAGAAAGAAATGGTTGAGTTTTTCTAGTATTTTGATTCCAAACTGACTAGATCTTGCTGCCCATGTAAATCAATATGTGGAAGGATATGCTAAGATTCTTCTGCGACATGGGGAGTACACATGCCTGCAATTCATTCCCTTTTACATGTAAGTCCAACTAGTTAGTTGCATAAGGTTAAATACTCGATTCTACTATCACATACAACTCCAAATTAATTTATCCCTAATAAGCATTGGGGAAGCAATCAAGTCGGGCAATATACAAGACCATTAGAACAAAATCCTATATCTTTTTAGTTGTATATTCAATAGCTTATAAAAATCATGTATATATGTGTTATATTGAATGAATACCCTTTAATTATATATGTCATATTAATTATGCTTATAGTTGTCACTCAAGGTTGTTATTATCTTAAATGGTATATGTTACTACTATGTGATCTGATTGGAATCAAACCAATAGAAACTTGCAATAACACTTATAATATGTCATATTACTTCAGCTCTTTGGTTATACCCTAATTTACCTTCCAAGGGTATATGGTGTACTTGAACATATAGTTATTGGTGACATAGATATCTCTTCTTAACTAAATCCATCCAATGTTGTCATGTTGTATGTGTGGTTGTGTCAAAACCCCAAATTTTCACAAAAATTTAAAATTTTGAGATAACAATAAATGCTAAACCCTGCGGTCTACTAACAGCTAACGGTTTGCAAATAAAAGAAACAGTCAAGTAATTAGTTTCACTAAATCTTAATTATAATAACTTAACAGTTCATTTTTGTAACAAGAATAAAGTCTTTTTGTGTGTTGTTTCACTTCACTTTACTGATGAGTCTTTTCATGTCAAGTAGGTGAAATCTACTTTTGAATCTGGGGCTTACTTAGCAATCGTGCTAACGCAGGTGATTACTGGTTCTTATAGGTTTGCAGGTATGATCAATCGAGTACATAATAAAAGTTCTTTAAAGTATCCAGCAATATTTATTTGCAATTAAAAAGCTTAGTAATTAAGCTGCTAAACTTTAAACAGTTTTTGTGAGGTAAAACCATTTGGCTTCCTACAGTTTTTCTTGTAATCATGTTCAGAAGTAAGTAACGACAGTAAGATATGTTTGCGACTTTAAACATTAGAACCTCAGTTGCAAGGTATTTCTACTTTGGTCTATTTAATTTGCAATGATATAATGATTGTTTTTGTCAGTATTTATATAACAATACATTTTCTTGTCTGGGAAACAACGGTCCCACATTTCGTTTCTGCGATGCAACTTATAGCCTGTTATCCTTTGGACAGTGTAAATTCGATTGAGCAAACTGAAAAACCATAATGCCTTCCTACATGAGATCATAGTTTGCCTATATTTTATTTTCGAGTCGAACCCTATGGTTCTAGTAATTTTGGATTTAATAGGATCATTCCTATTCTAGTTATCTTCTTTAGTTCCATACTACTTTACTACCCATTTGATCTGGTGAATCTTTAGTAATCTTCAAGTTACCAAAATTCATCAAAGTATTGTCGCTTTGAACTGTGCAACAGAATTTCATAATAGTGTTCTTACAATAAGTTTTGTATCACTTCAAAGTTTTGTTACTATTTGAGTTATTAGTTTATATAAGTCTTATAGACATGCATAATCTGTTTGTTTGATAAACATTCAGTCTATAATTAATTCGTGAGCATAAACGTACTTAAAATAGGGTTATAATTCTCTCCACTATTACATCATGCCATTTATAAAACTATAACTTGTAACGTTGTTATTACAAAAGATTTGCTATGTACAAACTATAGTTTATCTTTTATTACAAGGGAAAACTATAGTTGTTTATTATTTAGCATGAACTCTCCCATATACACATTTAATCTCTTATCTATAATAAAGACCTAAAACTCTGATCTCTATCTATAAACAAGACACACATTATTTTATTTCTATCTTATAACAAAAACAATGTTTAGAGAAAGGATATGCAACCATTCATATCGTTATTGTGATGTTATAATATGATAATATAATGTTATTGGTGAAAAGAGTTTAATGCATAAACAAAATTGGGCTTTTAACTAAGATTTATGAGTGACACTATAAGCTAGGTCAACATAACCATCACGTTGATAATCTTGTCACTATACTACATATGATATGGCGCATATGATTAACGATGGCATGGCAAATTATTGGGTTGATTTTATAGTTTAAAAACTCGTTCCCAATGATTTAATAATTGGTTCTTGATTTTATGCAGGAACTATAGTCTACGACCCCCTGCATGGTTTGATTTGTTGGCTACGTGGTCATCTCCTGACCAAGCATCGGGGATATAAAACACTGCTTGAAACCTAACCCTTATCATTTCCTTTCCGCAATTTACGCTAGCCCTTGAGGCTGCTCTGCTTGGCTTCCATGGCAGCCGTCAGTCCTCCTTGCTCTGGTTGTCTTGTGTCTCAGTTCCATGCTGCAATTGTCTCCAGTGCATGGTTTTAAAATCCATTCCCAAGGGCTTGGTTCTCGCTCTGCAACTAGTGGAGATAGTTGGCTCCATTGTCCTATTCTCAGTGATATTCTCCTTCCATTATCCCTATGGTTGATGGTCTGTTCCAGTTTCCTTTGCAGTCCTCGTGGCTTGCTGTTGCATGAGGTTTTTACCTTGTAGGCTGTTGAGTCTTCGTTTGCACAGCCTGTAGGTGACTATGCTTCAACGAGGCTGTCGGTGTTTTCAACTTGACAGGTAATTAATAAATCTTAAGTTCAATTACTTCACTGCAAAAAATACTTTGTTGTTACTGTGGTTTGTATAATTATTTGTGAACTGACAGTGGTCTAAAACCTTGCTTGTACTTGCTCGCCACAGTAAAGCTTTTACGAGGAGAAATAGACAGTCTCCAATGAAGGTTATGACTCGTGGTTCGTTTTCGGGTAAGCCCCGTGGTTCAAGTGTTGGATTTTTCACTCTACTAGTTTTAGGGTGGTCAATGGAATCACCCAGGGTTTTGAGAAAACCTCCCTCGACTCGCCATGGGTTATGTTTGTTGTTTTTACATGTTATTGTTGTAACACTCAGTATCAAACCCTCGCTAGGGTAGACTCAGTTTAACTGAGCACTGTATTTAGATGAAGTTTGGCTTTACGACCTGGTTAAATTAATGGTTTATGTAATGACAATGTTGTCAGTAAACTCATTTGGTTTAACAAATGTTTTACATTACGCTCTGTGTAAAAAGTTAGGCTTTTACCCTTCTTGAATGTAATGAAGTTATATACTCTGTTTGAATACTCTGTGTATGGGTTTATAAATAAAGTTTTGAGACTGATACTTGCGGCCATAACTTAATTCTTGCTTATTTTATTTAAAGTTATATATTAGGGTTTAACCTGTAAAACCCTCGTTTTAATATAAAATGATTCTAATTATAGTAATTACTCAGTCTTGTTATTTGTCCTTAAAGGGCTGTGAGTAAATTATATTAGCTTGGTTTATAATAGCTACATAATTTAATCACAGACCGTTTATAGAACTCTTTTGATTATCGACAGCCTTTTCTTTTCATCATATTGAGGCATTTTGCAGGTCTCTAACTTGTTTTAAGAACAGTAAACAATTTCTTCGCAGTGGTAAGGAGTTATGATTCCGATCATAGTTTCCATGGATCGCATCTATGTATGCTCATAATGTTTTATTTATAGAAGCGGTGCTGTAGCACGAACAGTAATGTTTTAACATATTTCCTTTTTGTTTTGTTGATATAAGAACAGAGCTATGAACCGATTATAAAAATCCTGAAAAAGCATCTGCGCATGCTCTTTTTTTAATTTTCTAACAGAAGACCTTAGAGTCTCTCGAATGGAACCAGTTTATGGTGGACCAAAATTCACGTTTCAGCGAATATTCAGAATGTAATTTTGATCTCGAAAGATGAATGAAATTATGCTTTTTTTTCTTGAAAAAAAATAGCTACATAATTTAATAAATTGGTTTATTACTTCAATATTTTGTTATTTGTAAATGTAATATTCATAAGGGTTTTAACCCTGTCTTTCATTTTCACAGGTACATCCTGTCGGTAAAATAGAAGACACGTTTTCTTTTATTAGTATAAGATTCGTAAATGTTATTCGGTATTATATTTCATTTCTATGTAATAATTGTAGCTGGTTGTTTTAATAGTTAAAAAAGAACTATTCTTGTGGTTATTCTAGGTTAATAATGTATATAAGTAAACAGATAAATTATGCTCAGAAGTATGAGTTAGGGTTTTAGTCCCATTTAACTTTTAAAAGTATTAATTTATGTATTGTTATTTTGTTGATTCGATTACTGTCACAATTTTCTTCAGTTTGTTTAAAAGAATTAATAATTTATAACAATACTGTCTGTTATTTATAATAATATTATTTGTATTAATAACATTATTATCTATAAATAATGTATTCTCTTAAGTTTATGTTTGTATTTATATATATATTATTAAATAAGACTGAGAGCAGTCTATAATAATTGAGTTTATTTTAATAAGATTATTTTTGTACACTTGGTGAAAGGAATAAGAACTTTTATCCTATTAATACTCCTTACATCTAATTTGTCTGCAAGTGTATGAACAGTTCTTTATTAATAATATTATATGCATAGGTTACTACTGTCTGTTCTTTATTTTGATTCTAAGAGAAATAATATTATAAGGGTTATTAAGTTCTTAATTATGATATTCCTTAATTCAATTAGTTTATCTTTAGAATTTAATCAGGCTACCTGTCCTTACTTAAAGTTTAGATAGTTGCAGGTAAAATAGCTATCAATAGTAGGAAAAGAAATAAACTAACAGAACTATATTTGCTTCATTACTTAACATAAATATTAAGCATTCAACTAATATTTCTATTCCTTATGTTTCAGTATATATAGTTTACAGAAGTAGGTGCTGTGTAGAAGAATGAAATTCATACTTGAACATACTACTATTAGTAAATACTATGATTCTGGTTTTTTTTATATTCTAAATATACAGTCTATTTCTAACAACAACTCTACGAAACAGATAATATTCTTTCTGGAAAAACAACTATCTACTAAAAGAAATCATTTCAATACTCTGAAAAACATAAGTACTCTATTCATTTCATATTCCTATCATACTTCATTCATTTAAACACACTACCTGTGCTAGAGTACGATCTAGATTACTCTAGATGGGGAAAAACACAGGTAGGATTTATCTTTCATCAAAGAACAGATTCAGCATTAAAACGACTAAGAGATTTCAAACTTAACAGTCTACAACATAACATATAATCAGTCATCAATTATTCACACACAGATATAAAATTTAACACATAAATTAAAAGATAATGGAATTTGTTTTTAAAGTTGGATGACAACAGCAATGGGAGGCCGTTCCTACCTACCAACTCCTGGAGAGCGCTCAGACAGCGACTTCTTAGGACCCCCGAGCCTGTTCTGGTCTCCTTGGCTGGAACTAGGTGGAGCAATCAACAAAGTACTAGTCCAAAGACTCAATACCAACTCTGCACACTGCAGCAAGATCTTTCAGCTAAAAAGCTGTACTAGATCATCTTCTTGCAGTTTACCCCTCAAACACCTTCCTCAAAAATTCCCTTCCCAATGAATTCCTTGAAGTGCATTCACCTAAATGATTCTTTTCCTGGAATGAGCAGCCTCAACTCTCTTCAATGGGATATTTTATTAAGATTGCCTAGGTCTTTTTGGGTTAGTTGTCATTAATTGAGCCGCTTGCTCTGATCCCACTTTCTTGGGGGATCATGACCCCAAATATAGGGAGGTTGCCACCTGCAACATAGGAAATGTTTGAGGATGCTGCCACTTGTATATTTTCTCTCCACCTAGTCTCCTCCACCAACTTGACCAGTAACACTCTATTTAACAGCTCTCCCAAGCTGTTGTCTCCACTTTTATTTATTTAAAATTAAAATATTTAGAATTACATTCCACATCCTTGACTCTGCTGAGTCATCAGTTACAACTTAGCATTAAATTTAACATAATGTCTTGGAATAAAATCAAAATAATATAATATTATTTTACAAAATTGGGGCATGTGACAGGTTCTGTGATGAGCTTTAGTAGTTAAATAGTGGTTATGGAAATAATTTTTTATTACTTTGCTTCTCAATGCTGAAGTTGATAAGATGATAATGATTCCACATCCATTTGTGGAACAAATTCTTTTTCTCTTTTTATAGTTCTAATATCATGGTTTGGGAGTTGAGCTTATCTTAATTGTGAGAATGACGATGTTAGAGGATTCAACTGCATGATTTGTAATTTTACTACACTAGTTGTAGTCTTTCTTGGTTGTGATATTTATGAACATATATTTTTTAGCACCACATTTTTTCGTACATGGATGTATGATGAATTTCATAGAACATAATTGCATCTTTCTTATTATCTTATTGGTGCTTACTCAAGTTGTCAGCTTCTGTGGGTGGAGAAGAGTCATCAAACTAAGTCATTTGTCTGGGTTGTAATTAGTCTCCTTATTCTTTATCTTGTTATCACACTTTGTAGTATGTATTATTGGTTGCATTGCTCACCAAAAGAATTTTGTTGTTGCTTTGGAATTGTTCTTCTAATCAATCCTTTGTGAAATTCGCAAATCATCTACAAGTGTCTAAATAATCAAGAACTCCATATTCTAATTGATGTATTGGTGTATTATACTTGTTGGCATCAAGTCTTGGTATGGTACCCTTAAGTTGGGTATTGTGATTCCAGCCTCTAGTGTGCTTCTAATGTCATGGATGATCTTACAAGGGATCATAGGTGCAAAAAATCATCTACATTGTTTTGGCATGTTTCTAGAATGTGCATATATTATGTAATGTACCAATCAGATCATATTGGTCATAAAATCACTTCTCTCCAAAAAAATTTAAAACAAGCAACGAAGGAAAAGGGGTTTGTACTTGTCACTTGAACAAAAGGATTAAGAAGGTAATTCAAACCATGAATGGGAAGAGGTTTGTTTTAGCTTAGGATTATTTGCACAATGTACTAGGATCATGTATGTTTCAAACATCGGCGAGGCTGAATTATACTCCGAGTCCCCTAGGAACCCCAACATATGCAAACTATAACCTTTGCTTGACACTTCCAGGAAACCAGTGGTGAGGCAATTCAACTTAGGGAAGATTAAAGAACTCCTAATAACTTTAATATATTAGTATCAATGTGTTTGAAAAAGTTTAGGACATTTTTTATAAGCTTAATAGGTCGCACAAGCAATATTACCCTCCGGGATGACATAATAAGCTTCAATTATGGGCTTCCCAAACACAAGATCAAGGTCACAAATTCTCAACTTCAGGAATGGAATTTGTTCATTAACATGTATAATAACATAAGAAACTAAAATTACTCAAATTCATTGGTAAGAAGTTGATTGATCATAACTACACTGAAAACTAACCATTTTTCATTAAGATCTCGATTAGGTGTAGAATACACATGAAAATCAAAATTTACTTTATTATATTACATAAATAAATTTATAAGTCTTCTCTTACAATAGATACATCAATGGGATTCCAAAATGGATCTCATAGAAAGCTTAGACATGGCCTTTTTCAGCATAAAACACACAGCAAGGGGAAGAAGACTAGAAATGCTATGGAGTTTGAATGAAGGACTCTCCAATCTTTGCAAAGGAGCTTAAGTTTGACTGGAAATGAATTTAAAACATGCAATAAAACACCATTAATGGATGAAATCCATAAATCCTTGAATTTCACTAAAATATCAGCAGGGGCACAGCTCCCGACTAGGACTAGGGGCACATCTCCCTAAGTCTAAGAAGCTAGAGCTCTCGATTATGAAATGAAATTGTCAAAATATGTGAGAGTGGTGCACCCTCACTCTTTTATAAGATTATTAGTCATCAATATACACTGAATGTGGTCCATATTCTTCAACCAAGGTGCCCTCATTGACTAATTTTGTTCATATAGATTTTTCCTTCTTTTTCCTTGTTTTGTTGCCTTTCTAATTTGATTAGATTTATTCTTTTGGAAATTTTCTTTTACTTTGGACCCACTTTCCTTCATAAATTTGACCTCATTGGATAAAATTATCATTTAGATATTTCCTAAGTATTTTATCTTTCTTTCATTCTTTTACTAACCTTCCTAGAGCCTTACCTCTCAAAATCAAGAAACTCCTATCTTCATTGCTTTTCGGTTTCTTTTCCTACTTTTCCTTCTTTGGATGCTTTCTGTCTAGATTTTCCTGAGGAGACAACTCATATCCCTTATCCTCATCCAATGCGGCCTCTTGGGCCCCTAATTCATGGATAACTCATAAATAATTATTATAAATATTAAATATTACAAAATTGTGGTCCATTCTTCTACCATGATTTTATTTAATTTTAATAGGTAACTATAGATTAGAATTAATTCCTTGACTAATTAATTAAATTTACACTAGGACCCATGGGGGTCTAATGACCTAGTGATTTCTCCATGGTTAGATAAAAAATGGGGACATTAAAATCCTCAAGCAAGTGAAAGTATGGATAATGAAATACTTGTGCACATTTCCACCAATTTTTACAAGCATACTCGATACCCGTGTGTATTAAATCTCCATCATATATGACTCCTCTGGAAATATTGTATATGTCATCCCTATCCATCAATCGTGAATTATCCCATTTTTCTCCTTAAATGGTAGAGAGGGTAGAAGATGAATATGCTCCACTTCATGTTGTTGGCATGGGCTGCAACCTCTTACATGCTTCAATCCTTCATCATTGAGGCATATCCATTATAGCATATCACTTACCCTTATATGAATATTCAAGCATCCAAAGTGAACATTCTATAACAAAACCTCTTATATGCCTTCTTTGGAAGCATCGCCTTTAAGCGCACATAGTGGGGTGAAACCTGGTGGGGTACTCTTGGAACATTAATGTGTCATTTTATTTATCCCTTTAAGAATTCTTTGATAATTCTCATACCCTATAGGAGACACATAGGAGACTCCTTTCCTTAATTGGGCATCCACATGTGTTGTGAAATGAAAGGATCTTGTACATGGTGCACCATCCTTACCATGCCCAATCATAAGATCATAATGCAGAACCTCAATCCTTTCAAATCCATATTCAAACAATATCATATGTAGAGAATGCTCCACCCAAATCCATAACATAGTCTCCAAACCAGGAGACTACTTCTCAAACATCCTACAATGAACCAAAATGTAAAAAAAAACAATAAACCCAAGCTTACCAAAGTGCATGATGTATTCTATGCTCATGTAGGGAGGGAGGGAAGGCCATAGGTTCCTTAGAAAAATCAATGCTCATGCATGAAGATATAGAATATTTACATTGGCAATAAGGATTTTTATTTGGCAAAACCTTTTCTTCCAAGTGAACCAGATGGTGGTGATGAAGGTGGACATATATCTTGGGAGGGTGCTCAACCTTATGTATCTCATTCCTCCTGAGAGGTGTTTTTGTCCCACATACTGCTACATGAATTTACCAACTGAAATAGTTGAGATTAAGAATGATTCCTGGGTCCCAATTGAATCTAAAAATTGGGAGATGTCTCTAACTTCGTTCTTTACACCACCCCATATCATAGAGAGCCTCATGAGGACTCCCAAACTCTACTACTACCCAAAAAAATCTATAATGGCAAAGAATGGCAGGATTCCATTGCTTATGCAATATTCTATTAAACATCTTGATCACCTGGAACAATGGGTCATTCCAAATGATGCTAAATCCCATAACCTTATTGGAAAACCATCACTTCTAATTCCGACGAGAACTTTTTCCATTACATCCAACATTGTTTGGATCTCCTCTTATGAAAGTTGATGGCTTACATGATCTGTTACATCCAACATGTTTTGTATGCAAGGTGAGTTTTTATTGCATGGTAGTTCCAAATCTTCACCATCCTTACCATGCCCAATAGTAAGATCATAATGTAGAACCTCAATCCTTTCAAATCCATATTCAAACAATGTCATATGTAGAGAAAGCTCCACCCAAATCCATAACATAGCCTTCAAACCAGGAGAGTACTTCTCCAACATTCTACCATGATCCAAAATGTAAAAACAAAACATTAAACCCAAGCTTACCAAAGTACATGATGTATTATCTACTCATGTAGGTAGGGAATGCCATAGGTCCCTTAGCCAAACCAATGCTCATGCAAGAATATATAGAATATTCATATTGGCAATAAGGATTTTTCTTTGGCAAAACCTTTTCTTCCAAGTGAACCGGATGATGGTGATGAAGGTGGACATCTATCTTGGGAGGGTACTCAACCTTATGTATATCATTCCTCACGAGAGGTGTTTTTGTCCCACATACTGCTACTTGAATTTCCCAACTGAAATAGTTGAAACTAAGAATGATTCTTGGGTCCCAATTGAATCTAAAAATTGGGAGGTGACTCTAAATTCGTTCTTTACACCACCCCATGTCCTAGAGAGCCTCATGAGGACTCCCAAACTCTACTACTACACAAAACAATCCATAATTCCAAATAATGGCAGGATTCCATTTCTTATGCAACATTCTATTAAACATATTGATCACCTGGAACAATGGGTCATTCCAAATGATTCCACGATCCTGTAACCTTATTGGAAAACCATCACTTCCAATTCTCATGAGAACTTTTTCCATTACATCCAACATTGTTTGGATCTCCTCTTGTGCAAGTTGATGGCTTACATGATCTATTACATCCAACATGTTTTGTATGCAAGATGAGTTTTTCTTGCATGGTAGTTCCAAATATTCCATGTACTTCCATACCCAATCCATGGATGTATGTGTACTGTAAATATCCAAGGGATGCCATACATACTCTTTTTGTTGCTCTCATGGTAAGACAATATCAGTAAAAATAAAAATAAAATTATCACATAAGAAAACATAATTTTTACCTCGATGAATCTCCATCTTGGCTATGTATCCATCCACCCAATCAATGGATGAATAAACACTTTGGCTTGCTAATCTATGTGACATGTAATCATCCATATTCTTCAAATATAAGTCTTCTCTCCATATAAGCATCTTATGAGGCCTCTCCTCCAAGGCATGCATGTGAAACAACTCCCTACATATGCAAGCAAGACTTATGCATCCCTAGTCCTACATCTTAGTGATGTATTTGTCTACCCAATCCTTGGATAAACATATACCATTGATTACAGACTCAATTTGTATGTCCCCATATATTTCTCCCATAGCTAAGTCCTCCTCTGTGTCATTCTGCATACCAACAAGTGCTTGGCCAAAATCTTCTTCCTATGTGTTCTTCTTAAGCACTTGTGATTTTGAGTTTACCTCATGTCCAATTCTCACATGAGGTTCCCCCATAAAATCCACTATGTCATCTACCATGTGAAAATGACTATCTTCCATACAAGATGGAGTGTGTGATGAACTCAACTCCTTTTCGAGTTTATCATTCTCCATTATTGATTCTTGAAGGACCCTCTGTGTGCTCTTCAATGAATCACTAGTGGCCTCCAACTCACAAGTGAACCTATTTTAATTCTTCTTCTTCCTCTTTGAGTGCACTATTGTACATTTCAGCCACCATGAGGAGATGGTCTCTATCTAAAAGTAAGTTCATGTAACTCTCCTTCATCTTGATCACTGCTTCTTTGAGTGTTGTGAACTCTTCCAAAAAGGATACTCCTTCCAATTCTCCTCCAAAATATTTCCAACAACATCTTGTCACCAAGGGATTGGTGTCAATGAAGTTATTCATGGATACCATAAGGTTCTCTCAACCCTCCTTTAGTGATCCACTCAAATTATGTGGCTCACAAAAAATATCCTCCACCAAATTTATCCTTCCAATGGCTCACACCTAAGATCATCTTGCTTATGGAATGGATCAACCACACATATCACATTCTCAACATACAGGTCAACATTAGAATCTTTTGCAAAATCACTTCCATGGTATGAAGCGGAGGGTAACTCTGAGGGTTTCAATGAAATGTGATCTTTGAAAAAAATCATAACTTACATCGTACCTTGGTGTTTCATCTTCAAATCTCTCTAGTTCAATGTGGGCTTGTCTTATGCTTCATTATGAATCTCATGTGGTGAATGTAAATATGATTTATATTCTTATTTTGGATCTGATACAAAATATGTATCACCATAATCACATGAATCAATCTCCTTTGTATTGATCTTGAAATCACTAATAAAGAAGCTTGAAGGTCCTGAAGTGGAATTTCTTTCCACATTGTTCACAACTTCAACACTTTTTCCTTGGTATTTAGGTGCTTTGCCTTCTTTTTCATCCTCCTCCAAGTGATTTGTGTATGCTTCATCAGCATGGATTCTATAAATATGTTGATCTCTTCACTCTCCATGCTCCTCTAAAGTTTGATCCTCAATTGTAGATTCGTCATCGCTTGTACCACCTTGTTTACAAAAAAATGGTGTCTTTCATTGGAGACAAAACATAGAAGAATATATCAAGGCTTCTCATTCCCGATGGTGTTATTAATATATTTGTAATTTGTTGTGCACTCCTCTCAATATTTTGCAGTGACTCATCCAATTGATTCACTTTTCCTTCCTCTGACCAAGTAGGAACAATTCTAGACATTGGTGTCTCGGGCCTACTATCTTCTTAGGGTATACTGACATAAGAATATTGATTCTCCTCAAGTGGAGTATGCAAAAATACACTTGGGATTCCATCCCTTTCATCAACATATATTATTTCATCCTTAAATTAGGATTCTTCCTCTTGTTCCCATACACAATCCTCATCTTCAATAACTGGGACTAACTTCATGACTACAAACTTGAAAGAGTAATATGTAATATGTCTTCAACTGAGATTCTATGGAGCTTGGTATTGTTCCTCACAAGTGAAAAGTACCATGCTCTAATACAACTATAATGTACCAATCATACTAGATTGGTCATTAACTCACTTCTCTAAAAAAAATTCAAAATAAGCAATGAAGGCAAAGGGGTTTCCACTGGTCACTTGGACAAAAGGATCAAGAAGGTAATTTAAAACCATGAAAGGGAAGAAAGTTGTGATATATTAGGATCCTTTTTCACAATGTACTAGGACCATTTATGTTTTGAACATCAGCAAGGATGAAGTCTACTCCAAGGCTCTTGGGCACCCCAGCATATGCAAACAAGAACCTTTGCTTGACACTTCTCGGAAACCAGTGGTGAGGGAATTAAACTTAGGGAATATTGAATAACTCCTAATCATTGTTATATATGAGTATCAATTCATTTGAATAGGTTTAGGATAGTTCTGATGAGCTTAAGAGGTCGCACAAGCAATATTACTACCCTCTGGGCTTTCCAAACATAGCATGAAGGTCATGAATTATCAATTTAAAGCATGGTGTTTGTTCATTAATATCTATAAATAACATAAGCAACTAAAATTACTCAAATTAATTGGGCAGAAGTTGATTAATCATAGCTACACTAAAAAGTAGTATTTTTTCATTAAGATCTGGATGGTGTAGGAAATACACATGAAAACCAGACTTTACTATATTATATTATAGAAAAAAGTTTAGAAGTATTATATTATAGTAGATACATAAATGGGAGGCCAAATGTATCTCACATAAATATTAAACATGACCACTTTCAGCACAAAACTCATAGCAAGGGGAAGAAGAATAGAAATGCTATGGAATAAGAATGAAGGACTCTCCAATCTCTGCAAAGGAGTTGGAATTTGACTCGAGATTACTTAAAAACCTACAATAAAACACCATTAATGGATTAATTCCATAAATCCTTGAATGTCACTGGAAGAGAATCAGGGACATGCCTCCCGACTGGGACTAGTGGCACGTCTCTCTAAGTCTGAGAAGCTAGATCTCTCTATTCTGAAATGAAACTGTCAAAACATGTGAGAGTGGTGCACCCTCTTTATTTTTTAGCTTATTGGACATCAATATACATTGAATATGGTCCATGTGCCTCAACCAAGGTGCCCTCATTAACTAATTTTGTTCAGATCTTATTGGACATTAATTCACCCTTCCCAAAAATTTAAAACAAAACAGTGAAAATAGAGGGTTTAACTAGTCACTTTAACAAGGGATCAAGCGAGAAATTCCAAAACTGTGAAAGGTAGGATGGTTGTGATATATTAAGGATCCTTTTCATAATTTACTAGGACCATTTATGTCTCGAACATCAGCGAGGATTAAGTCTACTCCAAGGCTCTTGTGCACACCCAACATATGCAAACTAGATCTTTTGTAGTGCACTTCCCAAAAAGAAAGGGTAAGTTATTTTGATTTGTGAACACTTGGACAACTCTTATTTACTATCATATATTATCTTGGGTTCGAATCAATAGGTTTATAAATGGTTTTACTATTTTTAGAGAACACACAAGCAAATTGACACCTGAGGACTACACAACTACCTTAGATTCAGGGATTCCTAAACAATGGATAAAGGATACAAATTGTCAGTTTCATACATGTATTATGTTTATTAACATTATAACTAACATCAAAAACTAAAATGAATCAAATTCGATAGACATAAGTTGGTTAATCCAGGAAAAATTGAAAACTAGCAATCTTACATCAAAATCTAGACTAGGGGAAGAATATTCATAAGAAACTCAAACATTGCTTCTTTAATAAAAGAAATAACTTCTTCATCATTACATCAATTACATAAATTTGAAACTTAATCGCATCTCACAATAAGCTCATATATGACATCCTTCGTCACAAAACTCTCTACATGTGGAAAAGACTAGAAATGCTTTGAAATTTGAATGGATGACTTCCCAATCCTTGCAATCGAACTTGAACCTAACTGGAACTTGTTTCATAAATGAAAATAAACTCAATTTCAATTTTGTAATTCCATTCACCTCACATCATGTTGAAATAGCAGTAGGGGAACATCTCTCGGCTGAGACTAGGGCCACATCTCCCAATTCATAGAGGCTTAGAGTTCTCAATCCAAAATTGAAACTGTCAAAAGATGTGAGAGTGTTGTGCCATCCCTCCTTTATAATATTAGTGGCCATCAATATACATTGAATTTGGTCCATATTCCTCACCTAGGGCTCCCTCATTGACTAATTTTGTTCATATAGTACTTTTTGCCTTCTTTTTCCTTGGTTTGTTGCCTTTATGCTTTGCTCAACTTTATTCTTTTGGCAATTTGCTTTTACTTTGGACCCACTTTCCTTCATGAATTTGACCTCCTTGGATAAAATTATCCTATAGAGCTTTCCTAAGGCTTTTAGCTTTCTTTACTTCTTTTACTAACTTCCTTGAGCCTTATCTCTCAAAATCAAGAAACTCCTATCTTCACTGCTTTTCCTGCTTTTGGATACTTTCTGTCCATCTTTTTCTGAGGATACAACTCATATCCCTTATCCTCATCCAATGTGCCCTCTTTCCCCCCTAAGACATGGACAACTCGTAAATAATTATTAGAAATATTAAATATTACAAAATTGTGGTCCACTCTTCTACCATGATTTTATTTAATTTTACTAGGTAATTATATATTAGAATGAACTCCTTGACTAATTAATTAATTTTCCACTAGGACCCATGGGGGTCTAATGACCTAGTGGTTTATCCATGGTTTTATAAAAAAATGGGGGCATTGCATTTTATATGGTCAAGGATCAAGTATCCAACAACGCCTCAGTCCTAAAAAACTCTTCTTGGGACTATCAAAGTAATTTTAAAGTGCATTACTCCTTCGGTGCTATTATGTGTGGTGTTTGCAACTGCCTCCTTGAAAGGCATGAGTGTCAACACTACAACTATTTTCATTGGGCTCCTCTTTTATCAAGTCCTTGGGTAATAAAAGAAATAATCGGTTGAAGTTTTCTAGTAGTTTGATTCTAGACTAACTATATCGTGTTGCCCATGCAAATCAAAATGTGGAGGGAGATCCTAAGATTTTTTGGGGATATGGGGAGTACACATGCCTGCAATTCATTCCCTTTTACATGTAAGTCCAACTAGTTAGTTGTATAAAGTTAAATACTTTATTGTACTATCACAAACAACTTCAAATTAATTTATCCCTAGTAAGCATAGAGGAAGAAAACAAGTCATATGGGCGTGTATAACTAAGCTAAGGGGAATACAAGGGAAAGCACAAATAAAGCGGGGCATACTATACATGTAAAATTTATGCTAGTACGGATCCCATTGGACTGAACATGAACACTTTCATAGTAATTGCTTACCTTATACTTATGGTAATCATTGGAGTCATTGTGAGAGTTTAGTGATAGAGAATATAAGTAGAATGAAAGAACTCACAAGGTACATATATAAGTACAATAGCTTACATTACTTGTACCAAATAATGATGGATATGATATGCAATCACTTAGATGACTTATATAATCTACATAAATGTAAGATAAGAGTAATAATTGGAAATCATTGGTTTAACTAATACGTAAAAGTCATAACTAACCACATATTGTAACTTATGCTTTTCCCACATGAATACAGAGTGTAAGTGATTAGCTCTTTGTTATACCTATCTTATACTGTAGATTGAGTTCATAGTGCAATCATAGTATTATCGACATAGCTTAGATTGTATACCATAACAACTTGAATAATAAGAGTACTAATAAGATCAATACTAGTGTGATCCCCATCGATTATACTAACATGCTTACTTATGCAGGTAAGTTATAAGGTTTTATCTTGCCCAAAATGTATCCTATTTAACATAAAGTGAAAATGTTCCTGGAATATATCGTATTTTGGGCATAACTTTTCGCTCCTAACTCGGAATAGGGTGGAATTTGGACCATGGAAATATATTGAAATTCTAGACAACTTTTTTGTTTTGCATTTTTTCTAATTCCTTATCGTTTGTTCGGGATGGGCGTTTTAGTAAAAAAAAACATTTTAAAAGATGTTTTTTTACTAAAATTCCCGCCCGAGACAAACAGAAAAGGAATTAGAAAAAAATCAAAACAGAAACGTTGTTGAGAATTTCAAGAGATTTCCAATGGTCAATAGTCCACCCAATTCCGAGTTAGGAGTGAAAAGTTATTCCCAAAATACGAAATATTCCTGGAATATTTTCACTTTTTGTTAAATAGGATACATTATAGAAGAGAGTAGATACCTATTTAACAAAAAGTGAAAATATTACTCGAATCTTTCGTATTTTGGGTTTTAGAATGATGAGATTCGTATTTTGGGCTCTAACATTATATAATTGGATCGAGAATTCCTTTTTAGATTGATTTCCACTATTGTAAACTTATAATTATAATTGAGTATTACTTACATCCCTTGTTCCACATTTCAAGGTGTTTAAGGAGTATTCTCCACACTGCTCAAGGAGTATGTATTACCCTTGGATTCAGAGGATATTTCTAAAGATGGGCGGTATCTAGACTGTGGTTCCACATGCCATATGACAAGGGAGTGTGATCTATTTAAACCACCTGGATTAGTGGATACTAAATTCTTGGTGAGGTGTGGGATCCACACAGAAGGAGAAATTGGTAGAAGAGAGGGTTCTGTTGTAATTGAGTTAGATTCAATATGGACTCTATCCTTTCATCATGTTCAAAATTTTCCTCATCTGAGTGCAAATTTGCTCCCAGTTTCAGACTTGGAGGATCAATGTTATACAGTTGAGTTCGGAGGACACTCATTATAGTTACGATCAAAGGGAGTTATGTATGTTGGGGACTCCATCATACTGGGGATCGAAGAGGGACAATTGTATAGAGTATAGGGTCGACCTCTTCGAATATTAACTAGAGGAATTAGGGATAGTTATGCTTCATTATTGAGGTGGCAGGAGGACTTCCATAGCATACCCACTTGGTGGGAATGGACCTAGCTATAAGAGATGGGATACTCAAATGAATTTAGTTGAGGTTTAGCGGGTAGCTACAAAACAGATGAACTCAAGTTTCTAGAATTTACAGTTGATAGTTAAATTGTATAACAATTTTTGTTTAATAATCTTTACTAACGTTTATTAGAATTGTTGCATGTTTTTCATCATTGCAATGGCATCTTAGTTGTCACTTATTTGAAGTTTTATTATGGTATGTGCACTTTGATATTGATGTAATATGATTATGCTTCTTTTTCATATATTGTAATATTAGAAATTTAATAGAAAAAATAATTATTATATGAAATAAACAATAACTTTTCATTTTTAATGTTTGTTTTTGGGAGAACACGGGTCTTTCATAAGATCTTATTAAGCCAAATGATGATATAGATCCAGATTATGTTGGGTCTAGCACCGGTGCAGGAGATGATGATGATGACACTGATATAGGAGATATCAAGGCAGGCGATGATGATGATGTCGATGATAATCACGATCGTGATGATGATGTTGATGATAATCACGATCGTGATGATGATGATCACGATGGTGATGATGATTATGAAGCAGTTGCTGGTAGTAGCCAGTGACATATGTGATCATATAGATTTCATCATGTATCATTGACTTATATAGTTTGGACATGTATAATCTTGACTTGTATCATTTTGACATGCATCAGTTTGAGTTACATCATTGATCATTTTTACTTATGTCATTTAGGCATGTATCATTTTGACATGTTATTGATCTACTTGTATATTTGATTTTCACTTGTTTTAGTTATATATGATGATGATCTTATCAGTATTGAATTGTCAACATATATATATTGGAAGTGGTTGACAATTTTTGGATAAAAATTTATAAGGTATGATGATCATTTTAATTTACTGTTGAGGATGGTGTTGAGAATATAGTTGTCATTGATGTCAAAGGAGTTCAGGAATGACAAAGGAATAACCAATAGACATGGTAGCAGGATGAACTCAGGAAAAGACAAAGGATCCATTGTGTGTATTGTCAGTTGATGTCAAAGGAGTTCAGCAATGACAAAGGAATAATCAATAAAACATGATGACAGGGAAAACTCAGTGTAAGACAAAGGAATTATAAAGTCAGATGGTAGTTCGATGAGTAGCGGTCGATCGATGCAAGAGGCAGAGGAGATGAGGATCTGCAGCAGATTGTAGTTCGATGAATAGTGGTCGATTGATGTAAGAGGCATAGAAGATGAGGATCACAGAATTCATTATGAAGACTCAACAACCATCCGATCAGGTGATCAACGGTACAGATTGATTTGACGATTGGGATTTATCCCACATTGGCAGCGCGTTTGAGTTTGTATGTGTTTATATGCACTGACCTCACTATGGTTATTTGACGCATAGAGCAAAGGTATTGTGGGGTCTCTAGGTGCTTGGACTCCACTAGAAGTCACCATCCTGGAGCCCGGGATGACCTGTTAGGCCCCCTACCTTTTGGAAGATGCGACAATGACCATCGATTAACATAGTAGAAGATCTCTCCCATTGATGAACAGATCCAACGGTTAGAAGAAATTCCGTAGAAGGTCTACGGTTGTAGAGCGATCTGCAACGTTATAGCACAATCTGCATTTGATCGTAGATCAACAGTTAGGATTGAATCCGCAAAGAAATCAACGACCCATAAAAGTTGCAGAAATAGATTTGCGAGAGGATATTGCGTTAAGATCATTTCAAAAAAAGGTTGATCCGCAATCCACATTTGATTGTAGATCAACGGTCAGGAGTGAACTTGCAAGTAAATCAACAGTTCAGAAGTAATGCAGAAACAAAGTTGCAGAAGAAAATTGCAGAGGTCCAAAATATGAAAGTGTGATTCTGCATTCCGTAATCCGAAGATTAACGGTCAAGAAAGCATATGCAAGAGATTAATGGTGAGGAAGAAAAATTGCGGAAAGGGAATTGCGGAAGTAACGTTTGAGATTTTATGAACCTGCAATCCACAAGATCAACAGTCAAGAAAGACTCTGCAAGATATCAATGGCATGGAAGAAATATTGCGAAAGCATTTTCATGAAATTTGGAAAACCCGCAATCTGCAATCTGCATATGATCTAAGATCAACGATGAGGAAAGAGTCCGAATGAGATCGACGACACGGACGAAATCTTGCGGAAGCACTTTTAAGGAATTTGGAAAACCCACAATCTGCAATCTGCATCTGATCTAAGATCGACGATCAGGAGAGAGTCCGCATGAGATCGACGGAGTGGAAGAAAACTTGCGGAAAGAAAATCGTGGAAGCACATTCAAGAAATTTGGAAAACCCGTAATCTGCAATCCGCATCGGATCTAAAGATCAATGGCTAGGGAAGAGTACGTAAGAAATCAACAATACATAAGTATCTTGCAGAAAGGTAGATGCATAAAGGAAATTGTGGAAGGACATTTTGAGAAAAAAACAGAACGCGCGTCCGTAATCTACAATCTGCATAAGATCTCAGATCAATGGCCATGGAAGAGTCCGTGAGAAATAAACTGTGCGGAAAGTACATTGCGGAAGGATTTTTGTTGTAGAAATATCATTGCGGAAGAAGGAAAATTCGGAATAAATTCTGGTGTAGAATTATCATTGCGGAAAAAAAAAACAATTTCAAAAGGATTTCTGTTGTGAAGAGATTGTTGTAGAAAGGTCAAAAGGTCGTGACTGATAGATTTAAAATAGAGTTATTAACCTGGATGTAATAAACATAGTAGGATTTTGATAAACTACATGAAGTTAAAAAATGTTTATGAATCATGAATGTTTATAGCTATGACTGTATTAGTTAAACAAGGGCGTGTTTGTGAATGAAGAGAAGCGTTACAGAGTTTATTATTTGTTAAAATAATAAACAAAGATATAACCTTTTGAAAAGGGTGCATTTTCCAGATTGAAAGGGTGTGACTAGTGAAAGGGTATTCTATTGGAAGAAGTATATAAACAGAATTTTGAGATTGAAGAAGTGTGTCTCTGTAGTCCATACCGATATAACAGTAAGTAAAACAGAGACGAAGGGAGACATAAGAAATTATGGAAGTTTTATAAAAACATACTGGGGTGGCAGGCTGGTGCTAGGGCAGGAAACAACTCTGTAGGGGGTCATAGCCTCCTTCTAGTAGTAGCTGGTAACATGGTGTCATAGCATCCTTTCAGTAGTAGCTGATAAAACTAGGGGGTCATATCCTCCTTCGAGTAGGGGCTAGTAAATAGGGTGTAGCAACATCCTTTCAGTAGTAGTTGATAAAAACAGGGGGTCATAGCCTCCTTCTAGTAGTAGCTAGTAAATAGGGTGTAGTAGCATCCTTTCAGTAGCAACTGATAAAACTAGGGGGTTGTAGCCTCCTTCTAGTAGTTACTGGTAAATAGGGTGTAATACCATCCTTGTTTGTAGAAGCAGGCAAAAACTATTTGTAAAATACAATTTTACAGTAATAGGAAGTGTTGGTGGTTTACCCAATTGGGCTTCCACGATAAATTTGTGTTATGTGTGTTATTGTTGATCATGTGTGTTAATGAATAAATTAAAAGTGGTTTATATTGTTAAAATTTATCAATAGTGATTCATCCCCTCCCCTCTCAGTATTGTCCAATATTCCAATAGATGGATGTTGACAAATTTAATTAAATTATAGATATTTGACTCACTTGTTTTAATTATAAATGATGATCATGTTATAATAATTATCTTGTTGTTTTATATGTACTAGTTGTTGTATATTTTATTTTAATGGAGATTTAATACGTATAATGATGTTGTTAGTTTGTATGGATGTCCATTTTCCCAAAAATTGTTTATAAATGTTATCCTATAAAATATTTCAAATGCAATATGACTTACTCTATAATCATATAAGTTATTTAAGAGGCATGATATATTTAACTAATAAATAAATAAAAAATTAATAAGGTAAAGCAAAACAAGAAGCATTGTTGGAAGCAAAAGCGGAGCCAACAATGGAAGTCAAACTACATAGAAACCAAAAGCAATTTCGGAAGGAAAACTTGGTGCTACACAGGAAGCAAAAACATAAGCAATTTGGGTAGAGAAGAAAGAAGTAATAATGGAAGACAATTTACACGCAACAAAAGATGCCATAATAAAAGCCATATTAGAAGCAACAAAGCATATAAAACTAGAAGCAAAATCAGAAGCAAAACTTGATGCAAAACCAGAAGCAAAAGTGGGAGCAAAATCAGAAACAAAACTTGAAGCAAATCAAGAATTAAAAGTGGAAGCAACACCAGAAGCCAAATTAGAAACCAAAGTTGAAGTAAAATTGGAAGCAAAGCTATAAGAAAAAATGGAAGCAAAATCAAAAGAAAAGTTAGAAGCACAAACGGAAGCAACAAGGGACGTCGTAATGGAAGCAAAAATTGGCACCATTTAGGAAGCCAAAAAAGAAGCTATTTTTATGCATTATCCGAAGCAAAACTCGAAGCACGACTAGAAGCAAAATAGGAAGCAAGACTAGGAACAATATTATAAGCAAAACATGAAGCAAGAATAGGGGTAATATTAGAATAAAAAAAGGTGCATGACTAGGAGCAAAACTAGACGTCAAAATGGAAGCAAAACTGGAATCCATCTTAGGCGTTATTTGTGGTGCCATTCTAGGTTCTAAATTAGGAGCGAATCTGGGCGCAAAATATGGTGTATTTTTAGATGCCATATTTCTGGAGCTAAATCCGGCATTTAACTAGGCGTTACACTTGAACCTATTTTTTATGCTATTTTCAACGTTGAAGTGAACATGCACTATGGCGTCAAGTTTGACGCCGGCAAAAGTGCCCAATTCGTGAACTAAAAACACTAAATTTTGGTGCTAATTTAGGTGTTATTTACCTATTTTATTGTAGTGTGTTGAGATTGGTGCTTTTCCTTAATTAGGTGGATTATTGGTCCCCTAATTTGAGTTTCCCAAGTTTTGGTTCTACAAGGGAGGGCGATCACCCCCTTCCCCTATTGTTGGTTTTCCCATTTGTTCATTTCTTCTTCCCCTAATTATATGGATTAAGGGGATTAGCTGCATTCAACTGCTCAAACTATTGATATTGTTGTACAGAGGAAGGTTGTACTATATTGACCCCAGCATGAGGCATGAAGGGAGACCTAGGTGAACTAGGAAATGGAAAATATGGATTGTAAATGGGTGTGGGGAGGTATGGGTTAGGGGATCCATATGAAGTGGATGTAGGAGATGGTGGCACACGAGCACTTGAATTGTGTTAGGATACATAGGATTTTGTGGTAAATATGTCATCCGACCAAATGGAGTATTTGGAGCAGTTTGGGGAAGCCACCGATGCAAAAGGTGATGGAGAGAATTTGTACACTACATTTTATGGCATAGAGGTTTGAGTTTGGGGAGTGTTCCCCTATTTGGAAATAGCTCCAATAATCCTGTCAAGAAAATGGCATGTGACTAGAGGAGCTTGGTTCAAAGAATGATGTCAATGGGGCATTAAGGATGACGGAGATCAAAGTGTTGGGATTTGAGAATAGCCTCCTATTTTTGGCACAGTGGTTGCCACATATTTGGTGATCATTTGTAGGATTGATTTGAAGAACCAATCCAACAAAAATTCATCTTGATTTTGGTTTTCATAGGGTCCTATGCCTACACCACTCATGGATGTGATCCACAATTTGAGTAGATGTATTCTATTGAAATTCTGTGAGAATATCGAGTCATGGGTTGTGGCATATGGGTAATTAGAAATATGTGAGGAAGGTGGTGTCTATTGACTCAAAAGTGGAATAAGTTGGAGATGGTAAATTGACATACTGTTTGGCCATCGTAGTTATAATGGTTGTCTGAAAAATCCAAACATGAAAGGTGCCTTCGATAATGCTATTGGACAAGAACTAGAGGTGAAATTACATCACACGGTTTGATGGATCATCACATTGTTTTCCCTTGAATTTCATAATATATGAGGGAATATTGGGGGGCATTCTTGGAAAAGTTGCATTGTGTAAAATGGGGTCATTTATAATATTTGATAAATATGGGATATTTAGGCTCATGATAAATATAAGTGATGATACAAGCATTTTCTTCTGTGTGTTTCCTCCTCCGACAAGTGTAGGTGGAGGTGGAGGAGGTGTGTTACTTCTTTGAGGTGGCAAGGGTGTGTTACCTCCTCAGGGAAGTGGAGGTGGTAAGGGTGTTGGATAGTCAAGAAAGGTATGTCCAACCAAACTTGGTCCCCTTTACACATAAATTTCATCATTGCCATGATAATGAACCATGTACCTCTAAACTTGCCTTAATCCCTAAAGTGTGCCAAAACTTACCTAGAAGATGAGAGCCACGAATGTTTCCCCTTTAGACAGTTTAATTGGCAACACTGCCTCACTTTTCCATCTAACAATTATGACACTTCATTGTCGTAGGTTTCTTTTTGGCAACTCGATACATTTTCGCGAGTTGCCTTCATGCAAGTTTTAACACCCCTAGTTGTCGCAAGTTGCTCTTTAGAAGGCTAAGACATTGCATGTATGAATGGAAAAAAAGAAGGTTAGGGTGATATCCCAACAAGTAAGGAATTCAGTTGACATCCATCCTAATCGATCGAGACAGGCATCCATGAGGGCTTCTTTCTAAAAGCTCTTTGAACCTTATTTTCTTCCCATCACGGTGAAGCTTGAGAGGCATGTCTCTAGCCTCTAGACATCATATTGGAGTTAAGTTTCTAGCTTCTTATGTAGTGGGAGGGGGATTTCCAACCTCTTGATATCATGTTGGGTAGGAACCGATTTTGAGATAAGTTTATTTCTGGTTCCAAGCTCATTAAAAAATAAAACTGATCTTGAGCATAGTTTCTTTTTTTGTTTCTAGCTCGTTAAAAAATGAAATGGACTACTTCGAGCATAGTTCTTTTCTGTTTCAATCTTGTGTAAAAATGAAACAGATCATCACAAGCTTAGTTCCCTTTTCATGTCAAGCTCGTTAAAAAATGAAATGGATCCTTTAGGAGGACTCTACATATTAAAGGGATATGTAGATTCAACATTGATTACTAGTACCATAATCCCATGCGATCTATGGCATAGAAGACTTGTTCATATGCATTACAAAGCATTGCCAATTGTGAGCAAGCTTGTGACAGGTTTACCAGAGATTCAGATAAATCATGAAGGAGTGTGAAAAGGATGTGCACAAGGAAAGAATACTAAGAACCCTTATCCAAACAGTGTCAACAAAGCAAAAGGGATCTTAGACATTATTCATTCATATATATGAGGGCCAATGCAAACTACGTCATTAAGCATGTATGTTTACTATGCTTCCTTTATTGATGACTACTCCTGCAAAACTTGGATCTATTTCTTGCAGAAGAAGGATGAAGTGTTTGAAAGGTTCAAAGAGTTTAAGGCCCTTGTAGAAAACCTCTCTAAAAAGAGGATCAAGATCTTAAAATCAGATAATGGAGGAGAATTCACATCAAGTGAATTCAACAAGTACTGCACAGAAGTTGGAATTAAGAGGGATCTCACCATTCCCTATAGTCCACAACAAAATGGTGTGGCAAAAAGAAAGAATAGATCTATCATGGAAGTTGTAAAATCTATGATCCATGATCAAGAGCTACCTATGTACCTATGGGCAGAAGCAACTAGAGCAGTAGTATATGTGCATAATAGAATCTCCCACAATACCCTTGGGAATAAGACTCCAAAAGAGATGTTTACTACAGAAAATCCTGAAGTCAGTCACCTAATATATCTGGTTGTTCGGTATACATACACATTCCCAAGGAGAAAAGATCAAAGCTAGATCCTTCAAGAAAGAAGGGATTGTTTGTAGGATATAGTGAGCAATCAAAAGCTTATCGAATCTATATCCCAGGATATCGTCAAATTGAACTAACTAGAGATGTTACTTTTGAGGAAGATACAAATTTCTGAAAATCAAGGAACGGCAAGGAAGACAAAGAGGAGCATGAAACTCCTAGAGTTGCAAAAGGTCCTAAGCTAGTCAGAAACGAAGAGGAAGACCAAATTCCTGAGGATCATGAGATAACAAAACCTCAAAAACCTGAATAATTTCCCAGTGAATTGATCTCACACAAAGAAGGCTTGCATGGGCTCGAGAAGTAATTGAAGAAGCAAAAAGACATGGTGTCCCATAAGGAACTATTAGAGAAAGAAAGAACCCAAAGCCATACCCTAGTTATGTGGCTTTGATGTGTGATATCATTGATAAAGAACCAACATGTTTTGAAGAAGCAACAAAGAAGAAGGAATGGGTAGATGCCATGGTCAAGGAATACCAATGTACCAAGACCAAAGGGCAAGTCATTGGTATCCTCGAAATGGATCTACAGGATAAAGCATTCATCAAATGGTAGTATAGAGAAGTACAAGGCAAGATTCATTGCTCGCAGATTCTCCTAGAAGGAAGGAATCGACTATGAGGAGACCTTTGCACCAATGGCTAGGTACACCTCAATTAGAAGCATTATTGCCTTGGCATCCAATATGAAGTGGAAGTTACACCAGATGGATGTAAAGACAACCTTCCTAAATGGATTGATAGAAGAATAAGTATATATCGAACAACCACAAGGTTTTGAGATAGATAATCTGAAAACTCATGTATGTAAACTCAAGAAGGCATTATATGGGTTAAAGCAAGCACCTATAGCATGGTATGGAAGAATTGATGGATTCCTGATGAGTTTGGGATTTACCAAAAGTAAAGAAGGTTCCAACCTCTATTATAAAGTTGAGGGTGATGGACTTATGATATTGCTACTATATGTAGATGACCTATTCTTAACAGGTGAAGATAATCCCATCAACGAATGTAAGAAGATGCTCCATGCAGATTTTGAGATGAAATACCTTGGAATGATGCACTATTTTCTAGGTCTTGAAGTATGGCAGCATCCATACAATATTTTCCTAAACCAAGGAAAATATGTGGTAGAAATCCTAAAGAGATTTGGGATGAAAGATTGCAAGGCTATAACTACTCCAATGACAACAAATTTGAAGCTATTGAATGATGAATCTTCAGAAACAGTAGATGCCACTTTATACAGACAGGTTATTGGTTCTCTACTGTACTTAACAAATACAATACGAAATATATGTTTTGTTGTTAACAATCTAAGTCAATATATGGTGAATCCCAAACATATTCACCTAGTAGGAGAAAAACATGTGATGAGGTATCTAAAGGGGACTTTAGACTATGGTATGAGATATGCATCAAATGGTGAGATCAAATTACATGGATTTACAGATTCATATTGGGTAGGAAGTGTCGAAGATAGAAAGAGCGCTTCAGGATGTTGTTTTAGTTTCGGATGAGGCATGATCTCATGGTTCAGTAGAAAGCAGTCCAATATTACACTTAGCAAGGCAAAAGTTGAATACATTGCGACATGCTCAGCTTGTAGTGAAGCAGTATGGACTCACAAGATGTTGACAAGATTATTTGATGCATAGATAGATGTTGTTGATATCCATTGTGATAATTAAAGTTGTATTAAGATGAAAAAAAACCTGTGTTTCATGATAAGTCTAAACATATCGAAGTTAGATATCATTACATCCGGGATATGGTATAGAAGGGAGCTATCAAGCTCAAGTATATTCCTACAGAGGAACAAGTGGCAGATGTGTTGACTAAGCTTTTGGCTCGTGTAAAGTTTGAATACTTTCGAGACAAGCTTGGCTTAGTCCGAAAGGACCTCCCTCGAAAGAGGGAGTGAAGAAGATGGTAGAAGGATGCAGTGGTGTGGTAGCTCAGCCTAGAGTAGGGTAAGTGTGGTTAGGCTTGTTGGCCTGAAAGGATTAGTAATTCAGATGAGGCCCGTTGATCCTAGGGGGATTAGCATGTCTGGTTAGGCGTGTTTATCTCAAAAGGGTTAGTAAGCCAGGAAAGGCTTGTTGGTCCCCAGGAAGATCCATCTATCTGACTAGGCTTGTTGGCTCGAAAGGGTTACTAAGTTAGATAAAAATGCCCGGATGGATCTACCATATAAATCACCAAGATACTGCTCCAAGTTGGTTAGTGGGAAAGAGGTAGTATCAATATTCCTATACTAATGTAGCAGGTTCAATATTTTCATATTGATGTTGTTGTGATGTTGATGACACAGTTTCAATATTCCTGTACTGATGAAGCAGGTTTAGTGTTTTCATACTGATATTGTTGTGATGTTTATGAGACAATTTCAATATTTCTATACTGATGATGATGATGTTGTTTCAACATTTTTGTGTTGATGATGATGATGATGTTCCGACATCTCTATGTTGATGATGCAGATGATGATCTAACATTTATTGATGATGTTGATTTAGCACTAACATGCTAATTATGTTGTTGTTGTATTTACATACTAATGCTGCAGATGATGATTCAGTATTTACATACTGATGTTGCAGATGAGGATGTAGTATTTACATACTAATATTGCAGATGATGATCCAGTAGTTACACACTGATGTTGCAGATGACAATGACGACGAAGAAGAAGATTCAGTATTCACATATTGATACAGTTCCAGATTGATGATGAAGGTGCATGATGTTGTTCCAAAACTTCCTATGACATATAGAGACTCGCCAGTCACATGTACAGTTGTGGTGGTAGTTGCTACCTTGGTTGAATATGTTCCTAGTTAAGAGGGAGTGTTAAAGTATTGTAACTTCGGAAGATATTCCAATTTTATTGATTGTATTCCTCCTTCAGGAGATGTATTTGATGAGATTGGTCATGTAAGAGTCATTGAAAGAATCGATGCAAACCTCTGGATGTAAGTCGGGTCAATAGTACCCAAGTGTCATTATAATAAATATTATTTTTGGTTTCTTACTATACAAGTCGACCCTATCAGTTAGAAAAGTCGGCCCTACTAGGTTTTAGGTCAAGTCAAGAGTCAAATATAAACAGGGAGGTGCCCCCCTTCATTTGTACACACTTCACTCAAGCAAGTTTGCAAGTGAGAGAAGAAGAAGTGTGCCAAGAAGAAGAGAGAAGCAATTGTCTTGGGTTTTACACTGTTGTGGTTGAGTTCTATATTAAGGAAGTTTTGCAAGGTTTTCTCCCTTGTGGTTTCCTCAAGGAAAATCTTTGTGTTCTTTGTGTTACTGTGCTTGTGTTTCTTTTAGTGATCCTACTATTATAAATTGTTTTAGAATACCATCTAAGCAATTAAGAAAACTTAATTTTACAATTTGCATGTAACCCTGCAATGGTTGTTCTCAAACCCTATTCGACCTGTGAAGGGTTACTCCTTGATAGAAAACTCAGAGGAATAGAGGTGCCTATCAGGATTGTGATATGTTATGCTCCATACACTGGTCATCAATATTTTTGGGAGAAAGTAGATATTAGTGGTATTATGAAGGAACCCTACTTAATTTTTGTGTGTATTTAAACTTTACCCTTTTTGCTAATGATGTTTGGGGAGGATGATCCCGACTAGATGATATGGTATATTTCTTCAAACAACTCTGTATTAATTAATGCTTGTTGAATGTTATCCCTACTAAATCTGCTCCAACCTGGAGGAATGAGAGGGTTGGGGTTGCTGGGGTTAGCAAGAGGCTTGACATATTTATGTTAATTGAGGTATTAGCTGAAATATTAGGGAGATATATATCATGGATTATGAGTTTTGATATTTCTGACCATTGTCCCGTGTGTCTTCAATTTGAAGTGGATCTTGCTAAGAAAAAATATCCTTTCAAGTTCAATCATTACTACTTCCAAAAGGGAGACTTTATTAAAATGGTTAGGAATAACTGGGTAAATTTTGAGGACTTTGAGGGAGAGGATTATGAGGAAATTATCTAGTCACAAGAGAGTATTAATCCCTTGGGAAAGAGATAAAAAAAAGAGACTTGCTCACGAACTTATACATGTTGAAGAAAAGATTGATATTATCTATAACTCAAATGTAGATGGGGTTTTTACCAAGGATGAAAAAGATCGAATTAGCAAGCTGGAATATACGAAAGCCAAAATAATTAAGATTGACGAGGAGTATTGGAGATTAAAGAGTAGAGGTATTTGGCTCACTCAAGGTGACAACAATACAACTTTTGTCATAAATACGCCAATCATAAGAGGAACTATAATGCTATTTGGTATATTAAGAATGTACAAGGAAATGGGGTAAATTCTCAAGCAAAGTTGGAAATGGAGGCTAGGGAAAACTTTGTTGTCCATTTTAAGGACTTGAGAACCACAAATAATGCTTCACAATTATAGGTAATTATAAAATATCCTACTTCTTTACAGAGGAAGAGGACATGAGATTGGTAGAGCTATTACATCACAGGAGATTGAAGATGTATTGAAGAAGTTTGCTAGATCCAAAAGTTCTACCCCTGATGGCTGTATGGTGGAAGTCTTTTTAGAGTTTTTTAACTTTATGGGTGATTAAATTTTGGAGATGGTAGAATAATTCAGAACAAGGGATATGTTACAGACACACTAAACTCTACTTTTATTGCTTTGATCCCTAAAAGCAGGAAAATTGAAACTCTTCAAGATTACAATCCAATTGCATTGTGCAATCTGATTTACAAGACCATTACAAAAATGGTTTCCACTAGACTTAAGGCCAAATTAATAAAGATGGTGACTAAAGGATAGGATGGCTTCCTTGCCAGTAGGAAAATCCTAAATGCAGTTGGCATTACACAAGAATATATCAATTATATCGACTGAAAAATTGGATGTTTTAATACTGAAAAATGGACCTAGTGAAGGCATATGATAGGGTGGAGTGGGTTTTTCTAAGATTGGTGCTACTTCAGATTGAACTCCCATTGGTTGTAATTGATTGGATCATGGCTTGAGTGATAAGTGCTTGTTATCCAATGCTTATTCATGTCACCCCTACTAGTTTCTTCAATAGTAGTAGATGTTTGAGATAAGGGTGTCCCTTGTGCTCCCCCCCCCCCCCCCCCCCCCCCCCCCCCCCCCTTTTTTTTNATTACTGGGATTAAGATTTCTAATGCATAGTTAATCTCCTGTATACTTTTGTTGATGATGTATTGTTATTTGGAAATGGTTATGTGGAGGATTACCGAGCATTTTTAGAGATTATTAAAGTTTTTTGTGAAGCACCAGGTATGGAAGTCAGTCCCATTAAGTCTAGTTTTTGTAGGAGTGGCGTGGTAGATGAGATATTTACACTTATCCATAATATTTTCCCTTTCAAAACTAATCTTATTGATATTGGCTTAGAGTATCTTGGATGGCTCTTAAAGCCAATTAATTATTTAACCAAGATTGGCACTAGCTAGTAAAAAAAGTGGAGAACAAGATTGGTCACTAATGTTTTGGATGGTTATCATTGGGTGGCAGCTTAACACTGGTTAAGTCTGTACTGGTAAGTATTCTAGTATATTGGATGTCTTTGTTAAAGGTTCTAGTTTTTATACTCAACCTCTTG
Organism: Pseudotsuga menziesii; assembly: GCA_001517045.1. Lineage (NCBI taxonomy): Eukaryota > Viridiplantae > Streptophyta > Pinopsida > Pinales > Pinaceae > Pseudotsuga > Pseudotsuga menziesii. The sequence goes on from LPNX010439694.1 coordinate 530,725, forward strand.
AGAAGAAAGATTATGAATTTCTCATGGTCATGATTTGTCAGAAATAATAAAATACACTTGGTTTATTAGGATAAGATAACTCTCCCCAAAAAATTGGGTGGATGGAGCATCTTGAATCTACAGCGGTTAATGCAGTTCTCAAACTTAAGAGATTTTGGAGGGGACTATTTGGGAAGGGACTTTGGAGTGAGATATTGAAAGCTAAATATATCAAGAAATATAGTATTGAAGAGTGGATTAGAGATAGCAGAAAATCAGTTTGTAATGGGTCTATCTATTGGATAGGATTCATACAACACTATCCTTGGTTGGGGAGATGGTTATCATGAAAAGATGGGAGGGGTAATGCAAGTAGAATTGGTATTGATCCTTATGTTGGGGGAGAAGAATGATACCTACCTTCGAGCTCTTTAATTATCCTTCTATCTGAAAAAGGATATGTATGCCTAACACATATTAGAAGACCAACCGGCTTGATTTTTGTCCCCACACAATGGTTGTCATCAAAAGAACTGGGAATACATGGTGAACTAGCTATTGAATGGAACCAATATTCAAAGGGACTTAGACATGCTAGTATTAGATTGTTAGAGGCAGAATATTCCATTGTTTGGAATTGGAAAAATGATGGACAAGTTAGTGCAAAATCTCATTATGAAGCTATCTCATTATCTTCTATTGTTTTTGGTGATAAATGGTGGTATACAAAAATTTGGAAATGGAACCTGCCACTAAAACTGAAGTGCTTCCTTATATGGCTCTATTTAAAAACATAATATTAGCATGAGACAATTTATTAAAACGTGGTCAGCAAGGACCAAACATGTGTATTTTGTGTCAACAATATGCATAATCTGTTCAACATCTATTTGTTCATTGTTTAGTTTCAAGGAACATTTGCAGGCTTATCACAAATGACCTCCAAATTAATGCTTCTTGGGATACTCTACCTTTAGTATATAGCTTGGAATTGTGGATTACTAAGGATAGGACGTACAAACAACTTTCGGGCTTTATTTGTTGGATAATTTGGAAATTTAGAAATGATGCTATCTTCAACAATAGGAAACAAATCATTACTATTGTATGCTAAAAAAAATAGTTTATTTTATGGAGCACAATAGAGGAGAAAGGATGAAAAAACAGAGAAATTGTATTGAACCTATACTTTTTGGTACTATTGCAATGGGTTATTTTGATGGGGCCGCACAATCTGACCACTGTAGGGGTGGTATGATCATTAAGCTAAAAGAGTGTAACACCCTGGTTTTGACCCCGTTTGCATCAAAATGTATATGATGTATATATTGTAATTAATCATGGTGTGGAGCTCAGGGCAAACACCCCACCATGGATTTAGCATGTTATGTTTGACGATTAAATCGGTGTCGATGGTATTTTGTGCTAGCCATACACGTTATAATTTTGAATCATCGTGTACATGTGAAGTTTAATTAAAAACCCACAAACAGGTATGTCAATGCGACAAATAATGAGATGGGGGCATGATTTCCTAAGGATAAGGGGAAAATGTTTAACCTTGATCCAAAGGAGAGACGCCAAGTGTTAAGAAGAGAACCCATTAGCTACCAACCACCTTTCATGTCTTATTCACCAGCCATTTAAATTCTCCAGGAGTTAGTTGGGCAGTTATTGCCTTGGAGCTTGGGAGGCATGGGCAGCCGTCAAATATGGCAGGGCCATCAGCCTTGACCACACACATGCCCAAAGAGGAGATTTCATTCATTATTCCTCAAGAAGGTAATTGATTTCCTCATGCACAAACGTTTTGTCCCTCATCCGTTTATCACCCATTTACCCCTATTCGTTTTTGTAGTCCATTTCCATTCTCCCATTGCGGGAGGATCGTTTATGACAACACGGGCAGTAGATGGAAGAAGAGACCCCAATTTCTGAGTGGTTGTTGAGCCGTTTTCACCTACATGACGCTATTGATCAATTGGTGAAATCGATTTTGGTCTCATGGCTATTGTTCCCCAATTGACATTCGGATTTTGGCTCTTGTGATGTTTTCTTCCATGCCCATAACTTGCAATTGCTGTGTATGTTACTGTTGTTTGGTTTGAACTGGTTTGGGAGGGGAAATGTGGTCTGACTAGCTTGATAAACCTAACGTGAGAAGGAATCTCACATATAGAGCTAGGGGGCTGACTTTCTTCTTTGCACACCCTGAATAACACTGGAAGGGAAGGCATATCCTGAGGGACTGTGTAGCAGAGAAGGGGATGCTTCCTTGTGTTGGGTGTGTAGATGTTTTAGAAGCCAGGCTAGATCTGGTGCAGGTGTCCATAGCTCTATGGTTGAGCTCACTAGCTTAGCAGTCAGCCTTTCCAGCTCCTTTGTAGCATGATAAACACAACTATGTTGGCTTGACTAAGTTTTGTTGTATCCTTGGCTATGTGTGAGCCTGCTAGTGTTCCTTATTCCTTGTGGGAATCATGCCTAACTCAAGGGTGGCAGTGCTGTTGAGATATTGAGGAGCACACTGGCCTATGGTTGGGTGGAACGTTGCAGCGACATAGCTGGTTGCGTAACAAGATTCTTCCAAGATAAGTCTCTCTTGTCTATTTTATCTCTGCAACTGTATGTGCTTATGGATTAATATGAACATGTTAAATGCTTGAATGGAATGTATTTTCTTCCACTGTAGATTGCATTATGCATCTATTTATGTTCAATGCATTTTTATTATGTCAATGTTCAAGGGACTTAAGTTTCTCGGATTAGATAGCATTATGGTTGCGTTCTCTCTCTGGTGGACGGGAGGGGACGTGACAAAGAGGATAATTTTTCCCTTGTGGATGGAAAGTAGACTTGGGATCAACACTAGGGTTGAACTTTTGGCATTATAGGCCTTGTTGAAATTTGTGACTAATGTTGGTATTGTGTCCTTGCACGTACTGGGTGATTCAAAGATCGTAATTAATCGGGATTTAGGAATATCTGATCTATAACTGTCATCACTTAAGCACTGGTGTCATAACACCAAGAACTTGTTTACTGCTTTCAATTACTTAACTTTCCAACATATTTACCGAGAATTGAACAAGGATACATATACTTTGCCAAAAAAAGCTATTGATTTGGAAGAAGGTATACTTCATTTTGAAAAACTTTTGGAAAAGCAGTTGTCTGTAGCGATACTTTTTCCATGTATTGATGATTACATATAACACTTTATGGCTCACAGAGCTTCAAATTTCATGTTAACACCAATTGTCTTTCGCACATTTATTATTTTAGGAAACTGGTATGTATGCAAACTTGGTTTGTATTTTATAAGTTTTGTGGAAATACTGTGATTGAAACAATGATTTTGTCCCCATAATGGACTATATGGTGAGTGAAACGATGATTTTGTCTCCATAATGCGCTACAACACCCTATATATTTTTTAGTAACAAAAGTAACACAAGAAGTATGTTATGTTATAATGGGCACTACTCTCTTTGATTCAAAATTGAATATAAAAATAAATAAATTTTCAAATGTTAAAAAAAATTCTTATACCTCTCAATCATATAGATATGAGAAATGAGAAAAAATATATTTAGAAATTTTAATAATTTTATCTACCTAACTAATAATAAATCCCTACCATTCCCTAGGAATTGTTTTTAATAAAAAACTATATACTCTATATACCCTTTTACATGCATAATATAAATGTATATTTTAGTTTTCTTCGTTACATTGCGTGTTTGGATGTATATAATATTTATATACTTAATGGATTCATACATATGGTTAGAGTATGCATGTGATATGATAATGTTAACGATATTGGTTATTGGTTAAAACACATGGTACACTTGGTGATATTGCTAGAGTCAAGTACTTTGGCTATTTTTTTAAATCGCTGGGTACAAGGTTAGTGATTGGAATTGGTTGGTACATAAATTTGAAAATATAATTCTTCACTGGTTTCATAAGTATCTTTCTTTGGGTGGTCGTCTAATCCTTGTCTAAGCTGTTTTGTCTAGTCTCCCGGTATACTGGCTGGGCCTTGCACCCATTCCCGTCTTTGTCTTAAAAAGGCTCAGAAGTTTAACATTTGCATTTTTATGGGGCTCTATAGGAATTAAACACAGGTATCATTTATCTTGTTGGAAGAAACTATCCTGGCATAAAGAGAATGGTGGTTGGGGCATCAAAAACCTACATTGGTTAAGTATTGCTCTAAGGTTAAAAAACTTCTGGATGGTTCTACAAAATGAAGGGTTGTGGCACAATGTTCTAATTGGTAAGTACCTGAAGAATCTTTCGGTGGTGGCATTGCTCAGAGGTAAAAACTTTAATATCCGTGGAGTTTCTATTTTTTGGAAAGGGTTTCTGCAAACTCTTCCATGGTTGGGAAGATGTTTAACATGGCAAGTGGGTAATGGTCTAGATGTCCTCGTGGGCATCGACCCTATCGTTGGTACACAAACTCCTCATACTCTGCCAATCGAGCTCAAAGAATTATTGGAGGACCTGGACATTAGCACACTCTCGCAAGCACGCAATATTTTACCTGGATCGCACAATTATTGGTACACAGCTGAGGACTTGTACATTGCAGGCAAATGGAAGATCGCATGGGACAATTACACGAGGGGACTGGAGCTGGGAAGGATTAGGCTCAATCCTCTGTTGGATTCTCTTGTTTGGGATCATAACAGATCAGACGGTTCAACTTCTACTAAGCTTGTTTATGATTGCATCGTTCAATCTTCGTCTCACCCAGCCGGTAACAGATTACTAGCCCTCATTTGGTCTGGAATCTTACCCACTAAAATTAGCTGCTTTATTTGGTTGGCTTTGGAAAATAAAATACTAACGTGGGACAATCTCCAGAAGAAAGGTTAGATAGGGCCTGGCATATGTGCACTCTGCAGTGCAGACGAAGATAATGTTCAGCATATATTTTCTACATGCTCTGTGTGGAAGAGTGTTGTTAGTCATCTCAGTGGACAGTTCCACTTCTTTCCCCCTTTCCAATGTGATAGTCTCTATAATTATATGAGGAACTGGATTGTTAGGTTCTCAAAGTACTCGGTCTGTTGCTACCTTCCTTTCTTTGTTATGTGGACTATCTGGAAAGCAAGGAATACTTACATTTTCGAAGGAAAAAAGATGTCTGTCTTGAGCATAATTTTTCAGATTGCAAACTTCTCTCAGTTGTATCGGCCTCCCAGTTTAAAGGCAATTAAGCCTAGAGCCCTAGGCTTGGGTCCTTCTCTTGCCTACCCCTGTGGATTTTTTGATGGGGCATCTACCAAAAATATTGGAGGAGTTGGTTTTTGCTTATACCTGAATAAGTCTCATTCCTTTGAGTTTGCTCTGGGGGCTGGATCATGCACCAGTACCAAAGAAGAACTGATAGGGCTTTGGGCTCTTCTGCATATTGCCCAGGTGATGGGGATACCCACACTTAATATATTTGGTGACTCTTCTCTCATTATTAATTGGGCTAAGGGTACTGATGCCCTTTCTCCACCTGATCTTAGTCACTGGTGCAGGGATACCAGAAAACTCTGCACATGCTTTCTTCACTTATCCTTCAGTCATATCTACCGTGAACATAAACAGCTCGCAGACAGTCTATTGAAGTCTGCCCTTTCATTGGCTCTTGGATCTGGTATCTATTCTGAAAATTTTGAAGGCCTTTTGGTCCCTCATGACACTTACAAGCTCTTTTGAGCTCGATGCAAGAGCATGTTCTCCTATTTCTTATTTGGCACCTTTTTGGCTGTTTGGAGCAGGTACCTTCAGACAATAGCTTTGCACTTTTATGTTCACGGTGGAGATGGGTTTGATGGACAGTTATCTCCTTTTGTCACTAACTGGATTTAGTATTTGATGGGAATGTTCTTTGATCTCCCCCTTGGCAGCTTTGTTGAGTTGAGACTTGTTATAGGTGTATAGCAGAATGGAACTCTCTCTTTGACCTTGCATGATTGTAACCCTTACTCAGGAATGGCACTTCAGATGCCCTTTGATTCAATTTTATGAATATCAAGGACAAGCTTTTTTCCTTCTGAAAGAAAAGTATGTGTGCGATATCACAATGTTAACTATATTGATTAAATCACATATGGTATGTAACTTTCATATTATTATTGTGTATTTAAGAATTAAAAAAAATTCATATCTTTTCCATATTTTTTGAAATATAAAAAATCAAAATAACCTTTACATTATTTGATTTAAAATACCAAAATTCATAGGATATATTTAAAAATTATCATTACCTTTGATTGTTTAAGCGTTTCATCATGTAAATAGCTGTTTTATTTTATTAGTTATTTATTTATTTTATTATTATAAATTTTATCATAATTTATTTATTAAAATGAGGAGAATCTTAAGTGACTTGATTCATCATTGTTATTCAAGAAAAATCATATCACTTAGGGGTATTAGGCTATCATTATCCCGTCTAGGTTCAAATTCCATGACTATATATGTACATGGCATTTACGAGAGTGTTAGAATTTACAATAAAGGGTAGAATGTTTGTCACTGAAGTTGTTAACTTGTTTCAATATGTTCAAGAAAGATTAGCTCTTAGCCATAACAGTTTTAAATCTTATTATAAGACCATCCATAATCTAATATACCTCTTTCAAAGATAACACAACCTATCATAACTAAATCACTGGTAACTAAATTATCCACAATAAAAACGTTCATCACTAAATAATATAAATAATATCCGTAATATTCATAAATACAACTTAATTCATTATAATTATTCAAAAAAAATTATCCACAATAAAAACGTTCATCACTAAAATAATATAAATAATATCCATAATATTCATAAATACAACTTAAATCATTATAATTATTAAAAAAAACCTGACCACCTAAAATAATCTAAAAAAAGACTTCCGCTTTTCTCAAATACTTTTGGATCTTGTTATTTAAGGCATTTCATACTTGTAAATCAAAAACAATTTTATGCCCTCATAGAAGTCAATACTCCTATGTTTATAAATATTATATAGAAATAAATTTTACATCATTCGAATATTTTCAAACATTTATATATTCCCACCTTATCAGCAATATCTGAACTATGATGATTATGAACGCTTGTCCATGGAACTTTTCCTTTAAGAAGCAGAGCCTGACATTGTCGTCAAGTGCGAAGAAACAAAAACTATACAGCAACTAGGAAAAATTGACAATTGGTGAGAGCTTAAACTGCACATTTTCCCGTAGCTGATGGAGCTCTGCAACACTTCATTCCCTAATCATTATGCGCTTTCGTTTCTAAATGATTCGTGGCTTCGGAGAACGTCCTTCACCTTCTTACCGAATGTAATTCCTAGCAAAGCATTATGGGTATTTCACCCATTGCACAGAGGGCAGACGATAAAAAATGTTTCCGGAGGTATTTAGCAGGAGTTCTATGGTTGTTCTACCTTTTGTACTATTTTCAGGAGCCATTTTTCATCTTTTGCCCATTTCAAACTATTTGAAGGGTTGTCTAAACTTTTGGTGATTGCAGTAGTTTCCTGCTTCGAGTTCGCCCAATTTCCACATGATTAGTTTTTGGTTACTTTTATTGTAGGGAGAAATGGGTTCCAATATAATCACTTCACAATCAGATGTCATGCAAGGACTAGGAAGATTATCACCAATGCATGTAGCCCACGCGAGGTATGTCGCATCCTCTTCCTGTTCAGTAGTCTCCAGAAGCTCTGAAATATGAAGTTATAAAATCTTATTTTCTTGCATCATGTTCTTCTACGCAAAAACAGCTATTGTGGAAAACCAATTCCGTATACTATGCATTGACAAAAAATATTCTTTCCCACAGTTTTTCATTTTTTTACAGGGCTATGTTTCCCAAAAAGCCTAAAATGCAAAAACGAAACTCCTTTCATGGGCCAGATCAAAATGTGTGGAGTGGTTCTCGAAGTGGTGGATCGTCTTACTGCCGTGGGGTTGGTTCTACGATGATTCCATGAAATCCTTCTACGGAGTCATTATAACAAAGTCACTATGCTCTTTTTCTTCACCTTGACAAAGTTTAAAATTTATTTGCAATAGCTGAATATATTCCCTAGTTATTTAGGGTGAGCGATATATGAATTCTGTGTTTCTCTTCCATTTATTAATACTGAGATTGGACATGCCCTCCTGATATACTGGGAGCAGCAGTGGGTTTCAAGTTTCAACATGGAGGTCTTTGTTTCTCTGTCATTATTTCAAAGGCAAAGCATGCATGTTGAGATACAATTTGGGAAATATGATGTATAATTATGTGTTGTCCATCGATAATGTGCAGTAAGGATTTCATCAGTTTTGTTATATAAGTAGTGTGGTGCCACGCTTACATTTGCCGATTGCCTTAGTGGGGATTGGTCAACACTAAAATTCAATTTCCGCAGGGGAGTTGTGGTTATTGTGATAACGCAATTTTGCTCTTTTGATTTGATAAATTATCATTATGTAATGATTGTGGCATCCACTGTGGGAGCTCAGGACCCCATTCGATAGATTATCATTATCGTAAGTGGGAGCTCAGGGCTCCATTACGAGGATCTGTAGTTGACTCGAAATATTATTTTTAAAACGCAATGGTATTGCTAATGGGGCCTTGGTTCATTGGTGAGGTTGATAGAGTATTAAGTTGCCTATAGAGCTTCCATTCTCACTGTGGTTTACCTTACCCAAATGGCTTATCACAAAAGGGATGAGGCCAGGTGCAAGTTGTAGATGAAATTAGCGAAGTAGATACCCCTCGAAGTTTACACTTCATGTTATGCTATCCAACCCACTACTTTTGGGCATATTTATCAAAGTGTTTAAAAAATGACCATGCCATCTATTTCAATCAATGCTACAGGTTTGTTTCAGATAAGATTAAACCAAATCTAAGTGCTTTCAAACAAGAAAAGAAATAAGGGGCTTTTATGATTTGACAAGACACAAAAGTGGCACCCTATCGTCGACCTTAATTGATTTTTTACAACTAAGCTTGATGGATGACTTAGCCAGAGTGTAAAAGTTCAACCCACAAAAAATCAACAAAAAACTCAACCACAAATTTGTTTAAAAGGAGTTTTTTTCCTTCCTTTTTGCTATTACATCTGATATTGATGAGTTCATCTACCCATGAGTTGGAGTCACTGAGCAACGATAACTTGTTAGCTTTAAGGTTCATTCAAAATTGTTTACACCATGCTAGGGGTGTGCTTCATGTGAGGTGAAGAGCATGGTGAAATCCTAACACCTTGTTGTATCTTAGACATGAAGAGCTTACTATAGGTGGATGCATGTCCTTAGGATATATTCTAGAGGAGGCACACTTGCTATGGAAGTAGTTATCTTTTGTGACATTGATTTCTTCTACATGGCACATGTGTTGAGGAGGATGGGGCCTTGGCATATGATGTTGAGGAGTGCTAGGTAGGAGGAAGGGCACTTGGGCCTAGGAGTATTAGGGCCATGTGGTACACTCTAGGAGGTTGAGCACTTGGCTTGAGGGAGTCTTGCTTGGAAGGTGCACCTCTTGGAGTTTGTTGTGGACTTAAGACACATGTGGAGGAGTATTGGTTGGAAAAGATGTCCTTTTGATGAGGAGTGCTTGACACGTGGAGGCTTAGCTTGGAGAGCTCTCCACTTGGGAGGTAGTGCCCAACTACCTAGTGACATGTATACTCTCTTGGTAGAGCAACGCTTCTCTTGTGGACCTAGCTTTGTGACTCATAGTAGGTTGTCATGGAATTAGTCCACTTTTTTGTTGAATTTAGCATTAGCATGAATACTTTAAAATTTTGTAGACTATTAGATAACAAAAGACAAATGCAGTAAAAACATCAACACATCACACACTTTGAACATAGTAGTTTTTCACGGGGAAACCTTTAAAGGACAAAAACCCCAAAAGCATTAGTAATTCATCTCTTAAAATTAGATGACCGAGTCTTCAAGAAAATCTCAAACCCTAATGGGTTTGTACCACAGGAAACCATCCACAATAATGAATTTACAGTAAAAGTACAAATTAGGGCTTCAAGCCCTAATTTCTCTCAGTTGCCCATATCTTCCAGATCTGCCCAGACTGTACCTGCTTGCTCGGATTGTACCTGCACAGCCCAGATCTGTACGAATGCCTTTCTGGACTGTACGGCTGCTGCTCGAGTCTTCTCTTTGCTTGCCCGAGCCTACCCAAGCCACTGTCTGTCTGCCCGAAACCCTGCCCGAGCTTGTGCTACCTACCCGAAACCCTGCCTGTGCTTGTGCTTCCTCTCGGAACCCTGCCCGAGATCTCTGTTGCCTGCTCGAGCCTACCTTCTGTCTGCCCGAGACTTGCCCGGACCTGCTGTAGCTGGTCGAGACTTGTTTCTCCCTGCTTGACGGCTGGGCTAGAACTACTCTAGCTCTGTTGGAGCAGCCTGAGGGTTAGGCTGCTGCCCAGAGAAGCCTGTAGCCTGTTCGAGCCTGATAGGACAGGCCGTGAGGGTTAGCAGACTGCCTGTAGAGTCTGCTGCTTCCTGTGGAAGGATCTGGACCTGATCGGGATGAAGAGATGCTGCTCGTGGAAGAATTTTGGGCTGCCCTTGAAAATAGGCTGCCAGAGGGTTCTGTGAAAAGGGGTTGCCTTACTGCTCTCGAAATAAATCAGAGTCTGCTCAAATGAGTAGAAGACAACCTTAGGACTGTTTAGGGTTGTTGCTGCTAAACCGTGAGGAGAGTGGTGTCCTAGCTCGTGAGGGAGGGTGAGAAGATGCCCTAGCTAACAAGCTTCTAGGGCATAAGAAACTTGGTGTACTCCCTCACCTGTCAAAACTAGCGAAGATCTCTCAATGAAGCAACTCAAACATTGATCATGTGTTGTTGATGATAGAGATGCCTTAGCTAGAAAGCCTCCATGCTAGGGCATAAACCAAGAACAAGAATCTTCTCTCTCTTCCTTCGAAAACATCTAAGGAGCAACTGATGATGATATCAAGTGTGTGTGTGTGATAATGAAATGAGTTGATCCTCTCTTATATCCTTTGATTCACCTGGATGTGGACCAAAACCCAAAAGAACAAAATAATTTATTTTATTCTTTTACCTTTGACCTTTACCTTCAAGGTACTAAATACCTTTTATGTATTTTCATTTTGACTCCTTAGTGGTCCAATGGTCCTTATGTATTTTTGACTTTTACCTTTAAGCCTTCTTCAAGTGCCCTGTGGCCCAAAGGCCCTTATGTATTTTTACCTTCTTAGTCTTTTCTAGGTGCCCTGTGGTCAAAACAAGTGATCATGGGGTCCTTCAAACCCACTCAGATTACATCATCATAAATAGGGAGAATTACTAATGCTTTTATCTCACACTCCATGTGCCACCAAGATCGGGTACTAGGTGTCTTAACCAGGGGTAGCTAGTCCCTGAAGAGGATCACAAAGCCCATAGATCGAGGGAGGAGTGTCACACATGCCCAGACCCGGTCTAGGGCTTATAGTGTTATCCTGGTAATAGACTAGGTGCCTCAACCATAGGCTGCATAATTTGACCCAAGTTCAAATACTTGGTAACAGACCAAGCGCCTCCTTTCTCCCAGAGAATGGCCCTCAGCCCCGGGCTAAGTCCCTAGTCTTGGACTAGGTTGAATTCCTGGTAACTGGCCAGGTGCCTCCATTCAAAGAATGGCCACTCAACTCTAGGCTGAGTCCCTCAGTACTGGAATGGTTCCACATCTTGGTCCCTGACTAGATGTCTCCATTCAACAGAACGGTCACTTAGCTCTAGGCTAAGTCCCCTAGTGTTAGACTGGTTCCACGTCTTGGTCCTTGACCAGATGTCTCCATTCAACAGAATGATTACTCAACTCAAGGTTGAGCTCCCTAGTGCTAGACTGTTGCCACATCTTGGTCCTTGACTAGATGTCCCCATTCAACAGAATGGTCACTCAGCTCTAGGCTGAGTCCCCCAGTGCTAGACTGGTTCCACATCCTGGTCCCTGACCAGATGTCTCCTTTCAATAGAATGGTTACTCAACTCAAGGTTGAGTCCCCCATTGCTAGACTGGTTCCACATCTTGGTCCCTGACCAGATGTCTCCATTCAACATAATGGTTACTCAACTCAAGGTTGAGTCCCCCAGTGCTAGACTGGTTCCACATCTTGGTCCTTGACCAGATGTCCCCATTCTCCAAGAGAATGGCTCTCGATGCTGCACAAGAAAAATCAACATTTTTTATTACTGGCTTCACTCACCTATCCCATATAAAGGAGGAGAGAGCCTTTGTCATAATCAACTGTATAAGTATGTACTTGTAATCTTCATGTACTTGTCTTGGAGTCTTTTTTCTTGTGTGATACAAGAGTTGGAAGACTTAGGGGTTGTGTGAAGTAAACCCTGGATAAGATAGTACATTTTGATTTATCAATATCCAACAAATGACCAAAAGTAGGTTATCGAGGCTACTTGGTACAAAAGTGGCAGTACAAAGTGGGAGTGCAAAGGCCACTCCTATAAAAGAAATCATCAATGCTACACTCAAAGACTTAAGCATGACTATCCCAATGCTAAGAAGAAGAGATACAATGCTTTGGAGCAAAGTACAAGGGAAAGAGCCTCAATGCTCTAAATGCCCGTTGTTTGATGAAGGGGGTTCTTCCTTTGAAGTCGAAAGGGAAGCTGTCCTAACATCCGAGGTTGAAGGAAAGAAACTATTTATAGAAAACTGGTTGAAAGAGATGGATTTGGTATTGGTGATGTCTCTTTGTCTGGAAAAGGTAGCCGTCTATTGGGAGCTGGTAGAGAGGGGTTGCCTATTGGATTGATGTTAGTTATCTCAAGACCCCATACGACACTCTACATGGGTCTCCCTGCTGGGGGCTGGGTTGCTTTTTGGGGTCTAACATACTTGGGAGCTAGACTGGTGTTGCATTATGCTTTCTCTTGTTGCCCCAATCAGGGAGCATTGGGAAGAAAGTTGTGATCCTCTGAGTAGTGTCCTATTATGGGGGAGTTCTAAGAATGTGAGCTAAAGGCGTTTCCCAAGTATAAGGCCAAGCATAGCTGGTTTGGGTATCAAGAAAGTTGGAAGGTGTTATGGAGTTCCTTGAATTGGCAATGAAATCGACCATGTATCTCATAGGAATGAGGACATTTGAAAGTAAAGTGCTCCTTTGTCTCTGTCTCCTATACACTGTAGGTCCAACATAAGCTATCCTCTCGTGGATATGGTGCTAAGCTTCCACCTGAAGTTGATGAGAGCCTGCTTGAAATTGGCCCAGGGGGATCCTAAGTCCATGCATTCAATGTCAAAGCGTGTAAGGTCATCTATAGGCTCCAAGAGGGGTTGATCCAAGTGACCCGAATGTATTTCCTGTAATTATCCTCCCTGAGAATCCCATTCATCTCCTACTTACTAGACAAGAGGTGACTAGGAGCATCCAAAGAGTAGCTGAATGGGGGGAAGTGGTCTATTGATATTTTGACTAATTGAAGGAAACATGAAACCTCTAAATACTAGCACCATGCTCTCCTAGAAGTGGGGGTAGACTCAGTGACGGCCTTCGAAAATCGGTAGACAAGATATGGGTACCGGTCTCTACTTGCCATCAAATTGGAAAACCTTTGGATGTGATGTAAAAGCTCTACTAGTCTGAAGACAGTCTCAATTCAGAAAGGGTGTGCCACAAAATTTGCTTGGATGATGGATTGGGGGATTGTCCTCTTGCATTTGATGATGCGACAGTGTAAGAGAGTTTGAACTCTCTTTGTACGGGCCCAATCTGACTCAAGCAAGCTTGACCCCCTAACTCTGAACCATACTCTATGGGTTTCATGATGGAGTACATGAAGTCCATATTGGACTAGATGTCTTGAAAATGCCGTGGGAAACATTGTCACTTTACAAGAACGAGGGACTCATACCCCTTATTCACTCAAGGTTGGAGAGCTTGCCCCAACCTGAACCTAAACCCTAAATAGTAAAAACTGAACCCCTAGATATGTGTATGTGCTATTAATCTCAACTTCCACCCCTCTGAAGTAAAAGTGGAAACCTGAAGGGAGTTTTTTGAACAACTGAAGATCATCACCTTGGTTTTCCCAAAGTTGACTATCAACTCTCAAAGGTTGCAAAACATCACAAGGGCATCCAATTGTCTTTGTAAACCCTCGGGAGTGGAGGCCAAGAGGACCACGCATTGACAAAGAGGAGTATGGAGATCAAGACATGATGGAGGAGACACCCGTTGCCTAGTTGGATGTGCTTATGCAAAAAACTTAAACTTAAAAGCCTCCAACACGTAGATCCCGAATAATGTGGGGGATGTTACCCCCCATTTTGCAGGGGCGTCCATGTGTGATTTTGATCACAATCTTGAGAAGGTGGTACTGGTAGCATTATTGATGCCTTGATTGAGCATGAGGTCTTGATGGATGGCTTGCCTTAGTTGATTAGCTTGTTTATAAGCTTGGGGTATTGAGACACTTGCACTGCCTAAACAAGGTGAATAGAGTTTTAAAATCTCATTATAGGCATGTGCCAGCCATCAAACAAGCAGTTGTATTAATTCTGGGCAGTTCTAAGCTGGTTCTGGAAAGTTTATGGATTGTAACAGCAGTAGACCTCTTCATTGTAAGTTCTGGGCACACTAAGCGGCATTCTGGGCAAGGTATATGGTGACAGCGGTCTTAAATTAGGCGTTGTGGGCAGTTAAGAAGCATGTACAGCAGTAAAAGGACAATTCTGGGCACATTTAGAGCAAATATGGGCAATCTTAAGGAGGTTCTGGGCATGCATTTGATTGAAACCAGCAGAAAATAACCTTAATCCTAAATTCTGGGCACAATTTGGATAGGTCTATACGTCATAAGAGCAGTTAAAAGGATTGCCATTAATTCTGGGCAGGTTACAGGCATTTTGCAGCCCTACACATCATATCTGGGCAGTCTTTAGGGTGAAATCAGCAGTAAAACAGAAGTTGAGACAGTCCTAGACATCACCATGGGTAAAGCATCAGTAAAACACCCCAAACATCAAATCTGGGCAGTCTTTAGGGTGAAATCAGCAGTAAAACAAAAGTTGAGACAGTCCTAGACAAGTCTGGGCTGTATGGAATCAATTCTCAGCAGCTTCCTCGCAGTTCTGGGCGTATAACATCCCTAAATATTGACATGCTGGGCTGATCTTATGAATAAAAGCAGCCCTAAAACATGATTTTGGGGCAAGTTTGGAGCAGCAGCAGCCCTAAAACATGATTTTGGGGCAAGTTTGGAGCAGCAGCAGCCCTAAATTCATCTTCTTAGGTGATAAAAAGTGCAGATCAGCTGGAGTAAATGACCTTGGATGATGGTGTCTTTTAGCAAATTTGCAGTAAGGGGTTTCCTTTTCCATTTGAAGGGGGGACGATCCACATTCCTAGCCTTCCAAACCTGTATATCCATCATTGAAGCCTGATTTGGAGAGGCCGATCCACTGTTAGAAGTTTTTTTTCACTGTTTGAAGAGGTTTGTACAGCATTTGGAGGAGCTGTCCCTCTTTTGAAGCTCTTTTTGGAGGATGTCCAGCACTTGTTAATGACTATTGGAGGAGCGCTCAGCCTTGAAAGGCTCCTAACATCATTATTTTACTTTGTTGGGAGGCCGTCTCTCTTGAAGGTGACTTAGGGGAGACACAACCTAAGTTTGGGTTTCCTTCCTATGTGAAGAAGCTCTCTCTTGTACATATTATTAGAGCATTCCTTTGGATGTTGAAGATTTATTGACATGTGGCATTGTTATTATGGAGTGACTTTTCTTTTAAGGCTAAGTTATCATGTGGAGATTATTGACGGAGTATGATTGGACTATTAGCATTTGGAGGCTGCCTTTAGCCACTTATGAATGGAAATGTCCCTCTTCTAGGGGCTTCTCTTGTGGAAGTTTGGCTCTTGGAGAGGTTTCTAGATCTTATTGGTTACTTTGAAGTTTGTAGACATCATTTGTTGACTTGGGGCTAAAGTAGTTTCTTTGTGAGCCTTCTTGATGGAGCACACCCTTTGAAGAGGCCTTTGGAGGCCACATGGCATCATCTTTTGGATTGGTTCCCTCATTTGGAGGAGGCGCCTCCCTTGTTTGCATATGTATCTCTTATAATGTATAAGTGGCAATGACCACCCTTTTTAATGTATTTTGTTAGGAGTTAGTTGGATTAGTGGGATTTTTGTAATATTTACGCCACCCTATGTTAGATCTAGGAAAATAATGAATATTTTATTGTAAAGGAAGTTTTAACTCCTACTAAAGAGAGCTACTTCCTCATTTGAACACATGGTTGGATCTTTGGATTTCTCTCTCTTTTGGAGTTTAATTGACATTTCTTTCTTGGCGTAAATTTGTCTAAGGGTTTCTTTCTTGTTAAAGCGTGGCATTTTCTCTTGCTATTGTGCTTATCTATTGGAGATCATATTGCTAGCATTGTCCATGCTATTTCTTCTTGGGCCATTGAAGAGATACTATTATCTTGTTGGATTGGATCTAGGGGAAGAATTTTATCTTATATCTCTTTGTCATCTTGCATTTTTGTTGGATTGGATCTAGGGTAAGAATTTTATCTTATATCTCTTTGTCATCTTGCATTTAAGGGAGTTTCCTCTTTACATTGTGCTTTATTCGAATGGTGCAAGTTCAAACCCCCTTGGTGTGGATACACCCAAGGAAAGAAGTAAAGGAATGAGCCTCTCATTCCCTTTGTGATTGCTAGTTGAATCTTTTGGTACATCCATTGAGGTAAGGGGTTGCCTAGATTACTCTTATTTCTTGGATGATCTTTGAAGCAATGCCTTTAAGTTAACGATCCATTGACTCTATTTGCCCTTGGTTGGATTTGCACTGGTCCTTGGAGTGGGTTCCTTATCCTCCCATCACATATCATAAAATCCTATACTACAAAAATAACCTTTGCTAGGGAAACCTATTGAGATTGTTAAAGTTGCAGCACCACGAGTCATTCCCCAAGCCAATCTTATTCGCCAAGATTGGGCCTCATGTGTTGAGGTAGTGCCTTAGGAAGCCTGAGTTGGACTAAAGAAACTTGGAGTAGAAACTTGAGTTGGACTCAAGAATGACTAAGCCGTATGTGTAAAGGTTAATCCTCATGTGCTGAGGTGAATGCTTTGATATGTCAAAGTGATGATGTTGTACAGTCTCGTTGGGCAAGACTAAGGACTTGTGTGTCAAGTCGGATCCTCATGTGTTGAGGTGGACCTCATGTGTAGAGGTAACGCTTTGCATGTCGAAGCATGAATGATGTGTGATGTGTTACTAACCATGGTCACTCAAGATGGATAAGCTATTAAGTCTCCTCTAGAGACTGACCACATCTAGAGTGAATTACTTTAGCATATCTCAACGTGGAATGATAGTAATATAACATGATCACATCATTGGACAAATCTCCTTAGTGTAATTGATATGATAGATAAATAAAGTTAGCACATATGGACCATGCAGATAATATAAGAGATAAAGATAAAGATGCATTAAGAATAGAGAGAATTCAAATTGCTCATGATAAAGACCTCAATGAATTAAGGAGAACTCGTATTGTTAAACTCCAAGTAAATATTACTTGAGTTAATTAAGGAGAACTCGAGATGATCACCTCAATGATGTAATCAAGGAGTTCAGTTAAAAGAAGTTAACTAAGTGTCAATAAAGAAGAATGAGTTAACTAAAGAGATTTGCATGACGACACTTTAGTTAAACTAAAAGATGACACTTAAGTTGCGACACTTGAGTTAAATTAAAAGACGACACTTAAGTTCAACACTTGAGTTAGCATCCTAACTAAGTGGTCTAGCATAAGATTGGAAGACGAGTTCATCCTGAAGTCAAAAGAGCAAAGATATAATGTCAAAGATGAAAGGCATTGCGCAGTTGTTGTACAAGATTGATGAGTTCGAGGTGCAGAGCAATTACTCCATGCAGGAATTCGCTATATTCTGCATGAGACCACCTTCTACCATGCAAGCATTCGCTAATTCTTGCACGAGGCCAAAAGTTGAGTATTAAAAAGTGTGCAGGGCATACAATTGAATCATCTAATCCTCCTCTCTTCTCTATTGCTTAGTGATTACACCTGGGGTGTTTGGAATTCTTTCTTTTATTGCACCTGGGGTGCCGAATGTAATCTACAATTGTGAAAGACATTCTTTGCTATCTATCATTGTGCTAAGGAGTTTTGCTTGGGTTTTTTTCTCCCTCATTGTTTTGAGGGTTTTCTCCAGGGTATATACTGTGTTATGTGTGAATGCTTGTGTATGATTGTTTCATTGATTTCAAGTACTTAGTAATTACTAATTCCACAATTTAAAGATTAAAGATCAAAGCACAATAAAATTTCCACGCTGATCACCTTGCTCTTCATTTCCTTTGCCCTAGTGAAACCCTACCTTAGGGAAGACTCCCTCTTGAGTTGGAGAAGAGCAACCTAAAGTGAGAGGGGATCAGTGTGGTTACATTGGCCTATTCCATTGTTCCCTTGGGCTAGCGTGCATCTTTGGGATTTTAATCATACATGCTGGTTTGGGTGGTAATAGGCAAGAGAGGACACCCATGCTTCACCTCAATTGTGGTCTTGATGAAATTAGATAATTTGTGTGCTGTACGAAGGTGACCAAGGACTATCTCATAAAGTTGCATGATAATGGTTATAAGAATCTCTGGAACTCAATGTTTCTAATCTTCTCAAACATGGCTTCTCAAGGAATTGAGTCAAAAGCTCTTTGAAAGTCTACAAAACACAAAAGAATTTCATAGAGTAATGTCTAGCTTCCTCAATAATGGTTTGTGTTATCCCCCATATTGCATGCAACTTGCATTTGTGGTTTTTATCACAAGGATCAAACTTGCAAGATCACATGGTTAGATATTTTGATGGATGGGGGTACACTTGTATTTTGGCTTGGAGAAGATTCTTCTTTGGGGTTTGTGTTGGTGTTGTGATGGTTAGCTAGGAGATGTTGGATCATGTGTCTTCATGTGCTAGTGGTGTTCTGATTGATGAGTTTGCATATGCCCAGTGAGTAAAACTCTTCATGATGTGGTGCCGCAATGCGTTCCCCTTTGTTTGGTGATTGAAAGATGGATGGTTAAAGTTTTGATGCAATTATTTAACACAATGCATTTCATGGAACAAGAACCCATCAAGTTAGGGTCTTTCCAAGTTTAAAAGTGTTAATAATTGTACTTTGGAGTAAAGGCTAAATTAAGCATGTTTTACCATGGGTTTTCTAATGTTTCATTATGATGCATTAAAAACTAAGCATCTTATCACATTGAATACTAAAATACCTATGGTTTGCACTTTTGAATTATTAATCTTCAAGAATTTGAGGAGCACTTGGCATACTTGCTCCTTGTTCACACTTGATTGACAATTGCTGTTTAATGAACAAGGTTGAAAGGCTCCTATGGAACTCCCTAGGGGATACAAAAATGTTTCACACATGAAACACTCTATCATGACATATCCATCACCTCTTTGCAGAGTGCTAGCCTTGTTCATTCAATTCAAGAAGGATTTGAGGGTTTGGTTAACTTGGTTTTGACCATTTGGAGGCCTCTTTTTAGAACGCCCTAGCTCATATCAATTCTTTCACAGTTGGAAAGGGTTTATTTTGAGGTATCCTATTCTACGCTGTTGGGGCGGGGAGGGGAGCGAAAAGCGGTTTTTTCAAAAGCTCCCGTTTCGACAGTTTTTTTTTATAGTATATATTTTTACATATTTTAATGGATTTATATCTAAAAAACATGTAGGATGTTGAATTAGCTATAGAAAACATGGATTTAACCATATAACATTGTAACATCAATCATCTAGTAGTTATAACTTCTGATATTGTCATCAAATGATCAACCATAACAACTTTTATAGGAGCTTGGCAAAGAAGGGAGATACCATAACATTGTCATGAAATGGTCAACCTACTATAGGAGCTTTTAATATAGGAGAGGTAGGGAGTGCGCTCCCAAAATTGGGTGCGTTTAGGCGGCGAGCTTCGGAAGGGAACAAGCTTTGGGAGCCCGGGGGGCGCTCCCTTGCAACAGAGATTCTATGGTCTTCCTAAGAGCACCCTCAGGCAAGCATGCAATCAAAATAATATTTCATGGCTTGAAGAGGTTGAGCTAAATTCATGGTGTTTAGTCAAGGCTAAGAAACAGGACATGACCTCCCAACCTTGCGTGTCTGTATCCCACATGTCGAACACGGATGCATAAGGACACGTGCCCGACACGGGTTTGGCACATGTCTTGTGACAGGACACATACCAAATCTGGACATGTGTCCCACATGTCCGACACATGCAATGGAAAAGGGGCCCATAGGCTCTTTTAAAAGACAATTTTGCCCCCCTTTTTTTCACATTTTTAGGTGAGGAAAAGAGACGCAACATGTTTGCACAGTGCTGGTGAAGGGACTCGAAGGATTTGCAGATGCATTTGAAGGATTTACAGGTGGATTTGCAGGCTGAATTTCCAGGCTGCTGTTTTCTTCATTTATTCCATGGTTTTCATGGCAGTTTGTAAGGGTCAAAGGAAAGGGAGGAAAGTACCTGTTGGTTTGCCCTCCTTCCACCATTCAATCATCAGATTAAGTGTGGTGTCTTTGGAGGCATTTCTTGAGGGAGGCAGAAGCTTCATGGTATAGTGGGCCTGCTAAATGTATGGAAGGAAGTTGGGCACTCGTTATCTATCTTTGTTTGTCAAATCAATCGCCCCTGTATTCTTTCTTGTAATCCATAGCATTCAAATTTCAGGTGCATCGAACTTTATTTATCTCCATTTATCATCAGAATCTCGGGCCTTCCAATGTAGATTATGCATAATGAGTCATTCCTTCATATAAGGCCTTGGTTTTTTTGCTCCCATCAAGAAATATTTACATTTGCCAAAATTAAGGGATACAGGAACAGGTTTAGGGTATAGAAAATCATAAGATTTTGGAAAGCAGGTTGCTGCTTTTCAAACACAATTTTAAATGTATCAGGCTGAAACAAGCCTGCTAAACTGCTTTCTCTTCTTTTTATGTTACCAGGTAGAGTACTGCTTTGTGCAATACTAAGCTTCCGAGGGACAGTCTGAAACTGATTTGACTCAAAGTTATGCATGCAAGCTATGCAATTTCAGATGGAGATATCAATGATTTTCAGCTTCTAGTTTCCATGAATTTTCCAATAGTTTGCTATTTTGCTGGAAAAAATGGCCATGAAGATCTTGGCATGGTGAAAATATCTGAACATAGGGTTCTTGCTAATTATTCGTATACTATATGATTATATTGGACACAAATATTCACTTAATTTTTTATGAGAATGATAGAACTGCCAATAATCATCTCTGCATTTAATGGTAAGGATGAACCATGTACATGGTAAATGCCATTTTTTAGTGTATGAAAATGTTCAATCCAGAAAATTAAAATTTTGTAGGAAACCAAAAGGTTGTAAGAAGCTGTTCTCTTTTATTCCAGGTTGAATTTTATGCGGATGGAGAAATGGTACACCTTTTACCTTTTCAAACGTTAAAGACATTTCCTAGGAATGAACTCCATAGGAAGGTGGTTATGGTGCGGTTTGACTCCAGACTATGTCCCAGGGATAATCAATTTGATATTCAATATCCTAATAAAAATGCAATTAACACTCTCAAGTATCTTTGCAATGCTGGAGCCAAGGTGGTGGTTGTGACTCATTCAGTCTTTTTAAAAAACTCATCAAAGGATCAATACACACTGCTTGTTGCAGGTTAGTGTCTTTCTTCATATAACACTGCCAGATCATTTTATTGGGATAAGACATTGAAGTTTTATTTATCTTAATGTGTCAATAAATGGTCTGCTGTGCTACAAAGTAATATCAACGTTAGTCCTTTGAATAATAATATCGGGTCATGCTTTTGCCTGTATCAGTTTTGCAGGTTTCTGTCCAAAATTATTTGGTGCATGAATATTTCCTGATTAATAGTGAATACAAGCAACAGTCTGTAATTCCTTGAAACCAAAATTGTTGGAGATGTTATGCACATGAGTGACGCTTTCATTCTTTTAGGTCCTAGGACAATATTTTAAACTGTTGACAAGAAAAAACTCTTATGGCCTGTTGCAATATTTTTGTTATGATATAGTTATTTTATATGATTTAAGAGAAACATTTGTCTTGTGATGCTGAAGAAACACATGGCTTACAGATTACCTTTCAGTCTGTCTGCAAAAGAAAGTAATGGCAGCAGAAGGTGTTACTGGACATAAGGTGGAAAGCAGTATAAACAAACTAGAAAATGGGGACATTCTTCTGTTAGGGAATCTATCACTATACAGAGAGGAATCTGCCAACTGTATGGATTTTGCAAGTAATCTCTCTGCAAAAATCGACATTCTTGTTAATGATTCATTTTCTGAGTCTCACAGAGTTCTTGCATCTACTGTTGGAGTTGCTCGCTTTACTTATGCCAGAATTGCAGGTTTCCACCTTACAGAGGTGCTATCTTTGTTTGCAGAAACTATACAGAAACCCAAGCATCCATTCATTGTTATTGTATGTTTTCTCTCTTTCTCCTTCCTGACTTTTTGCTTGTCCCATGTTTGCTTTTCCTGATCATATAATAGAAATTAAGTGAATACAGAGGCATGAAACTGTTGATTTGCAATTGTAGTGGGAAAAGTAATGTCTTGAACTATCTGACAAAAGATTTTAAATTCTTAACTTTGAGGCTTTAACAGCATCATATTCATATTAGGGCAAAGTAAATTAGTCAAACAGAAAGCCTAAAGCTGGCATTGCGATACCAGATTATAAAAGTTCTTTAACAGAACCAACCATGGAGCCTGCATAAAAGTCATCTCAACAAGCAACTATCCAGAATCAGTAGAACAACATAAGTTGATAGGATGGGGTCTTCTAATGTAGAATCTATGTACTGCAGTGATGTTCATTGTAGGTCTTGGGAATCCATCTGCCTTATTGTACATACTTGGCAATCAGATCCCTGACATGTAGAAAGGCACATGTAGCTCAAATGTGAGGTAGGCCTCTCTCCTTCCTACCATCCTTTAATTAATAATAAATATAGCTCATATTAACCTGCAGAAGGTTGCAACGTTCTGGCATTTTCTCTTGGATTACAAATGCCTTCGGTCCTTAAGTTATTGTGAGGGTTCTACAGAAACTGTGGAGCAACACTGTGACATTACCACTATGGAAGTTACTCTCCATTGTCTCTCTTGTGGGTTGCTAATGTCAAAATTTGAATAAAGCACCAAGAATTGATAGAGAAAAAAAATTAAAAAATAGAGTGAGTAGAAATATTAGAAAATGAAAAAGATAATTATAATTATAACAGTAAAAAGAGAAGATGATTGACCAAGTAAATTTACATTCTCTTCACATCTTTTTGACTTGCCTTTTTTGGCATGAAAAATAAATATATTTTCTTTTTAGCAAATATTATTTTCAAACTTTCTATTCTTCAACTAAGATAATTTTGAGCTCTTGTTGAACTTGCATAATATCTTCAATGTGTTACTGTTGTTTGTAGACAATGTGGTCTTTTTAGCTTCCTCCCATAGTGTTAGGGTCCTACCTCAACCTCTCTACTTTAGGCTACTTAGAAGTTAGCCAATTAATCTATGTCACCATCATCTTTGAATAAGGCCCAATAGATAGCTGTGTAGTTAGTTAATGTAAAATGGTCCTCTTTATTAAATAAGGCCCACAGGTTGTTGGTATTCATTAATCATGGGATCAAAAGTAGTTAGGGTTTGGTTATTGACAATCTGTTTAAAGAGCTAGGAGACTATGGAATGTTCTGTCAAGTATTGTTGTAATTAAAGCTTTGCTCAGTGAAAGGTTGCTCCACCTGAAGAGGCAAGTGAACATTGATTTCTTTCTTTTGATAAATCACTAATACAAGGGTATATTTTTCACATATCGCATCTCATTTGTTTCTTGTATGTGGTTCTATGCATCTATAATCTCTGTGTATCTGGTTTGTGTATCAAGTTTAAGGGTTTAAGAACATTACAGCTGGTGTCAGAGCTCTTCCTTGGGTACGAAGTGGAGGAATTTTGTTTTTCTTTCTTTTTGCAGATTTTTCAAGAGAAAAAAAGAGGACGGTGGCATTTAGATCTATTTCTGAAGATTTTTGTGGAGAATCTACAGAGGGTAGCCATAGATCTGAGTTCCTTTCAAAAAAATACCCAAGTTAAATAAAAGTCTAAATCAGAGCTCGAGAAATGGAGTTATTGCTGATTTAAAATTAGTTGTTTTAGGGTTTTTTTGATGATGGCTGCACGCATTGCAGATTGGATATTTTTGATAGTGCCTAGATTTCAATCAAACCAATGCAAGTAGATGCAGAGTGGAGGTGATGTTTCATATTTGGGTTTGTTTTCCCACAGATTGCATAACGTTTACTCAAGGGGTGAAGATGCTCATGATCCAAAGAGTTTTAAATGTATGGTTTGCCTGCAAACCATGAAATGTATCATCATTGTATCAATTGTCCATGGCTATATTGTAACAAATGATGTAATTGAGAAGCCTTTTGTATGTAAAGGGCCAGTTATAATTTATACTTATCTCAACTATGTTGGTTCTACTGAGGCAAATGACTCTTGAGTGTTTTTTACTGAAGAGGATTTACATCTTCACAATCGTAAATTCTTTGACGTTTTTTTCACTCATAAAATCCTCCAAAGCTGGAGCACATCTCGAGTACCTCTGCCACATGTCATTGAAAAACTGAGCCCTATAGTCAATGCAATGTATCATATCTCATGTATTTGGTCACCATGTACACTTATATAATGTTAATCAAGGTATAGATTCTTAGGAGTCCCTCTTTTACACGGTTAAATGTGTTAAAGATATTGCAGCTGCGAGAGCCATTCTCTGGGAGGATGACACCCTAGTTAGTTAACTAGGGTTCCTGGTCAGTTAACAAGGCAATGTAAGTCCCTTGGGCCCCTAGCAGTTATCTAGGGATCTTGGTATGGGACCAAGCAATATGAGCCATGGAAAAAGTCCCTAGTTGATCACTAGGGCCTCCTGGTCAGCTATACCAGAGAGATTCTTGGTATGGGACCAAATAGTGCATACCCCTAGTAGTTATCTAGGGCCCCTCGCTGATCCCTAGGGTACCTGGTCAGGGACCAGTGGGTTGATCTAGTCTGGGACTAAAGCTCAGCTTGCGGATGAGGACCATCCACTGGGGGAATGGAGGACCTGGTTAGGGACTAGGGGATTGATCAACATAATTTAGTCTGTGACTGAAGCTCAGCCTAGGGCTGAGAGCCATTCTTTAAGAATGGAGGATCTTGGTTAGTTAACCAAGATGATGATGTGTGATACCCTCCTCTCCTAGGTCTTCGAGATGGTTGAGCTAGGTTGTTTCATTAAGGGACTAGCCACCCCTTTATGGAGTTACTGGCATTTGATCTTAGGAGCAATCGGGAGGTTCAAAGGATCACATCATCCAATTTGGACCTTCCTTATATGGTGATGATAAACTTCCAGTTATTGGATGGAACACTTGTGGACCACATACATTGAGAGAGAGAGATAAAAGGTTGTTTTCCCTTCCTTGTGGTTAGGAGGGTTGTCTTCCCACCTTGTTGTTGGTTAGAAGGGTTGCCTTCCCACCTTGTTGTTGCACCTTTGATCTTGTGGGTAGGAGTGTTTTCTTCCCACCTTGTTGTAACACCTTTTGTCTTATGGTTAAAAGGGTTGTTTTTTCACGTTGTTGTGACACCTCTTGTTGACTTGGTGTTAGCCTTGTGATTGGCTTAGTCTTGTGTTGACCCCTCCCTTGTTGGTCCTTTGTGCTAGAGCCATTTTTGAGTGTGGTACCTTAACCCTTTGTCATGTCGTCTTAACATTAAATTATATTTTATGTGGAAATCCTTCCTAAAAGGGGTGACGTCTTGACCTTATTCGAGTAACCCTAAAGTCAATGAAGAATTAGAAGGTAGAACCTTCTAGGAGTCATTGAAAGGTTATAGAACAGTGTTCCACGGGGACTTGCTCCCCAAGGTTGGGAGCTCGCCCCCCTCGCCCCCCACGCGCCAGGGGCTTGGGGGCTCTTGCCGAAACGTTTCCCTTCGCCCTGAAAAGTCGGAAACTCGCAGAAACGCATAGGGGCGCGCGCCCCTCTCCTCTGAAGCTTGTCTCGGTGATGGGGGGCTCCTAGACGCTCCCCCTTGATTTTGTCATTCTGCATTTAAAAAAATGAAAATAAAAAAAAACATGAAAACATACCTAATTTACCCTACGAGTTTACCTATTGTCATTTCGTTGAGCACACAAGAGTTGATAAGAGTTGTTGCTCACTCCTACACGTACTACAGTGAGTTGAGAAGACCCCGTGACTTGGAGATCCGTCGTGTTGTGGTTGAAGAGCTATCGTTGAAGACTGAAGAGGAGTCGGTTGCAACGAGTGTTGGAGGGTCGCTGTCCAGGAGGAGAGCATTGTGTTGGAGTCTTGAGGGCCTCTATGAGTGTGGACTCGTGGAGGAGAACGCCCGTGTTGTTTGTTGGAGCGCCCATGCCTGTCAAGTGACTGCCGAGTCTAGACTCTACTCCACAGTCTTGAGTTTCGACTGCTAAAATTGTCAAGTTCCAACCCTACCCAGTGTTGAGTCGTTGATCGGGGAGACCGGAGATTGCCAACGTTACAGTGTTGAGGTAGGGCCTACAGTTCGTGTTTTAATTTTTTAAATTCCTAACACTTAATTGTTTATTAATATTAACTGAGAAGTTAATCTCTAAACTATGTTTAATTTTAGAATTTAGAATTTTCAAATTAAAATGTTCATTAAAAATTTCAAATTCAGTCGCCCTTAGGGCATGTTTAAGTTTTTAACAACCATCAAATTAAAAAAAAACAACAATAAAAATTTAGTTTTTTTTTAAATATTTTTCTATAATTTTTATGACCCCAACACCCCTCGCCCCCCCTTAATTTCTCTAAAATTTGGAGGTGGTCTCCACACGTCCCCAATGCGCGTTTCCCCGCTCCTACTCACCCGCGTCCCGGAAACTTGGGGGAACATTGTTATAGAATGAGTCTAAGCCTTCATTATGAAAGTATCTTGAAGAGGTATCTCAGCTCTGATTTTTGATATAACTGATCTAGGATTTCAACACACTTGTTTTGGGGTGACGTCTAGGGTTTCAAGGCACTCTTTGCTTGAGCGTTCACTGTCACTGGGCCCTCCTTCTCAACGATGTCATTTTGATGAACCTATGACCTTCCTAAGCTTGCTGTTTACTGTTTAAGGGATGCTGCTTGTTGTTGAGAGTTGCCATTTGCATGTTGAAGTTTGTCTTGAGGTTGCCGTTCACTATGAAGACTATATTGAGGAGGCCGAGGTATGTGTTGAGGCTTCCGGGACCTGTTTGGGGGCTGCCGCTGCTTGTTAAGGGTTGTTGTGGGTTGTTGTAGGCTGCTAGGTGGTTGTCGTCCACTGTTAGGGCCTCCGTTGAGGCTGCCGTCCTCTGCTAAGTCTTCTTGTGTGGCTGCCACTACTTGATTGAGGTCTGTTTGGGACCGTGTTGACATCCTTGAAGTTGTCATTGCCTGTGTGGATTGTCCTTTAGGGCTGCCATTATTATTGTGTTCTGATTTGAGGGTGCCTAGGTTTGGTTTAGGGCTGCCGCTGCTGTTGTGGACTGTTTTGAGGGTGCCACCCACTGTTGAGACCCTCTTTGTGGAGGCTGTCTGTTGTTAGAGGACTATATGTTGGACACAATGGCCACACTAAGTGGGGGGGGGGGATCAGTGTGAGAGAAATTATAAACTTTTTAGCTTCTTTTAATCAATTAGAGTTTATCAATCAATTGCATAATCAAATTCATCATGCGTCATAAGCAAAACATCACATCAAAAGAGACACAAGAATATTTGGAATTTGATCTTTATTTATTGTACAAGGAAGACAACAATCTTCTCGATTACAATCACACAAACTGATAAAGAGAGCACCAACTTTGTAACAGGACCCAACCCGGTTTTCTTAGCTCCAACTAACAATGGCTTGAGGAGTCCAATCCTCAAGTGCAAGTCACTACTTGCAAGCTTGATGCCAATCACTAATTGTCATCAATCTGCTGCTCAACCATCTCTCCTGTTCAATCTCTGCTCATGCTCATCATCTCTGCTCATCAATGCTGCACATCATCTGCTAATCAACTCTGCTCATCACTACTGCTGGTCATAGGTCTGGTCATCTTGTTCATCTGCTCAGTGCTGCTCATGACTGCAGCTCATGACTGCTGCTCATGAGTGTTGCTCATCAACCTCTGGTCAATCCTTCTTCTGTTGATCAACTTTGCTGGTCATTCTATGCTTACTGCTGCAACACTGATCAACAAAGCATCATCATCATCACAGAATATCAACAAGTATATGCCCATCAAATTTAAACTGCTGTAGATGTCATCTGCATAAGTCATTGTGGTCTACATATGTCACTTCTAGGACAGTCATGAAATGTTCATCAACATAGGGTAGGCGCCATCAAACATCATCAACATCATATCACAATAGGGTATGTGTATTATCATTTTCATTCAGTATATCATCAAATCACTGTCATCACGGTCTGTATGCATAAACTACTGTTCACTTCGCTCATCATCCTCCATTTCAAGTTCTGCTTCAAGTTTTGGAGATGAACTGGTTCTCATCCAAACTTCTTTCTTTATGCCTGTGATATGGAGTTTTCAGTAGAAGTGCAAAGCTTTACTGTCGCTGGCATACAACATGCAACACTGGTGTAAGGGATCAACTGTAACTTCAGAGATCAAGCATGGCTTGGAAGATTCCTGCCTTTTGATTTCAAAACACTTCACTGCCTGATTTTAAAGAGATCCGAGATAGATGATAGAGCTACAGATATCAAAACCTATGTTGGATGCCCTAAAAGACTACTGTGGATACCCGAGTCTGCTTTATGCAAGTCTAGCAATTCTGATAAAGGTTATATCTTCACCTTGACCTGCAAACATCATTGGACTACTACTTGTATCCACACAAAAAAATCAAGCCATTTGCTGGTGTAGTAACCAAAAAAAACCTTTAACAGATGTCTTCAAACATATCCATCTCAGTTCACATCTAGACTAGTAGTCATAGTTCATCATGACTAATCTTACTTTAGGTTTACACAGTCATGACTACCTTCACAATATTCAAAGAACATGATGTGCTAGCGATGCACTTACTAACACTTAGACTTCAATCTTTAACTGTATCTTTATAGTTGTATAATCCTTAGAGTTTCAAGAATACTTCGGATCAGCAAGACAGTACTTCATAATGTCTAAAACATTAATTGCTAGCAAGCACTAAAGTTCAGATCAATTCTAGAACATATTCTTCATCTATCTTTTATGGATTATGCATGCTGCATTTTGATATGAATTCAGAGTATATTAAAGCTTTCTTACTGATGTTTACTTCCAGCTCAGAGCCACCCTAAATTAAAATAAATAAAAACAAACTTGCTTGCCTGCCTTTGTACTGCAGCTACCACAGTCATCAAAACAGTGATCTCCTGCGGTTGTCTCTTATGACTGTTAGACCCGAATTTCAGAGATACTTTGACTGTGGCTAAAATTCAGACTGCTCACTGTTGACCACCGAAATCTTGGACTGTCAATTTGGAGCAAGAAGAAGGCAAGAAAAACTTTATACCAAAAATCAGGCTTGGACTGCTCCCACCGAAATTCACAGTCAAACCCTACTGCTGCAAAAAAAATCAGAGTGTAAAAACTTTGACTGCTGCTACAAGACACCCAATTTTTTTTTAAGATACTGCTGCTGCAAATTCGGAACTTCTCCACTGCTCCTCCGAATTTCCCCAGTCCCGAAAAATCTCAGAACTCTTATCCACCAAAAAAGTTGTGTATTAAATGAGGACGTTGACAGGGTATATATACTAGTTTTCCAAAAAATTTGAGCCGACCTTTCATAAAAAATAATTTCATTTTTAATTTGAATTTTTTAATTTAATTTATGGAGCCGACTTGTAGGGTGACCAAAGTAAATATTTCCATTCTTTTATTTTGTATTTTAAATGTCACACAATCTACTTAGGTCACCACAAAAAAGGTTGTGTGTTGTTGCACTAATCTTTCATGATCAACATGTCTTACGGTTAATTGTAATTTAACCCAAGACCTCTTGTGACCTCATTCTTAGGGTCATACTCCAACAAGGTTAACCCATATACCATGTGTAAGGGTTTCAAGTGCTTTCATGTTACCCTATGTGTGTGGGTGCCTTCATCATGCTATCTAACCGCGCCAAATGCAAGTAGTGGACTCCATGACCTTTGCAAGGGCATCAGGGTTTTCATCAAGGGTTCCAAGTCTTCATCAAGTCATCAAGGACCTCTAAGCCATCAATTGTGGGTCCAAGGGCTTCTTCATCAAGCCAAGGACATGTTCATGGGTTCCATAACCTGTCAAGGACCATACAACGTCACCAACATCATATAAGAGCTCCATGACCCCAACAAGGGTTGTAAGGTCATCAAACCACTAAGCGTGGGTCCAAGGACTTCTTCAGGGCTTCTTGGTCTTCTTCAACCACCTCAACCACACCAGGAGACCTCCAAGGGTCAAGATCCATCATAACATCACCTGTGGGGTTGCTAGGCCTTCTTCTAGGGTACCATGACACCATCAGAGCATAAATGACCACAGAATGGGTCATTAATGTTTTTTCAACGTCCATTAAGGCTTCAGGACCATCTCCTGGGTCTTCAACATCGTCAGCAGGGTCTTCAGCATTTTCAGCAGGGTCTTCAGCATCTTCAGCAAGGTGGTGGTTCAATATCCAGGCTTGTGGGTACGGGGACCTTGTCAATTAGGTACAAGGTACTTCAAGGCACAAACCCACTTTCTAAGGGATCAAGGTACTGCAGGTGGGGCTTGGTGGCATCAATGACAACCTGTGGGGCCACTGCAAGTCCATGTTGGCATCAATGACAATTTCATCAACACTGTGTTGGGCTATGTTTGGTCTTCTTGCCTAGCATTGACTAGAAAAGGGGTCATTTGGATTTGTAACAGTTGTTGGCTGCCTTGGTTGATGGTTGGGACTGTTTGTCTGGAATGTACCTTCCCTAAGCTATTGTACCTACTGTTGTACCTATCTAACCCTATCCTCCAGTACTTTATCTCTCTCTCTCTCAGGTATGTACATACCCTTAGGTAAGAGTAGTGATTTGTTCCATTTATTAACTTCCTCTGAGAGGCAAGATCTGATCTGAAATTTATTTCATAGTATAAGGAAGGTCCTCCACTTCAGATAAGTTATCAGATTTTTTTTGTTTTGTTAATTAAATTTTATATACTGCTGTTTCCCTATTATTTATGATCTTACTTCAATAGTACTATTTTTACTGTTTATGATTTTACTGTGTACATCTGCATTATGTTAAATTTTGTTTAAAAACCTTAACTTTAACGTGGTATCAAAGCTTAGGGTTTGTAGTTCTGTTTTTGCAGCCAAACTTAGCCTACATAGATCCTATGGTAAGGGTTTGAACATTATCTAATGTTAGTTTTTCTTAAGATCTGATTAGATTATCTAAGATCTTTATATGAAAGAATAACAAGTACAACAAGATGCATAAGATATAAAAGATACATGAGACACAAAGATTTTCACCGGGGAAACCATAAAGGAGAAAACCCCACAAACTTCTTTAGAATAGTAAGATGATTAAAAACAGTAATAAGAAGTATTCAGCAGCTATCTATCTCTCCTCCTCTGACTGTCTCTTTCTCTCATGCGCACTTGAGAGTGTGTGAGGTATGTATAAATGAGGGAGAGTGCCTCCCTATTTATACCCTTTCAAGTCACTGACCAAATATAACATTCGAGCCTACATGTCATCTCACATGGGGCCCACTTCTCCTAGAGAGACTACAAGTACATATTACCTGATGTTACTGTTATATTTTTAACATTTAAGCTATATGATCTTAGGATCTTATTTGAGAGAATAACAAGCACAACAAGCAATCACAAGACACAATGAACACAAAGATTTTCCTTGGGGAAACCATAAAAGAGAAAACCCCGCAACTTCTTTAGAGATAGAATCAACACCAAAAGTAAAACCCAAAGATAGTAAGATGATCTCCCCACAGTAGTAGTCCCTCTCTCTCTTGTCCCAGCAAGATGATCTCCCGACAGTAGTAGTCTCTCTCTCTCTTGTCCCAGCTTCTTCTCTCTCTCTCAGTTATGCGCTACAACTGAGTGTGAGTGAATGTGTGTTAAATAGAGAGGCTTCCTCTCTATTTATACTAATTCTCGATTTGACAATAGCTCACTAGGGCCGACTTCTCTAGGAGAGTCTAATAACCCTAGGGCCCCACAACTGCGGGGATTTTAACCCTTGATTAATAAGGAGGGTTATACTCTATGTATGACTTTACATGACTTGTTTACATTATTGAATCTCCCGATTGGAACATCGGGGCATGACATGACTCAATTACATTACATATACTTCCTAGAATAAACATCGGGGTACAATACATAAGATATACAAGTGAATACATTCTGAAGTTACAAATACATCAACACCCCCTCTGAACTAGGAAGGTATTCTCTCGACACAATTTATCAGCACAAGTCTTCTTCTCTGTATCATCTGGATCATCATCAAGTCATCTTCATCGTCAAGTCATCTTTATCAAGTCTGGATCATCACTGGATCTGGATCATCACTAGATCATCATCGAGTCTGGATCATCACTTGATCTGGAGCATCATTGGATCATCACTGGATCATCATCAAGTCTGGATCATCACTTGATCTGGATCGTCACTGGATCATCACTGGATCATCATCAAGTCTGGATCATCACTTGATCTGGATTGTCACTGGATCATCACTGGATCATCATCAAGTCTGGATCATCACTTGATCTGGAGCATCACTGGATCATCACTGGGTCATCATCACTGGTGCTATCTCAATTCTACTCGTCACAAGAAGTTCTATAGAGCCAACCCTTTTTTATGCTGGTTGTAGGCCTAGCCTTCATGTAGGTCTTCATCGTCTTCAACACTTATATCTGACCATGGAATGAACCATGTCAGAAAGGCCCGCCCAGCACTTACATCTGACCATGGGAGGAACACATCCAAGAACCATGTCAGAAAGGCACGCCCAACACTCACATCTGACCATGGGAGGAACACATCCAAAACCCATGTCAGAAAGGCCCAACACTCACATCCGACCTCATCTTGTCAGAAAGGCTCTGCACTTACATCCGACCTCATCATGTCAGAAAGGCTCCGCACTTACATCCGACCTCATCATGTCAGAAAGGCGTTGCACTTGCATCCGATCATGTGGGAACACATCCCTCAATCACATCAAAATGGCTCTGCACTGATCATATGGGAGCACATCCCACAATCACATCAGAATATCTCTGCACTGATCATGCAGTAACACAACCCACAATCACATCAGAGCATCTCTGCACTTATATCTGATCATGTGGGAACATATCCCTCAATCACATCAGAATGGCTCTGCACTGATCATGTGGGAACACATCCCACAATCACATCAGAATATCTTTGCACTGATCATGTGGTAACACAACCCACAATCACATCAGAGCATCTCTGCACTTACATCTGACCATGTGAAGCTCAGCCTTCCACCATGTCAGAAAGGCCAATGGACACATCAATTCCCTTTGGAGGGAACCTCGATTCTGGAGAACACCAAGTTTCTCCCTGAAGTACTCAAACTTTACTCTGGCTAATGGTTTGGTCAGTACATTAGCTATCTGCTCGTCCGTCGCAACAAACTGGAGCTTTCACTGCTCCTCTTTGCACCATATCCCTGATATAGTGATACTTGATCTCGATATGCTTTGACTTGTCATGGAACACTGGGTTCTCCGACAGCTTCACACAACTTTGGTTGTCGCAATATATACAAGTAGCATCCATCTGGAGATCAATTAAATCAGACGGTAGCTTTCTCAGCCACACTGCCTCCCAACTAGCCGAACAAGCTGCAACATACTCTGCTTTGGTTGTACTCAGTGCCACACAGGATTGCTTCCTGCTAAACCAGGAGATCACACCTGATCCCATACAGAAGCAACACCCTGAAGTGCTCTTTCTATCAATGGCACTGCTTGTCCAATCCGAATCCACATAACCTGCCAGGTTAATCTTCTGATTCGCCTCATACTTGAGCCCATAATCAATTGTACCCTTTAGGTACCTCAGAATATGCTTTGCAGCAATCAAGTGAACATGTCTCGGATCTGTTAGGAACTAGTTCAATGTGTTCACAGCAAAGCAAATATCTGGTCTCGTATTCGTCAGGTACATCAAGGATCCAATCATCTGACGATACATCGTAGCATCAACCACTTCTGATGAAGCATCACTCAATAGCTTCAGGTTCGATGCGTGGTCATGGCTTTGCAGTCCATCTTCCTAAACCTCTTCAGGATCTCTACTGCATACTTCCCTTGTCCTAGGGAAATTCCATCTGCATTCTGCCACACCTCCATGCCTAGAAAATAGTGCATCATACCCAAGTCCTTCATTTCGAACTCGGCAACAAGCTTCCTCTTTGTATCAGCAATCAACCCATCCTCACTTGTTACAAATAGATCATCTACATATAGTAGGAGTATCACTGGGTTCCCTTCTTCAACCTTGTAGTAAAGGTTGGAATCCGCTTTACTCTTGGTAAAGCCCAAACTGGATAGGAAGCTGTCAATTTTGTCGTACCATGTCCTGGGTGCCCGTTTCAACCCGTACAGGGCTTTCTTTAACTTACACACATGAGTCTCTCTGTCATGTGTCTCAAAACCGAGTGGCTACTCCACATATACTTCCTCTTCTACTACACCATTCAAGAAAGCTGTCTTGACATCAATCTTGTGTACTTTCCACTTCATTACTGCAGCTAAAGCAAGTACTGATCTGATGGAAGTATATCTGGCTACGGGAGCAAAAGTTTCTTGATAATCTATTCCTTCTTTCTGGGAGAAACAACGAGCCACAAATCTTGTTTTATATTTCTCTATGCTACCATCTGCAGCATGCTTGATCTTATAGATCCATTTGGAAGTCACAACAGACTTCCCCTTTGGTATTGGGACAACATCCCAAACATCATTCTTCATGATCGATTGATATTCTTCGATAATAGCATCCTTCCATTCTTTCTTTTCTGCCGCTTCTTCATAGTTGGAAGGTTCTTTATCAATGAAGTCACATAATAGGGCTACATAACTGGAGCATGACCTGGTTCTTTTTCTTTCTCTATGTATCTCTTCTGGAGCCCCATATCTTTCTGCACCTTGGATAGCTTCTCGTACCCAAGCAGGTTTTCTCTTGTCAGGATTCTTCTCCTGAGGTGGATCTACAGGTTCTTGAGGTTCTTCTATTTCTCGATCTTCTTCTGGAATTGCATCGTTCATGGTTGTGTCATGAATTCTGGGTACTTCTGTTTCTATAGATTCTTTAGCAGGTCTCTTTCTGGATTTGTTGTAAGCTGAGTCTTTGTCAAATGTTACGTCCCTGCTGATGTCGATCTTCTTGAATCCTGGGAAGTATATTCTGTAAGCCTTCGAGCTTTCAGAGTATCCCGCAAATATACCCTTCCTTCCTGAAGGATCTAACTTTGTCCTCTTTTCTTTTGGAATGTGTATGTACACTGGACAGCCAAATATTATGAGATGACTGACTTCTGATTTCTTGTCGAAAAATACTTCTTCAGGTGTCTTGTTCTCAAGTACTCTATGTGGAGTACGGTTCTGTACATACATAGCTGTTCTAGCCGTTTCTGCCCATAGATGCATGGGAAGATCTTGATCATGAAGCATTGCCCTTGCAGCTTCCATGATCGTTCTATTCTTTCTTTCTGCAACTCCATTCTGTTGTGGATTATATGGAGTGGTCAACTCCCTCTTAATCCTTGAATCTTTGCATAATTCCTTGAATTCATTTGATGTGAATTCTCCGCCATTGTCTGATCGAAAAATCTTGATCTTTTTCTCTGTGTAGTTTTTGATCAAGGCTTTGAATTCTTGAACTTGCTGAATACTTCATCTTTGTTCTTCATGAAGTATATCCATGTCTTCCT
Source organism: Pseudotsuga menziesii (assembly GCA_001517045.1). Classification (NCBI taxonomy): domain Eukaryota; kingdom Viridiplantae; phylum Streptophyta; class Pinopsida; order Pinales; family Pinaceae; genus Pseudotsuga; species Pseudotsuga menziesii. The sequence continues at coordinate 566,885 of LPNX010439694.1, forward strand.
AGAAAAATCATCAATGAAAGAAACATGGTATACATACCTGCTTAATGAACTAGATGACATCGGACCACATACATCGGAGTGAATGATTTCCAAGATTCCTTTAGCCTTGCTTTCGCTACTTGGAAATGTCTTCTTTGTGTTCTTTCCTTTCCCACATCCCTTGCATACTCCATCATGTTTTGCTTGTATTTCTGGAAGACCTTCAACAACTTTGCTTGCAAGTGGTAGTGCCCTATAGTGTACATGTGCAAGCCTTCTATGCCAAAGTTCATTTGGTTCTACCGAGTCATGAACCAAAGCTTGTTCTGGTTGGCTCTTTAATCTGTATAGTCCTCCCTCTTGTTCTCCAATTACTATTGCATCGTCAATAGTCTTTCCTTTTGGCCACATGATGACTTGGTCATCTATAAATGCAACTCTTATGCCTTTTGCATCTAATGCAGAGATGGAGAGAAGGTTCTTCTTTAGTCCTGGTACAAATAGGACATCCTTCATTTTCATAGACTTTCCAGAGTCTAATTTGTAGGAGGATTCTCCACTACCTTTTATTGGATATTGGTAGGAATCCCCAAGTTTCACCTTGTGGGGTGATTCATGTTCTGATAGTTTCACAAATGATTCTTTGAATCCCATCATGTGTTTGGAAGCCCCACTGTCTATAAGCTAATCATTGCTTCCATGTGTGATATTTCTCATGAGAGCAAAAATCAAAACATATTCTTCATCACTTGAAGAATCATCACTTTCTTGTTTGATTCTCTTCTTGGAAGGCTCATCATCTTCTGCAGCATGAGCATGATGTCTTTTCTTGTTTCCCTTCCTCTTGTGAGATCTATCTTTGTTTCTAGGACAATCTCTTGCAAGGTGTCCTCTTTCAGCACATGTAAAGCAAATGTACTTAGACAAATCTTTGTTAGACTTTCTAGTGTTTTTCTTTTGGCGAGAGTGCTTACCTTTGTGATGGTCTGTTCTGCTTTTCTTGGATTGTACTGTGAGAGCTTGATCTTCACTTCCCATCTTTTCTTCTCGAGCTAATATTCGAGCTTCTTCTTGTGAGCATTCCTCCCACAGTCTGCTAAACTTGACTAGCTTCTTTCTGGCACAGATCCCTTAAATGAAAGAGTCCCATGCCCTAGGAAGACCATTCAAGGTGGTCATCACAATTTCTGCATTCTCTACTTCTTCATCTACCACTTCAAGCTATTCCTTGATCCGAGAGACCCTTGTAAAGTAAGACTAGATGGTCTCCGCATTCTGGATCTTTACATTCTTCAATTGGTTTCTCAAAGTCATCTTCCGGTTTATGTTCTTCCCTTCAAATAACTTGGTCAGGGCATCAAACATCTCTTTAGGTGTCTTTAGAGAGGACACCTGTGGTATGAGGTGATCCTTGATTGAATCAGCAACAATCCTCTTAGCCATGACCAATTTCTTCTTGTGTAAGGCCTTAGCCTCATCTCCCTCTGGAACTGGAACCTCTTCATTGATGTAAGAGTCCAACTCATTTTCTTCCAGGACCAAGGAGATCCTATACTTCCAAGCTTGGAAGTTATCAGCTCCCTCAAGCTTTTCATCAAGCTTGGTATGATGAGACATCTTAACAGAAAACCTCAAATGGAAAAGCAAAAGATTTAGATCTTACCAGGTTAAGATGTCGGAACAGGATCTGGAGCTGAATTTTTGCAGAGCTGGTTTTTTGGTTTAGGAGCAGATTAGGGTTTGACTTTCCCGGAGTTCTACCCAACCAAAAACTTTGATCTTTATCTCTAAACTTCGATTTGGGGAGGATATCAATCCAGGCTTGGGCTCACTCAAAAATTCCACTTCTGTGGAAAGCCCTAATTTCCCGCAGTAGTGTCGGGTCAAAAACTGAAAATGCTCAGAATCAGATTCTGCTTCGACAGAAAGATGCGCCCTAGAGAGGAGAGTCAGCCCAACCTCCTTTTGCTGAAAATCTGTAGAGAGAGATCCAAAAAGTAGGAAGCCCTAGCTTTAGCAGCTGCATAGTGTCTTCTTCTCAGGTTAGCTCTGATACCATGTTAGATTTTTAACATTTAAGCTATATGATCTTAGGATCTTATCTAAGAGAATAACAAGCACAACAATCAATCACAAGAGACAATGAACAGTGATTTTCCTTGGGGAAACCATAAAGGAGAAAACCCCGCAACTTCCTCAGAGATAGAATCAACACCAGAACTAAAACCCAAAGACAATAAGATGATCTCCTGACAACAGTAGTCTCTCTCTCTCTTGTCCCAGCTTCTTCTCTCTCTCTCAGTTATGCGCTACAACTGAGTGTGAGTTAATGTGTATGAATGTGTGTTAAATAGAGAGGCTCCCTCTCTATTTTATACTAATTCCCGACTTGACAATAACTCACTAGGGCCGACTTCTCTAGGAGAGTCTAATAACCCTAGGGCCCCACAACTGCGGGGACTTTAACCCTTGATCAATAAGGAGGGTTATACTCTATGACTTTACATGACTTGTTTACATTATTGAATCTCTCGATCGGAACATTGGGGCATGACATGACTCAATTACATTACAGATACTTCCTGGAATAAACATCGGGGTACAATACATAAGATATACAAGTGAATACATTCCGAAGTTACAAATACATCAACAGTTACACTGGGGACTATTGCCCCAACTTACTGTTACCAACTATTTTGTACAATAGTTGAACCTGCCATTGAGCCGCCAATTGATGAACATGATTCATGTTCATATCCAGTGTATCAGACGTTTATAATTTTGTGCCTAGCTAATTTTGGCTAGTCAATTTTATTTTTGTGCTGAAATGACCATGCCCCACGGGGTTGTTGTAATAAAGTGTGTTATTAGGGGTTTTGAGTGGCTTGGTCTCCTGAGATTTAACTATCAACTAAGGTATTCCAGGGAGTTTTTTCCTTGTCGATTATTCTTTGCCTTTAGCCAAGTAATAATCGATGAGTTTTTCTCTCGCTTCCTCCAAAGCTGGAATGCTCGATTTTGAAATTTGGGCCCTAGGGGGTTATTATAGTCCAACTGATGAATATGAACCCACTAAACACTATTTGTATGTTCTATGGTCATTTCCTAAGCCTCAGGACGCATTAAAACATTGTCTGAATTTTTTTTTCTCGGACGCGTAGAACTTTTTAATTTTTAATTTTTGACTATAGAGATAATTAAAATTTTCAATTAATTAAACCATAGTAAACCATTTTTACCATGGTTTAATTGAAAATTTTCAAATTGTAATAATTAAGTGGTATGGGGCGTTTTTTGGCAAATACAGTATTGTTTTCTAAGCCAAAACACTCATTTACCCCCAAGACACACTTATCCTAAGTTTTGGATGATTATTTTTCTCTCAATTAAATATTTTCTCAAAATTAATAAATGAGGAATATTTAATTAAAATAATAATAATTTTATTAAATAGAAAAAATCAAAATATCTCCAAAAAAGACCAAATTGAATTTAATAAAGGGCTAATTAGCTCGACACGGATTATCGAAGGAGATTTCAATCATCATCAATCAATTTCGAGTCAATATCGAAGTGTGGCGGTTAACTCTCCATTAGGATTTGCGCCTCTCTTCCTCTTGTGGGCGAATTGCCTCTTGTGGATGCTTGTGGTTGGCCGGGTGATAAGATCGAGGAGGACTGAGGCCACCTAACCCCCCCCCTCATTGCTCCACAACTCAGTTACAACTCAGTGAGGCATCAGTTCAACTTTGAATCAATTGCCAGAGCTTCAGTCTCTTTAGGGTTTTAGCTTCTCTATTTTTGTATAAAAGCGGGTCTCTTGTTCCCATTTGCATATGGAGAATTTGCAAGAGAACTCTGCCCATTTTGTAACTGATATCTGTTTAATGGAATAAAAGTGACTTTGGAGGTCTATGTGTGGGCTCTTTGTGTTCCCGATTTTCATCTTGTGAGGTGATACCTTTCTTAATCTCTTTCTTTGGTAAATATATGATCATTGCTAGCTTAGGAGGGCTACAAATCTAGCACAGTAGGGTAGCCATTTAGCGTCTTAATTTGGTTATCTATGCAATATCTAGTGAATGTCTGAATTGAACAAGAAGTAGTCAATTATACCATTGTTTTTCAGACGTTTATTTGATTATTACATTCTAGCACTTGATCTTGTTTGTTGTTGCTTGAGTGTGTGTTTTAGGTATCATCGAAGGAGGAGGGGTTGAAGCTCAACCGTTTCTTCATACAAGAGTTTTTAATTTAATATTTTCACCATGCAGGGTCTACCTTGTTTCTACCTTTTTACCTTTTTTCACCTTCTTTTCTCTTGCTTTTTGGCCCACTTTCTTCACTCTTCGCTGCCCTCTATACTTCAAATTTTTGCAGCCACTTTTCTCCTTGTTGGCTGCCCCGTTTTTACCAATTTTTGCAGCCCTCTTTTTGCCTAGTTCGCTGCCCCGTTTCTCACTTTTTTGCAGCCAACTATCCTCTTTGTTCGCTGCCCTCTTTCTTCACTTTTTTGCAGCCTTCTTTACTGCTGTTCACTCCCTCTTTTTCTCATTGATTTCAGCCATCTTTTTGCTCCCTTTTTGCCCCACTTTACCTTCTTTCTCTTTCCAACTTTGCATGTAAAATTTTGCGTCTAGTTCTACTTCGAAAAAGACTAAAAATTTGTATTAAAAAATGGTAGTTTTGCACTTAGAATAATTTCACTTTTTGAGCATCTAGATTAGTTTGATTTATTAACAAATAATGTGTGCACGAGTGTTTGTCTCTTTTGTGCAGGTATCGAAGAGTAGACCGAGAAAACAAGTCCAAAGACTTGAGGGGATTTAAGAAGAGTGCAAAACAAGAAGACAAATACAAGCACAAAACACATCCTTTGTAAAAAGCCATTAAGGCTTAATTATTTTTTCAAGCTTTCTTTTCAAGGGTTGAAATCCCTTTCATTGTAAACTCATTAATAAAAAAGGCTAGTGGGGTTAAGCCTCCCACGCTTTTCCTACTTCCCCTATTTGGGGAAAGTGTGTCTTGTGTCTTTCTTTGCTTAGATTAGATTGTTTTTTAGACTTAGTTTTTACTCTTTCTAATTGCTAGATTAATTTTCATCACTTGCATGCTATCTATTTCATGTGTATCTTTGCTTCTTAATTGATAAATCATAAAAAGAACCTAAAGTCTCTTGAACTTGTCATAAGACAAGTCAAGAGCACTCTCTGTCAGAGAGCATTGCATTCGCATTGTAGATTAGATAATACTCTTGAATCTCACCATAAGGTGGATCAAGAGCACTCTCCGTTGGAGAGATTTGTGTGTTAATAAAATTTGCAACTCACATTCTCCCGTAAAATTGGAACTTACTTTTCTACAGTGTGTATGCTCTACCCGTTCGGGATACCCAGAAGCATTTTAATTTGCTAATTCACACATTTAATTCCAAGCGCAATCATAATAAAATTTACCACCCCATAACTAACGAACCGGTGTTGAACGCGATAATATTCTAAGTGGGGAAATCTTTACTGGGGGCGCTGGGTAGCCCTCCTCGTTTGCAGTGGTTGGAAAGTTATCGAACGCCTCGTTGCAAATTGGACGGTCCAACATGTCTTTGAACGAGGCCACTTAGAATATTTTTTCGGTTAGATTTCTAGTACCTTGCGTACCGGTTGGAAATTCCCCTCACCTAATAAACAAGATCATCTTAAAACTACACAATAAAATTGACCAAGAGCATTTGCTAAAGGATCTCATGAACATCTTCGAGACTTGTATTTCAGCCTCCCCAACATTTTGACACTGGTCTTTTAATTCTTCCGCATTATTTGATCTGGACCATTTGTCCTGTTTATTCCAAGTTATTCATATTGTGGATGCTTTAATCTCAGTCTTCTTATTCAATTTATATCGTTGTTTTGCAAATAGCAATATGGATTGCTTAATGCTTATTGTGTATATCATAAAAACTCCTAAACAACACTAATTCACATCTTCCACCCACAAACATTTTAACAAGAGCCTTAGACACCTCTTTTTTAGGGACTACCCCCCTTGGCTTCGTTAGGAGTTAGCCTAAACGGAGGAGCTGGGATCAGGTGGCACCTAGCTCTTTGCTTGCCCCTAAGGCCACACCTTTTCCATTTGGGAAACAATAGTCCCAAATATTTTTGCTGACAGTGTGCATTCGGCGGACGACACTTACAACGGAGGTTGTACCTCAAGGTCTAGACACAATTTAGACATCCCGTAAAGGGGTAACACACATCCCCAATAAGGGTACAACAACATACACTGATAATATACATTAGAATATCTTCCGAAGTTACAAATACATCAACACTCCCTCTTAACTAGGAAGGTATTCTCTCTCTACACAGTCATCAACACATCTGGTGAGGTCTTCATCGCATCGTCATCATCACGGAGTCATAGAGTCTTCATCATAGCTGCTGCCATCATCTTCTTATAATTTGATCATCGTACCATACTATCTGTCATCAGAAGTTTCTATAGTGCCAACCCTTTTTCATCTTGGATGTAGGCCTAGTCCTCTGCGAGGTCTTCATCTCATCTCGAGCAAGCCTTCTCGTAGAATCTGTCTAGGATCTTCTTCACGTTGCCACGACAATATCCCGCGTCTTCTACCTTCATCTTGTCGTATCCAAATCATCTCTTTTGTCCTACACAAGACTAAACAACAAACAACCAAAGCATCTACGGTCGACCTGCGTTCTATTAAAAGAACTGCCTAGGTGCACCTCTTGTGCTTCATGACCTTATCATCTCATCATGGGAACTTCATATATCTCATATATATGGTAGGACTAATTACGACCCAAACAACCTGCTACACTGGGACCTTTTTCCGTTCTTCTGGTCAACCTCAAGGAATTACATCCGAACAACCTGCGTCCAGGATCTTTCTGTTCAGATAACCTTCGGGACGTATTACATCCGAGTAACCTCTGTACCACGCAGGGCTTAGTATTTACACTCAGACAACCCATGGGACATAAACATCCGAATAACCTCCGTACCACGCCAGGGCTTTGTATTTACATTTGGATAAACTGTCTCATTTCCCATGTGAGATAATATGCTTTGTATCAGGACTGATTACATCCAAGGATAACCTGCGAGCTTTGCCAGGATGTTGCATCCAAGGATAACCTACAGCACTGATTACATCTGAGCAACCTAAGAACTTCGCCAGGATGTTACGCTCAGACAACCTGTCTTTCTAGCTATGCTAGAACACATCACTCCCTCTTTCGAGGGATCTTAATCTGGATCACACCAAGTCTTTCTCTGAAGTAATCGAACTTCACTCTCGTAAGAGGCTTGGTCAACACATCGACTATATGCTCCTCTGTTGCCACGTACTGGAGCTTCACTGCTCCTCTGTTCTTCTATACACACATCGACTATTTTCAGATGGCTGACTTTGGGTTTCACTCCTGAGAAAGCCTCTTCAAGAGTCTTGTTGTCAAGTAGTTGATGAGGAGTACGGTTTTGTACATACACAACTGTTCTTGTTGCCTTCGCCTAAAGGTGCATAGGAAGATCTTGGTCAAGCAACATTGCTTTCGCTGCTCCCATTATGGCTTGGTTCTTTCGTTCCGCAACCCCATTTTGCTGAGGATTGTATGGAGTGCTCAACTCCCTTTTAATCCCAGACTCTCTACAAAGTTCCTTGAATTCTTTTGAAGTGGGCTCACCGCCATTATCTGACCGTAGAATCATAATCTTCCTATCTATCTGGTTTTGGACCAAGGCTTTATATTCCTTGAACTTACTGAAAACTTCACTTTTCTCTTTCAAGAAATATATCCAAGTCTTACGTGAGAAATCAACTATAAAGGAGACATAGTACACATACCCGCTTAATGAGCTAGAAGGCATGGGCTACATACATCCGAGTGTATATCTCCAATATTCCTTTAGCCTTGCTCTCACTGCTAGGAAATGTCTTCTTTGCATTCTTTCCTTTTGCACATCCTTTGCAAATGGCCTCATGCTTTGCCTGGATCTCTGGCAATCCTGAAACTGCTTTGCTTGCCATCGGTAGTGCTTTGTAGTGCACATGTGCAAGCCTTCTGTGCCACAGTTCATTTGGTTCAATCGACTCATGAACCAATGCTTGTTCAGGCTGTCCCTTCAAGTTGTACAAGCCTTCGTCTTCTTCTCCAATCACTATTGCATCCTCTATTGTCTTTCCTTTGGGCCACATCAGAACTTGGCCATCGACAAATGCGACCCTAATTCACTTTGCATCTAGTGCAGATATGGAGAGAAGATTCTTCTTCAATCTTGGAACATATAACACATCCTTCATCTTTAAGGATTTCTAGGAGTCAAGCTTGTATGAAGCTTCGCCACTCTCTTTTATGTGGTATTGATAATCATCCCCAAGTTTCACCTTGTGAGGTGACTCATGTTTAGACATATTGACAAATGATTCCTTGTATCCTGTCATGTGTTTGGAAGCTCCACTATCCACGAGCCAATCATTGCTTCCATGTGTGATAGTGCCAGTAAGTGCTGAGATTAACACATACTCTTCATCCGAATCATTCTTCTCCTGTTTGAATCTTTGTTTGTTGGTTGATCATCTTCGGCAATATGAGCATGGTGTCTCCTTTTCTAGATGGGACAATCTCTTGCCAAGTGTCCCTTTTCATCACAAGTATAACATTGAACATTTGAAAGATCTCTTTTGGTCTTCTTCGGTTTTTGTCTTTCTTCTTGTTGTGGTGAAAGTTCTCCTTCTTCTTGAAGTTCTTCCTGGTGTAGATTGCAAGAGCTTGATCGTCAGTTGCTCCCATCTTTTCTTCTCTTGTCACAAGTCTAACTTCTTCTTGTGCACATTCTTCTTGAAGTCTGCTGAAAGAGATCAACTTCTTTCTTGCACAAATCCCTTGAATAAATGAGTCCCATGATCTAGGGAGACCATTCAGGCTAGTCATTACAATTTCTCATTCTTCGACATTTTCTTCAACTGCTTCAAGTTGTTTTTTGATTTGAGCAACCCTTGTGAAGTAAGACTGTATAGTCTCGGAGTTCTGTATCTTCACATTCTTCAGCTGGTTCCTCAAAGTCATCTTCCGATTGATGTTCTTTCCTTCGATTATCTTTGTCAAAGCATCATATACTTCCTTCGGTGTCTTGAATGCAGACACATGGGGGATGAGGTGATCCTTAATAGAATCTGCAATGATTCTCTTAGCCTTATCCATGCTTCTCTTATGAGCAGCCTTTGCCTCATCTCCCTCTAGTTCTGGAACATCCCCAGAGATAAACTGATCCTAGTCATTTTCTTCAAGGAACAGGGAGATCCTGTACTTCCATGCCTGGAAGTTATCAGCCCCTCCAAGCTTGTCCTCAAGCTGAGTATGGTGAGTCATCTTTTCAAAATGAGACCCTAAAATGGAAATAGTAAAGATTTGGATCTTACCGATTTGAGGTGTTCGACCAGGTTCTAGAGCAGGCTGACCTAGGGTTTGTCAGAGAAACCCTAATTTTCCAAACTTGGAGTTTGAGAATTCTGTTTGGACAGAAAGATGCACCTCCTTGAGGCGAGTTGCTCAGCTAGGTCACTTTTTGAAAACTGAGGTGGGAAGCCTCCGATACTTGATGCCCTAGTTCATTGTGGCAACAGTTGCAGCTGAAAATTGGAACTTCTCCGATTCAAAAATTGCTACCACCAAAAGGCCCTAGTGAGGCGAGTTAGCCTAGCCCTCTTTGCTTGATGATCTGTGGAGAGAACATCTTCAACCAGGAAGCCCTAGTTCCCACAGCTGCACAGTGCCTTCTTTAAGAGGGGCTATGATACGATGTTAGTTTTTTTTAATATCTGATTAGATTACCTAGGATCTTTATCTGAACGAAGAACTAGTATAACAAGATGCATAAGATATGAAAGATACACGAGACACAAATATTTTCACTGGGGAAACTATAAAGGAGAAAACCCCGCAAACTTCTTCAGAATAGTAAGATGATCAAAAACAGTAATAAGAAGTATTTAGCAGCTATCTATCTCTCCTCCTTTGACTGTCTCTTTCTCTCATGCACACTTGAGAGTGTGTGAGGTATGTATAAATGAGGGAGAGCGCCTCCCTATTTATACCCTTTCAAGTCACTGACCAAATATAACATTCGAGTTTACATGTCATCTCACATGGGGTCCACTTCTCTTAGAGAGACTACAAGTACATATTACATGATGTTACATTGGAGACTATTGCCCCGACTTACAACGGAGGTTGTACCTCAAGGTCTAGACACAATTTAGACATCCCGTAAAGGGGTAACACACATCCCCAATGGGGGTACAATAACATACAATGATAATATACAGCAGAATATCTTTCGAAGTTACAAATACATCAACATCTAATTTGACCGCAAGAGGAACATTGTAATATTCAGATTTGGATACTTGTGCACCTAGTTGGATGGCCACATACAAATATTAATTGGCTGGAAATAAAAATCAATGACTCTGTTAAACTTAAGGACAATTAAGGAAAGGATGTGCTTATGACAACTCCAATAGTGTTGCTAGTCTATGCCCTAAGTGTAACATCAGAAAAGAGATATTGGAATTGGCAGGATGTGGACTTGATGATTCCGTGAAGAGATATGACAATTATCCCAGAAGGTTTGACTCATGTATGTTTTCCTGTGGTAAGTAAGAAGCCTACTTAACTCTTCATGTGTTTAGATCTTGACTTGTGATCATTAGTAATCAAGGGTTTACATGATCATGATAACTTCTAACTTGAGAGTCTAAAGAGTTTTGTGATTCATTGAACAATATGATTAGAGTATGCAAATGAAAAGAAGTTTAGTGGCTATTCTAGAGTTCATTTATAATTTTCATATCTAGGGTTATGATCTAACCTAGATTATGCTAATAAATGTGTGATGCTACATTAGGATGATATGATGATGATGCCTGTTGTCCGCTGAGATGCACACCAGCAGCAGGAACCTTTCGAAAGCTGTTCCCTCACTAGAAGTGGGTAAGGTGTGGCCTTGGGGGCAAGCAATGAGCCAGATACTGTCACCTGAATCCCAACTCCTCTGTTTAGGCAAACTCCTAACAAAGCCAAGGGGGGTTGTCCCTAACAAAGAGTTTTTCTATGGCCCTTATGTTTTAAAGTGTTTTTTGGTGTTGAGTGATGCGGATGGGTCTTTTTTAGGAGTTTTTGAATGATTACAACTTTATAATGATGAAATAAAATAATCACAAGATAAATGCAAGATCACACGATTGAGGAAACAACCACTTGATAATTTAAAGCAAGACAACCACGATAATATAAATGCTCCAGATATATAAAAAAACAAATGAAAATTGATGACAAGGACCAGTGCCTTATGGAGTCAAAGATAGTCTTAAGTGCTTGGGTTGCTTGATACAAGAGTTCAAAGTGGTAACGTTTGTGAGATCGTTCTGCAATTGTTCTTGGTTTATTTTATTGTAAATTTTATGTAATCTTGTTTTAGGTGTCTAGGAAACCTAACCGAAAATACTTTCAGTGGCTTCGTTCGAAGATATGACGGACCAGTCTGGAATCACAAGCTAGGTGTTCAGAGACTTTAACCAGCAAGTGTCTAGATTGGGTAGCCCGACGCCCACACTTGGAATTTTCCCACTACTTGAGTATTTATCGAGATAACGCCGATGCGTTGGTTATGGGGTTGAAAGTTTTATTATGTTGAATCTTGTAAGATTAACAGTCCAATGCCGTTTCTGTTAGAGCATACTCCGACAAGGAAACAACGAGATAAATTCGAATTTTATTAAAAGGGAGTGATGAGTTGCGAATTTTAATTAGAGCACACAGGTGAACCTCTGGGACAGAGAGTGCTTTTGACTTGTTTTCTGACAGAGGTTCAAGAGACTTTTAAGTTTTAACTAATCTATATGCTAAGATGCAGTAAAAATGCAAAACTTATGCTCTCCAATAGAGAGTGCTCTTGACTTGTCTTATGACAAGTTCAAGAGTCTTGGTTCTTTTTAAAGACAAATAGATTGTAAGCAAAGAAACCAAATGATAGCTCAAATAAAGTAGAAACTAATCTAGCAATTAGTGTTCTAAGCAAAAATGAAACTAATCTAGGTACTTGAAGCAAATCTAAGCCAAGAACACACAAGACACTCTTCCCCAAATGGGGAAGAAACACAAACTATGGGAGGCTTTATCCCACTTAGCCTTATTTTATTAATCAAATACAACTTTTGAGGATTTTCAACCTTGGAATGAGAAATAAAGATAGTAGAAGTGACTTTTAAATGGGCTCTTGAGAGCTTTACAAAAAAAGGAGAGTGTTTAAGTCTTCATGGTTTTGATCTTGGTTTCAAATCTCCTCTTGGTTTTGCAATCTTCTTCTTCTCTTTGATGATATGTTCTTCTTCTTCAAGTCCCCTTCTTGAGTTTGCTTTTGCTCAAACCTACAGCACAATGCAAATCACACTACAAGCACCCTTTAACATTAGTCAAATCAAATGAAAAAGAAACTAGATGCAACTAAGATCTAAGTATCAAAATGAGATGCAACTTTTACGATGAGATCTAGATGCAAAGCCTAAAATGAGATCTACTATATGCAAACTGACCAACTAGAATGCAAGCTAACAAGCTAAAACATAAACTAGAATGAGATTGATATCTAGCTAAGCAAAGACAAATTCTTTTTATGATTTTTAAAAAAGTTTTATGGAGGAAATAGGGGTAGGAAAGGGAGGCAAATGAAAGGAGGTAAGGGGAAGAAACGAAACTAAGGTAGAAGATAGGCTAAGGAGAAAACGAAGCAAGGTAGGACGAAAGAAGGCTTGAGATAGAGAAGGAGACGAGAGCAAAGGGGAGAAGGGGATCTTAGGTAGGAAGGAGACTAAGATGAAAGGAGAAGAGGAGCTTAGAAAGAGAAAACGAGAGCTTAGAAAGGAGGAGAGGGCTAGAAGACTAAGGGGAAAAAGAAGCTAGGAAAGAAGAAGGGCTAAGGAGAAGGCAAAAACGAAGTGGAGGAAACCAAAAACGAAAGCAAGAAAGGTGCTTTAGGGTTTCCAAGGTAACCAAGCGACAAAGTTTTAATGTAGTGTGTAGGATGGAACTTGAAGGAAACCAAACCCTTAGTGCCTCCTTCTTGAAATAATCCAAGCCGTGTAGATCCTGAAAAGAAAACCAATGTTAAAGAAACAAGCTTGTGATCTTGAAGATGAGCTAGATGCAACTAGGCTCACACCCTTCTCCAAGATGGAAACCCCTGTCCAAAATCAAACCACTCAAACAACCCAGTGAGATCAATCAACTAGCATGCTAAGCATATAAAGATTCATCAACATTAATACAACTGGATATTTCTTGCTCATGAAATCTTAATACAATAGCATAATCAACCAAATTATCAACTGTAAATGGGAGATTTTACGTTCTATGAAATAGACTTCTAAAACCAATTGATTTGATCACACATAAGTAGTTGAATTGAAAAATATGGAAATCATTCACCTCACAAAGTTCATTCACCACTAGCACCAAGTCGCATGGACCTCCAAAGTCTTGATCTTATTCCAAATAATGAGCATAAAGCAATTACAAAATTCTACAGAGTAAGTTTGCAACAAAGGATCCATCCCAAGAGAGCTCCAAGAGCCTCTCTTTATACAAAACTAAGAGAGCCAAACCCCTAATTCGAATTGGCTTTGAAGAGAGCCAATGGCACAATAGACAAATCCGAATTCTCCATCACAACCCAATCAATCCATGTTGCAACAAGCTTGGAGTGCAAATCCCTTCAATAGACTCGAGTTTGCATTAGTGTGGATGGGGAGGTGGCCTCCACCTTGGCAAGGCACCCCCCATCCCTTCTTTGGAGACATCACCCATAAAATACGAGATGCCAAGTGTATACACATGAACCAAGAGAGATATGCGTGAGTCCTTTGTGGGAGATCAAGTCTAAGTTGAAGTAAATGCTAACTCGTGATTGAAGAGAGCCAAGGCATGAGATGGCCCTAAAACAAGGAAGGCGCCCACCTTCACCATAAATTCATCTCAACCATCCACTCAATCCATTACACATCATCAAAACGTGCTTTTTAAAGAAGGAAGGCGAATTCTCTTGAAGGAGATCTCTTATGGTGACTGGATAGTTCACTGGAAGCACTTGGAGTTGATTGGGATCATCTTTAATGCCCCGTGCCATGTCAGTCAGCCTTTTATTTTATTCATTTAGGTTTATTTTGGAGAGATTTGGATTATCTCCAAAATACTCATTTTTAATATTTTAATTAATAATTTCTCTGTAAATGACTTTTTTGAGAGATTATTAATTATGAGGCTGAATGAACATCCGAAACTTAGGATAAGCTGGTTTGGGGTTCATGTGTGATTTTTGGCTTAGGATTTAAGCTTCCAATCTCTGAAATCCAACTCCGGATGACTGACATATTACAAATTGCATTTTTCCAATTAAATATTTGGAAAAATAATTAAAAAAATTAATAAAAATAATAAAAACTCAATCCAACGCGTCCGGTAAAATTTTTTCAAACAGTGTTTTTATTGGAGGAGGACCCTATGAAATGACCAACTAAGACATACATGGTGTCTAGTTGGCTTGTATACATCAGTTGGACTCTAATAACCCCCCAAGGCTCAATTTTCAAAATCGGGCATTCCAGCTTTGGAGGAAGTGGGAGGAAACCTCGTTGACTATTACTCGGCTATAGGCAAAGCATAATTGAAAAGGGAAAAAAGCTCCCTTGGAATACCTTAGTTGATAACCAAGTCACGGGGGACCGAGCCACTCAAAATTCCTACTAGCACACTTATTACAAACCCCGTGGGGCCATGGTCATTTCAACAGAAAGATAAAACCGGCTAGCCAAAATTGGCTAATTATTGCAACTGGAACTTCTGATACATAGGATATGAACATAGATCATGTTCATCAAATGGCGGCTCGTCGGAAGTCTAACTATGGTACAAAAAAGTTGGTAACAATGCCCATGCACACTTAAGAAGTGCATGTCCAATTTAATGACAAGTTCAAGATGCACACTGTGACTTCCGCATAAGGGCAGATATTAAGAGGGAGGACTTTCTATCCCAACTCGTTTGATTCTTTAAATTGTCATAGTGAAACATATTTTTATGACATATTGCATATATTTGTAATTGATATTATGCTCTTGATGGCATCTAAATAGTTGTCTAATATATGGATGGATGCTAAGACTATGTCATTATTTGAAACTGATATTGCATCGAAGTTTGGTTATTGTTGACTATAGGATTGAATTTAACTTGTAGGAAAGATCCACCAGAGTATGATGATATGAATTTCTCTGGAAGACAAGTGATGAAGTCTGTGTTAAGTTTTCTTAATTGCTTAGATGACATTTTAAAACAATTTTCACTAGTAGGATCACTGAAAGAACAACAAGCACAGTAACACAAAGAACACAAAGATTTTCCTCGGGGAAACCACATGGGAGAAAACCCCACAAAACTTCCTCAATATAAAACTCAACCAGAACAGTGTAAAACCCAAACAACTGCTTCTCTCTTCTTCTTGGTGCACTTGTTCTTCTCTCTCTTGCAAAATTGCTTGGGTGAGTGTGTACAAATGAAGGGGAGTGCCTCCCTATTTATATTTGTCACTTGACTTGACCTAGAACCTAGCAGGGCCGACTTGTCTAACTGAACCTAGAACCTAGAACCTAGGACACTACTAACAATATAATGCTGCTATACTGAAGCATCACTCTATTGTTGCACTTATTAATACACACAGTCTGCGAATTATTATTGTATACACTATTCTTGTTGCTAGTTGGCTAATGCACTATTGGTTTTATGAATTATATGTGTGTGCAATAAGGAATCTAGCATGACTACATGACTGAATACATAATGCTGATAATGCTGGGTAAACGATTAATGCATACACCACATTTATGCTACTTGTTACCAATGCAAACCATACTACTGCTGTCACAAAGTGAATGTACATGACGGACTGATATAGTTGCTGCTTGAATTATTTGGAATGCCATTTTGAGTGGGCTAGGTAGATGCGTTGTTCTTCTATACACACTAATTTTAGATTTGGTTGTTGGTTGGTCAATACATGGTTGAACATACTTGCATGTAATACAATATCTTGCTCACTTTCTAATGCCATCATGAATAGATGGGTGGATGACTCAATATATACATGTTGTACTTATTGCTCTCATAACTATATATCTTCATGCTTGTATTGCTATATTTATGTTTTTGGACAATGATAAATATTTGATCAATAATTGCACTTATGTTTGTTGGTAACATTGGGGAATAAGTCTAACATCTGGGAGGGTATATTGCTGCTATATCTACTATACAAAACATAAAACCCCTTTTCACGCCTTTTAGACTCCATAAGGCACTGGTCACTAACGTCCTTGAAAGAGAACAATCTGGTGTTTTAGTATCTTTGTAGAGTTGTAATAGGGCTCTCCCCTAGGAGGTTTCGACTTCCGAAGTAGTTGGGGATAAGTGACTAAGGTGATAGTGGTCACTTTTCCCACATATGCTTATTGGTGGCTAGGCCTGCCATTTCAACCGGTAACAACACCCATCCTTTGTTTCCATCTAGGTTGTGCTAATGGGTTGAGACTTTTCACATTTTTTAAAATTGAAAAATACTTCTTATATTCACATAAACATATTGACAATAAAAAATGCTAGCAGTGGAAGGGTATATACAACCTGTTAAGAGGAATCCAACACAGTGATGTCCAACCCATAAGGGCTCAAAAACAACCACGATCTGCTAGGAGGAGGCCAACACAGTCATGCCTAGCATAAGGGGGGGAAACAACAGTCACGATAAGCTAGGAGGACGCAAGATCAGTCACGTCCAACCCACAAGGGGCTCCAAATCAGTCACGACCTACAGGGAGAAGGAAATCGCATTCACGACTAGCCAAAGGTGTCACAAATAGCTCACGTCTCAGCCACAGATCAACCCAGTACAGGCACGACCTGCTTAGAGGTGTTACTAGCAGCTCACGACTCAGTAAAAAGGAGTAGCATACAGTCACAGATCAGCCAAGGAGGGACAACACGGTCACGACTCAGTCCACAAGGAGAAAGGAGCAGCAAAGACCCAAAAACTTCCATTGAAGGTAGCAGTTACCCTAGGCGTCAAGCATAAACTAGCAAGGACTAGATTAGAACTTCCTTCATGCCAAGATGCACGCTTTTGAAATGGAGAAGTGAACTTAGTTTATACTCTAGAAGGGCCACTTAGACATTCCTAGGTTTAAGGATAGTTACCAAAAATAAAACATAAAATAAAGTTGAGTTGACTTAGAGTAGGGTACCAAAGGTCATATGGTTACACAAAATAAAAACAATAAGAATAATAGGGTTAAGTCATCATAACAAAGGTGGTCAAGGTACCACACACAATAAGGACGCTAGGACCAATAGGAAGATAAAGGACCATATGTCAACTAAAGGGGTCACAACAAGGTGGTAAGGCAACCCCCTTACCCACAAGACCAAGGTGTACCATAAAGTGGGGAAACAATCCTTTTTATCCACAGGACCGACAAGACCAAGGACTTTAATCTTTTCTCTCTCAAGGTATATTATCATGTGTGTTCCATATATATATTTTTTATCATCACTGTATAAGGTAAAATCCAAACTGGATGATGTGATTGTCTGGTCCTCAATACTTCTCCTAAGGGTTAAGTTCTTGTGACATCATCAAGGGGTGGCCAGTCGCTTGAGAAACAACCTAGCAATAACCGATTAGGAGAGAGGACATCACACATCATCATCTTGGTCAATTGACCAATATCCACCTAGTTAATTGACTAGGTATGTATCTGTAGGAGCTGCTTGGTCCTAGACCAAGAATTTGCTTGGTCCCAGACCAGGAAGTCTCTGCCTCAACTTGCAGGATCTGCTTGGTCCTAGACCAAGGAACTATTTGGTCCCAGACTTGGATACCCTAGAGGCATATAGGGGCCCTAACCACATGTTAGGGATTTTGCCATGGCATCAACCATGCTTGGTCTTAGACCAAGAACCCCGGGAGACTCCTAGGGGCCCTAGGGTACCTTCTAGAGACTAACTCTGCCCGGTTCACTAACCAGGGACCCTATTTAACTCACTAGGGTACCATCCTCCCCGAGAATGGGTCTTGCAGTTGCACTATCGTTAACAGTAGGGATGTCGAGTGAGGCACACAATAGAAGTATTGAGCTCAGGGGATTGATCGCTAGACCTATTGCATGAAGCTCAAAGCACTCAACCACTTGAACCACCACACCAGGCTTGGGAGAGGTTGATATTACTACAACATGCACATCTTTATGGATGCAATTTACTAGGCCTAGATTCGACATGAGGCTTGCTTTCCAACCTTGACTCAGTAAGGGGAACGTACCTCTTTCCATAATTGAGTTCTAGTTGTAAATTTTTATGTTCCCAACCTTGTTTCAAGTTTTTTACTACATGACGTTTAATGCCCAAAGCCCATAAATTAATAATTGCTAAAAAAGAGATTTTTGTGTAAAAGAGTACTGGACTTCAAACACTTTTACACACTTTTAACAACTTAGAAATTTAAATCAGCCACACACATGGAATTTTAAAATTCAGAATTTTTAACCAATAGCCTAGGAAAAAACCTGAAGGGAAAACCTGACGAGAGAGATGATTTTATTTTCTTCTCAAAAAAAGTTATAACAAATTATCAACAATAAACAACAGCTTATCTCAACCCAAGATGACTGTATACAATGCCTTGAAAATTGTGTTGTCCTTGATTCGTTTTCTGTGCAAAATTAACCTTGAATTTAATGCCCTCACAAAACTATACAAACTACAAAAATACAAAATTTTTCCTCCTTGAAATTTGTGCTTGGTATAGTCTGTTAACCTCGGTTTTTGTGTCACTGATACAACAATAAATTTCTGGAAATTTGTGCCTCTAACAAACCTCTTGATACCCTCATGTTTGCAAAACTCATCAAACGCACTAGAGGTATACTCACACCCATTGTTTGACTTGAGCACTTGAATCTGCCTCCCTGTTTGGTTCTCCACAAGAACTTTGAACTCTTGGAACCTCTTCAAGACTTCTTGCGATTTCTTATTTTTCAAAAGTAGATCCAGGTCTTCTTGAAGAAGTCATCAATAAAAGTGACATAGTACTCAAAACCTGTCAATGAAGCAGATGCCAATGATCCACATAAATCAGAATGAATCAACTCGATTACTCCTACTGACCTACTATCATTGCTCGCAAAAGCAGTCTTGGTGTACTTTCCAAAGCACACCCTCTGCACACACCACTTTGCTTTGTGCTTAACTTTAGCTAGCCCTGTCACCATATCTCTCGGCATCCTCAAAGCAGGATGATGTAAATGAGCCATCCTCCTGTGCCATAGCTTGCACAGATCATTGTTGCTGCTGCTGTGTGCCAAAGCATGATGAGGCTGAAATAGTATCTTGTACAGTTTCTTGCATCTGACTCCAATGGCAAATGAAGCAGATGGACTGGATCCATTGGGAAAACATACACCTTCCCATCTAGGACATATACTCCATATCCTCTATCCTTGATAGTGAAACTGATACAAGGTTCTTCTTCAACCAAGGGACGTACAAGACATCCCTCAATGTCATGGGATCCATGGACTTCCTCTTAAAGCTAACAATCCCACACCCAATTGATTTAACAACAATATCACCTCCCAACACGACCTCCAAGTCCAAGCCAGTCTCGATAATCTCAGAAAACATATCTCATGCACCTGTCATATGGATCGGAGCCCCACTGTCAATGTACCAAGTGGATAAAGTGGTGGAAGCACTCAACGAATGACCAACAAGCAAGGAATACTCCCTTTGATCCTCCACATCAATGCTGGTAATAGATGCTCTCTTTGTATGACTAACATAGAGAGTGTTACTGGATGAAATGGCAGTCCAAGCCTTCGACAAACATATGTGGAAAAAGTGACCACTGTCACCTTAGTCACGTCTCCTAACTTCTTCGTAAGTCGAAACCTCCTAGGGGAGAGCCCTAATGACATCTCTGCAAAAGACACTTAAACACGAAATATATCTTGCAACTGTGTAGAGTTAGTGACCAGTGCCTAATGGAGTCAAGAAGCAAGCCAAAATTTCAGGTCGAAGATTTTAGGGCCCGAAAATCTCGAATCCCAAAATTTTAGGGCTGCGTTTCTAGGAGGGGCCCGAAATTTTAGGGCGCAGAATTTTAGTGAGGGCCCGAAATTTTAGGGTGCAGAATTTTAGGGAGGCGCGGAATTTTAGGGCCCGAAATGACTTTATTACTCACCCATCATTTTAATTCTCTTCAAGTCACATTTTAAAATAATAAATGACTCAAACTCACTTTTTAAAAGTCACTTTATTAAATAATGTCATTCCCACTTTAAAAGTGTTAGGGACCACATTTAAAGTGCCCTTGTCTACCCTAAGGCACAAATAAATGGACAAACACTTCCTTGGTAAAATTTCAACAACTCGGATTTGGGGTGTCTCTAGAAGAAAGCAACTCTTGAGATAGTACAAATAAGTGAAATGCGCCATATTCTTCCCAACATGAGCTTCAAGAGTGTTATCCACTTATTTGTACCATAGTTGGATTACCTGAGGGGCTGCCAATTGACAAACATGACAAATGTTTGATTCCAGTGTATCAGATGACCCGCCTTTATGTCTAGCCAGTTTTGGCTAGTCAGTTTTTTGTTTGAATAATTATGACCATGGCCCCGCGGGGTTTTCAATAAAATGTGCTAGTAGGGTGTTTTGAGTAGTTCGGTCTCCTAAGACGTAGAATTTCAACTAAGGTATTCCAGGGAGTTTTTTGCCTTTGACAATTATGCTTTGCTTATAGCCGAGTATAATTGACGAGGTTTTCTCCCGCTTCCTCCAAAGCTGGAATGCCCGATTTTGAATTCTGGGCCTTGGGGGGTTATTAGAGCCCAACTAAGTGTATATAAACCTACTAGGCATTGTTAGAATAGAGCATGGTCATGTCTTAAGTCATTAGGACCTATAGAAAAAATTCCGAATTTTTTTTACCGGACGCATCAAAATTATTATTTTTTACTTTTTTACTTTTTTAATTATTTCCCGAAGTTTTTTGATTAATTTTTCCATAAATTAAATGGAAAAATCCCGTTTGTAATTAGTTAGTCATCCGAACCCCGAATTCAGTGATTGAAGGCTCTAACCTTAAGCCAAAAATCATTTTTGATCGGCCAGCTAGTTAGATCCAACTTTCAGATCATCAATCAGACACATAATACTCATTTTCTCAAAAAAATCATTTTTGGGGAAAAAATGATTATTTTTAAAAAATGATTATTTTGGAGAAAATTCAAAACTCTCCAAATTAATCCAAATTCAGTGAAATAAAAGGCTAAATGACATGGCACGGAGCATTTATGATGATTCCAATCAATATCGGTCAGTTTCAGATCAAGTATCGGAGTGTAGCAGTTGAACGATCAGTCAGAAATTTGCCCTCTTTGGTCAAATCCGTTTTTGGTTGAGGTGTGGGTTATCTATTGGTTGGGTGATCATTACGAGGGAGGATGAGCCACCTCACCCTCCCTCATTACTCTAGCATTCAGTTGCAGCTCAGTTCAACTCCAAATCATCATGCAGAGCTCATTCAATTACTCCGGTGTTACTCTTAGTTTGGTTTTAGGGTTTTAGCCTTCTCTCTTTGTATAAATAGAGGCTCTTTGAGCTCTATTAGGGATGGNATTTTTTAAAATTCTTTTGGTTACCGGTTACTTAGGAGACCCTCGTTTACTTCTTTCCATCCTTTGGCTTCCCTTTCTTTGCCTTGTTTGGCTTGCCTTTCCTCCCTCCTTTTCGCTGCCCTCTTTTCACTCAGCTTTGCAACCCTCTTTTTTCTCTTTGGACAGCCCTCATTTTACCTAGTTTTCACCCCTTTTTTCATGTTTTGGACAGCCCTCTTTTTCCTCCTTGTGGACAGCCCTCTTTTGACTATTCGCTGCCCTCTTTTTTACTGTTTTACAGCCCTCTTTTTCCCTTTGGACAGCCCTCTTTTTCACCTTTAGGACAGCCCTCTTTTTCACCTTTTCTCTCTCCCTTTTCTTGGTTTTTCTCCTCTCTCTTTCCTTTTCTTTCACCGCTGGTTTTTACCCACTTTTTTGAGAATTTAGTTTGTAGTTTGTCTTTAAATTTTGAGTAATACATAACGTTTGAATTGTTTAAAGCTCTTATTTGCAGGAAGAATCGAGAATAGCCCAAAGGGCCTTAAGCAAGCAACGAAGCAAGCAAGAACAAAAAAGACAAATCTTCCCTCTTCTCTCCATCCCTTTCTCTCCATGTTCTTCCAAGGCAAAGGCAAAAAATAAAAGCCATCAAAATTGTAAAAATTAATAAAAAAACGAGTGGGATTACGGCTCCCACACCCTTCTTCCCCCATTTGGGGGAAGCCTGTATCGTCTCATTGTCATGCTTTTCATTTTTGTTTTAAATTGCTAATGATAGAATAGGGTAGGATAAGTTGCATAATCATAATCAAGTAGTTCATGTTTTGATTAATTTTTTATGTTTTGAAAATGAAGTAAAAGTATTGATTTGACTGTTTGATTAAATATTGCATAAGTTCTTACTGTATACTTACCCCCTTGCTTTCCTGATTAGGGCCCTAAAAATCTTGAAAGAGAGTCTTGGGTAGTTAGATTTTTTATTTTTTATGTCTTTTTCAAGTTTAACAAATTAAGTAAGACTCTTGAACTTTTAGTAACACAAGTCAAGAGCACTCTCTATTGGAGAGTATTCATAGAACTGCATACCCCTGCATTAGGCATCTTAGATCAGATAAGTCTCTTGAACCATTGTCATAAGACGGGGTTAAGAGCGCTCTCTGTCGGAGAGTCCTAATTAATTAATTTATTAAAACTTGCAACACACACCTCTTAATTAATTAACTTCGTTCTCTCCTTGCCGGAGTATGCTCTGACCGATCTCAAATCGGAGTACCCAGAAACGGCACTGGATCTTTAATCTTGCAAGAGTAACTTAATAAAACTTAAAACCTCGTAACCAACGCATCGGCGTTGCAGAGAACCTTCTAAAGTACTTCTTAGTAGAGGCGCCGGAACCTCGCTGTTTAAGCTTCTCAGCTAGCTGGTCAATCTTTGTGATACCAGCCTGGGATACTGGGCGGGCCCGACATGTCTTCAACAGAGTGAACTTGGAATTTTCTCCCGGCTTTTGACAAACCTTCGTTGTCACCCTAATCAAGAGCACATAAAATTCTTAAAACCTACCAAGAGCACTCGCACAATCTAATATTCACTAGTTTGATTTCTAGACTTGTGTTTAATTCTCTTGCGCATTTCAGTATTATTGACTCCATAAGGCACTGGTCCTTTTTAATCTGCATAATTATCTTATTTTGATCAATTGCATGTGGTTTATTATAATTTCTTTCTCTGAATGCATAATTAAAGTCTGGAATCATTACTCATCGTTTAAATCTCTTGCTAGCAACGTGGATTGCTTTTGATTAAGTGTCATACTCATAATTCTAATCATAATAACTCCTAAATAACACCCATCCGCATCCGCAACTAATTAAAACACTTTTAACCACATTGAGCCTTAGAAGACTCTTTGTTAGGGACTACCCCCCTTGGCTTCGTTAGGAGTTAGCCTAAATGGAGGAGCTAGGAGAGGTGACAGTACCTAGCTCTGTGCTTGCCCCCAAGGTCACACCTCTCCCACTTTCCTAAGTGAGGAGACAACTTTCATTAGATTTCTGCTGCTGGTGTGCAATCAACGGACAACAAAGAGGTAAAATGTAGAGATGTGGCATGAGTGAAGTTTGTAGTTGAGTTCTTCTTCTCTGCTGGTGCGCCCAAGCCACTGCTGCATCCTCTTTCCACGGAGCACTGGAAATTTCTCCTCTAAACCCACAGATTCGAACAAATAAGTAAATCTCCACAATGACAATGAGGCACAAATAAAAGATCTGAGTGATCTGTCCCTTCAGTAGGCAGGGTTGGTTTGTCTCACCACCGAAACTATAATCCTCCTACGGTTTCGTCCAAGAGAAGATAAGCTCAAGATCTCTCCAGTTTTCAAAAATGTAATGACAAGAATGAATGAGAGAATAAGCTTTCTCTCTTTCTATATTTTCTCTTTTGCCCTTGTGACCATTTGACTTATTTTTCTCCACTTAACTCGTTTCTTAAATATGAAATGACATTTTCATGAGAAAGTACCTTTTCACCGTATTATTTTTATATTGACCCCTTAAGCCCAATTTTACCTTTTTCCACCTATTTAATTAATAAAGCGACTTTATAAAGTCATCGTCACTTCATTAATTTATTTAGCCTTTTTACTCCCCAAAAGTGATTTATTCCATTTTAAACGTTTTCCGGCACTGGAAGTCACTTTTCATCTTCCCAATTTTTAAAATTCTTCATCGTGGTTCCAACGAGCTATTACACTAAGGTGTTCCCTCCATAAATATGATCGAGATGACACCTTTAGTGAATTTAATTAAATTATGCCTAATAATTTTCCCAATTTACAGATATTTTCGAAATGCAACGGACCTCGAACGGACTATGCGGAAATGACCTTGATGATGAATAATGGTAATTGGACCTCTGAAAGCATCATATAACTCCCCCAAATTGCCTAAGCCCACTGTTATCCTCATTTTATTCCTTGTAAAGCCATCTCTAACTACATAATAGGGGAATCCAAAAATGGGGACATTATAGTATATACATACTATGTAAATAAAATTGGTTGCAAGATGGCAAAGAACTTGTTTCTAGTACTTAACAATGGTGTTTTGATAGAGGATAAGCATTTTGAAACACAAAACTAGCACACCCAAGGGATAAAACCAACAAAAGGTGGAAATGCCCATGGAGGGCGATATCCCTCTAGGTAGGCCAGTGCTTGGAGCGAGCAAATGGAGTTCAAATGCCACCAAACTTTGTACCTAGGGTTCTAAGGCCAAAACTACCTTGGGTTTTGAAGCACTAAATGATTCTACGGTTAAATCTGTGGCTGTTAAAAAAGAGGGTTTTAGGTTTGTTATTTGATTTGCAGACCAAAGGAATGAAAATCTATACTAAGAGAAACGCGTTTACGCTCTTACCCGGAATCTTGGTTGTTGCCAAGATAGTGACGCTCTTCCTCTTGGTGCTTGATTTAGTGAAATTCTTTGAGTGAAATCGTGCCTCACAATTTTCCTCATTGTGGTGGTAGCGCCCCTCTTCCTTGCACAAACACAACAACTTTGTTAATTTGTTGCACAATGGAGAAGAAAACTAATGACAATATGTGAAATAAAGAGCATTCAACTTGACAAATAAGATGCACAAAATGAATACTCTCTGAAGTCACAAGAAGTGAAGCCACACTTCTTAGCAATGGCACCCATCTCTCCAAGTTACTATCCTGTCATAAATCAGCCACAACAAATCCAAAATCTCTACAAAGAAATCACTAGCGTTCACGGAGTAAGAACATGCAATCACTATTTTTGAACACCATACACAAGATTCACAAGTTTTGTGCAAAGATATTTTCTCTATAGCAGAAATTTCCAATAGCCAAAAGTCCATTACAATGAGCCAACACTCTCTTAAATACAGAGCTACTCTCAAAATCCCTAGCCCCAAAAGGATCAATGGCTAGGATCTAATCTCATCAAATCTAATCAACGACTATGAAAGTGCTGGACAAATACATGAGCAAGAGAGAGAGGGTCACTTTCATGTGGTGCGCCCTCCCTAGTGAGTACATAGTACATTGAACAAATCAAGTGATGAGAGAGGGGGTCACGTAGGGGCTTAAGTCTCCCTAATGCACCCCCTTTACAATGATAAAATGTATGTCAAATGATACATAACATGCTGCCACTAATGCACCCCTACCATGGAGCAAGTGCGCCCCCTCCAGGTGAAAGATAGAGGTGCAGACTCCAACTCTCAGTAATAACCTCATATATAGGCTCAAAACATAGTACAAACTCACAAAATAATCCCAAGTCATATGCTGCTTTGCATTTGCCACTTTAATAAAGTTCACTAAATCAAGGTTCACATTTGAATTTTTAATTATGCTGATGAAACATGGTTGAAGCTGCAATTAGCCAAAAATGGCCACTTTCCTTGCTCGGATGCTCGAAACAATTGTGCCGATGAGTTTGTAGACCCCAAATCCACTAATGGTGATCACAAGAACCACCCAAATCCATCGAATATGCTTTATGTGGCTCAATCCATGCCAAACCAATAAAAATATGACCTTGGTAACTAATAATAAATAAAAATCTCACCGAACGGGCCAGATCATGGTGAACTAAAGCATGGAATCATGTATGGGGTCCATGTGGATGCTAGAAACCAAAAACCACACGTCCGGATCAAAACCTCTTGGGACCCCATTTTTGGCTTGGTTAAACTAGTTTTACCAAGTCAAACTGGTAAAAAAAATGGCAAAGCTGAAGCTGTGAAGACCTGTAAGCACAAGAGGATGCCAAGATGCTTCCTTATTTATGTTAGTAGGCCAACTAAAATAATAAGCAATAAGCTATAGTGATCCACCATGAAGCACAAAAGAAAATAAGCCTAAGCTACAATAGACTTGTCACCTTTTCAAGAAGCCTCCAATGTATGCACATTTATAGTCTTGGTCATCTTGCTAGCCGTGGGTGAGGTGATGAAACAGGCTTAAGGAAAAAGGGGAAGACTTGTAAACTTTGATGTTGAGATCCTTTGGACAGGCATGGGGAATACAGGGACCATAGGCATGCTAGAGAATAATAGGGGATGGTTGTGTCTCACAAATGGGATAGAGTGCTCAGGAAACCACCACTAGACTCTAACAAAGTGCTCTGCAACTCACATCCAAGCTTGTCTCAAGCTCTGTGAGGATCTTTTCTAGAACCCTTGTGATGAGTTCATAAATGACTGTAATGCGGTGAGGTTCTTGGGTACACTTAGAATTAGTTGCCCCTTACTCCATATCATGTCCCAACCCTTAAGATCCATGATGAATAATTATTACATTTATTTCATTTATGTGGCCAAGCAGTCATTTAGATTTGGCATTCATTTTACATTTGCTTGGCCCTTTACTTTCATTTCACATTAGCCTTTTGGGCTTGATTTTCAACTTTTTAGCCTTTTTGGTTTGCACTTTACTTTGGATATAGCATGATGCACAAGTACAATGTAATGATGGTAGTAGCACTTGCTTTGAGGACTAATGGGTTGACACCCGGTGGAAAGCGCAAGTGTACCTGCCACTACAACATCAGGGGCAACTGACAGGGAGTAGATCCATGGTTGAAGCTAATACTCCCACACATTCCAGAGCCGAGACACAAGTAACATGGGGTCCAACATACATAAGGGTCAAAGAAGGAGGTCTTCTAGATCACATATCTCAGTCCAAGTCAAGGTAAGGATCCAGTGTGAATGGGTTAGATGGGTCGAGATGGTGAAAGGTGATGCCAAGGCTAGCAACTAGACAAAATTGACCAAGTCTATACCAAAGGTGGGAAGGAACCGGTGTGCATACTAAGGAGCCTTACAATCAAGCAACCTGACTACTCCAACAATCATCCTGTGACAAAAACAAAAGAAACATAGGATCACCTAGCTAGTCACCTAATGTCAAGTCAAACTACTAATATAATTAAAGGAGACAAGACATAACACCAATGTGCAAATACCATATACCTGCTCTACTGCATGAGTCCAGATGATGATCTTTGACAATGATTGGTAAGGGAATAACCAACACTGCTCTTTGCTGACATCTAAGTGAACCATGACCTAGCAAACCTCGTCTCCATGGGGTCATGTGGGAACAATTGTGACATGTGATCTTGGATTATGCTTTGAATGATCTCTGAAATTGAGTTACATTGCTGATAATAGATATCTCATGGCTTCTCTCAAGCTCATGTAAGGACTGTCTCTGTGCTTTGGCATTGGGTCTGCATCATGGTGGCCCCGACTAACATGGATGTGATAACACCTTCATCACTCTTATGTTTTACAAAAACAAAAACACTTTGTTTTGCGATAGTTACTCTTCAATTTCACCTTGTGCTCCATTGTTAAACTCTAGTAATCCTACCCTAGGGACTCCTCCCTTGAGCTAGAGAAGAGCTAGACTAAAGAGAAAAAGTGGGCTTGTGGTGGCATTGGCCTCTCTCTTAGTTATCCATGAGCTATCATTGATTTTAGGGCTTCAATCTTAAGATGTTAGTTTGTGTGGTAACAAGTTCTCTTAGAAAGTAAATGTACAATGATGTTGACATACAAAGCCAATAACTAGTAATCGGATTGAGTTCCATACAGACTTATAGCCGTCTCGAACCATCTAAATATCACCATGAAGAGGGCCCTTCCATGAAAGTCGGGTGTGAATAAGTGATTCTCTTTGGAATGATGTCCAAAACACTTTGGAGCTTGACATCTCCAAATATTGTGCATAACTATTTCCTTGATGCCATACAAAACACAAGCAACATTTGCCACTCCTACTTTATGGAGCCTTCTCTTGACAACCGACCCTTGTTGGAGTAGAAGCCATCCCCAAACCCCATGCTTAAAAGAAGAATGTGATTTCTAGATGCGCTATTCAAATTTTTTTTTGGGATCTAAATATAGTTGTTGCAAAGCGCCTTAGTGTATGATCTTATTTTAATCTTCATAAGTCTATTTTCAATTGGATAAGTAGAAGGTAACATTAAGCACTGCAGAACATATTATCACTCTCCAATGAATAGTCAATGGATAATATATCTAGATCTTTGTTAAACATTTGAAGTTGTTTTTAAGTTTCAAACTATTTTGTCTTTGGAGATATAATAAGCTTTTGCTTCTTTCATCTTTGTGTTTGATAATGTTTATGAAGTTGGCATTATGTGAAAGCTGATGGGCATGCCTATCAAGTCCTATAATTTTTTTATGATGATGTTGATAGCATATTTGAGTGATTGCTTATCTATCTCGAATTTTTCCATTTAACACAAGTCACTAATGATCTGAAATGGTGTTTATTCACACTATTCAGATGAGAATCTACACATTATCACATAACTTATATAACTATGATGTTCCTTGTCGTTTGATTCTCAATTAGATGCTTAGTTGTTGTTTGAACTAGACCACATTATGAAATTGAAAGACATGCTAGGATAGTCTTATATTTGTTGTTCTCGACTCCTAGACATTCTTGCAGACTTTTAATTTGTAGATGACTCGGACATAAAATTATCTAGTTTTATATACATTCCTACTTTATCACATCACATTGCTTTAATTATTGTATTTGTTGTGCCCTACTTGTGCACATACTTGTAAAATTATAGATGTTCAGCTTGCTCATGCATGGAAAACAATTTAGTTGTATTCATGCTTGCTTCGTCTCATTGCATTGCTTAATTTTTTTCGTAGGGGCACAAGGTGTAATTATTTGTCAATTGTAAAATTTTTGAATTAAACAATTTATCTAAATTTTTGTTCAGATTGGTGGAGCCAAGATTGTGGAGAAAAGAAGTGCTCTGCATTTTCTCCTTGATATTTGTGACAAGCTTATCTTTGTAGGAGGTATGGCATTCACATTTTTGAGTGCTCTAGGATTGCCAATTCCTCCCAGTTTGGTGGAAAAACGTGCTCTAGGAGAGGCAATGCAATTGTTGGATATTGCAAAAGCAAAGGAGGTGGAAGTGTTGCTCCCAAAAGATTTTTGGTGCAGCAATGAGGCTCAGTCTTGTCAAGAAGTACAAGTTTCTAAAGCTGAATGTGTTATGGATGGTAAGTTTTACTATGTCAAATGGTCATTTCATATTATTCTTTAGGAATGCTAGCATACTTCTAAGCTTTTGGTATATGCCATTAAGTTTGAGGGTTGATATTAAAAAATGTTTAGATTTTAAATAATTAGCAAGGGGCGTGAAAATTTCGTAGTGTGGGATGAACTTTTAAGCTTGAATTGCGTGGAAATTTCCTGTCTTTATGACAATAGATATTTAATTTTGTTAATTGTTTTTATAAAGGAAATGTTATTATTCAAGTTTCTTGATGGTTCCTTTATTAATGTTTGTAGTGGTTAAAGGACTTGCACTTCTTTGATTAACTAGTTTCTCTTTGGGTGCATTTCCTATTAATGTAACATTTTATTATTATTTTGGCGAGAACATAAAATTTATATCATATTGCTAGAAAAGGCCTTAATATTACATATTGTTTTCTACAAGTCAAGGTTTCTGATGTCCTAAATACAAAATATCCTACATATACTAGGATTGATTAATTGCATGCTATCAACCAACATAATAAATAGATATACAAAATGGTAAATAGATGGCCTACATATTGTTGCTTGGACTAATCAAATGCCAAAAGAATTGCCGCCAAGTCTATAAGTTGTGAACTACTATAACATATGCATGGTGGTAATAGTGCCACAAATTAGAACTGGCTATGTTGGCTATCATAGCACAAATGTCCTAAAGTTATTGCAATTGACCTTTGCAATAGGTTAGCCATTGACTCATAGGGCTTAGGTGCTCAAATATATGATGAGTTGCACCTAGGGAGTGTCCTCAGCTTGGAGAATTTTCAAGTGAAAACAATTCAGAAGATTTACAATTGTAAATATGTAAATCTTCTTAGTTAAAAAAAACACTTGAGAAATTCCCCATGTGCAACTGTCATAGCAGAGCTGAACATGTGCTATAACTGCCCTTTACATACAAGATACATCTCAATTACAATCTTAATTACATTCCATCACAACCATGGATCACTTGATACAAATGACACAATTTACATTGTTACCGGTTGAAATGGCAGTCCAAGGCACCACTAAGCATGCGAGGAGGAAGTGACCACTGTCACGTTAGTCACTTCTCCCAACTGCTTCGGAAGCCTAACCCTCCTAGGGGAGAGCCCTATTACAACTCTGAAAAGACACTAAAACACCAAAAGATATCTCTTTCGAGGATGTTAGTGACTGGTGCCTAATGGAGTCAATCAAAATGGAGTAAACGTACTATGAATATGATTTAGGCAAGCACATCAAGGATTAGCCAATTGCAAATAACAAAGTACACGATCAGAGATGAGCAAGTACTACCGTATAGATGACATGTATTGGTCATTCATTCAAGTATTCATGGCAGCCATAGTTATACATAGATACAGAAATGTAAGATCAGTTAAGGATAAGCCAATTGCATATCTGATTTATTCCAATAAGCTAATAACAATTGTAATTTGTAGGAATCAGTAAAAATACATGAATAACATCATCACTAAGCAATTAAAACCCACATGTACTTGTGTAATAATGATATGCAGATATTTACCAAAAGAAATTTATCTAAAGTAGCAATACAAGTAACATGTGTCATTCATTCATGCAAGTATTTGTGACAACAGTAGATAAACATAGATACTTTTTACAGACTTAGTATAAACAACAACGATGTGTTTATAACTATGCATTTACCATATTATTGCTATCAAGTCTGAAGAAGTAAGTTGCATGTATCTATTAGTAGCAGAATAGTATGGAGCAGTGGTAACTTCGGTGTTAACTATAAGACAAGAAATAATTATGTGCATACAACCAAGCATTTACCAAGCAATCATACCATCTCCGAATAAAATTGCAGACAGTATGTATGAGAGTAAAGGGTGTGAACAGTCCACTTGCAGTGGTTGTCTAAACTAGCATATCATATCAGCTTTAACTAACCCCTTGTTTGTTTATGTGTAGGCCAAGGAAGAGGTTGTAATACCCCAACTGATATTCTATTGTGTCTTGATAATATGTTTGTGGGTTTGGTGCTTCAGTTGTGCTAGAAAGATAAATAAAATTTGCATGCAAAACAGTGGCATGCCAAAAGGCCCTAAAATATAGCTGATATGGAGAAATAATAGGAAAAAGACTTTCAATGAGAGAAGTTATACATACCAATAATAATAGTGCCGATAGTCCGTCAATATATAGGAGGCATGCAAGCCATGCAAGGAAGATAAAGACGATATAGTGCTGCTCTCCAGCAGTTGATGCCCAGCTGAGGAAACGTCCCTCTTCTGCTACTCTTCATGCTTTTGAGGCAAGGATGGTCCATTGCTGCAAAAACTTGCCAGGGATGCTGGTATAGGTCTTCTGGAGGGATAAGGAGACACATGCAGAAGTTCTAACTCCTCTAGGTACCTTAGTGAATTGATTTGTGTTAAAGGGATGACGCCCTCTTCTTCCTTGTTTTTGTTGGTGAATGCTCCGGGTGTGCCAGGAATGGAACGAGAATCACCCAGTATAGTGGTGTACCCCTGCTGAGAACAATGATGGAAGCATGCAGAAGTTTTAATGGGTTTCTGAGTGCTAGCGAATGGTTCTAGGATTTCCAGCTGCCCCCTAGCAGCAAAACATGAACTTGCAGTAAACTCTCTCTTCGCTTGTTGGATGATCGAACCAAGAATAAAGAAGATGATGAATAGCTGATGATAGACTTGGATGATCTATCCGGAAGTGATTAGGGTAGATAACTTTCATTGCCGAAACCACTTGTTAGCTGAAGACCTTCGTCTCCAACCCCAACTTGCTGTCACTGCACCCCAACTTGCTGTTGCTGCACCTGCTGCCGTTACTCTAGAAGCCAAACTCAATAATTTTAATAATCATGGATGTCCTTTTGGTTCAATGACCCTTCTTATATAGCTTTAGCATGTACTTTTAGGGTTTGCATGTCACTTTTAGGGTTTGTACTTTACTTTTTGCATGCATGCAATTCTAATTTCTCGTTGACTTTAAGCCTGAAGAAATAAGGCTTTCTTTACCATACCGATGTCTTAATATTGAATGAATGCTTTGCTCTGCTCCTGGTAGTATATGTCCTTAGTCAATTCCCTTTCCCTGTAGTACTCGCTCGAACCTATGTGAATTAAATAGGTTAGCGGGTGTTTTTGATGCTTAAGTAGAAGAGGACATTATAGTCCTCTTCGCTTGAAATTGCTTGTTCTCAAGCAACTGTAAACTAGGATGTTGCAATACCTATTCTCCCTCCCATGCGGTGTCTTCAATAAGTAATTATCTCCATTTTACCAAGTATTCCTGAATTACCCTGTTTCGAAGTTTCCTTTCTCGAACCTGTAGAATTCTCTCTGGAATCAGCACTAGAAGACCTTCATCATCTAAGGGAGGCAGTTCGGTGGATGGAGCAATGTGTTGCCCTACTGTTTTCTTTAGATTTGATACATGAAATATATTATGAATTTTACTTTCTTCTGGAAGCTCTAGTTCATAAGTCACCTCTCCAACCTTTCTGACTACTTTGTAAGGACCATAGAAGCGGGGTTTTAGCTTCTCCGCCCCATTTTTCCTGAGTGAATATTTCTAGTAAGGTTGTAGCCGTAAGTATACCAAGTCCCCTACCTCAAAGTTACGCTCGAATCTGTGTCTATCTGCTGGTTTTGAGCTGCCTATAGATTCTGTTTTAGAACTTTAAGAATATCCTAACTGTCCTGTACCCAATCTTTTTCCTTAGGTGCTCTGCTATCACCGAAGACTAAATCTGTAAAATTTAGTGCCTCATAGCCATATAAAGGTTTGAAAGGAGTCATCCTAATAGACATATGGTGAGTGGTATTATAGCAATACTCCCCTAGGTGTAGCCATTTAATCCACGTCCTCTGTTGCCCTGCTACATAGATTCTCAAATATCCCTCAATCCATTTGTTGACTATCTCTGTTTTCCCATCGCTCTGAGGATGATAACTTGTGCTAGTAGCTAATTCTGTCCCCACTAATCGGAAGAGCTCTTGCTAGAAGGAACTGGTGAATTTATTGTCATGGTCACTGACAATGGTTTTAGGTAGTCCATGTAGTTTGAAAACTTCTATGAAAAACAAGTTTGCTACTTGTGATGCCGAATAATCTGAAGAAATAGCAAAGAAGTGGGCAAATTTTGTCAACCGATCTACTACCACGTATAAGCAATCTTGTCCCTGTACCTTGGGTAAACCCGTAATGAAGTCCATCGAGATGCTTTCCCATTTTTGCTCCGGTATAGGTAATGGCTTAAGTAACCTTGCCGGATGAGTGTGTTCAATTTTGTTTTGCTGGCACATACTGCATTCCCAGACATGCTGTATTACATCCTCCTTGAGGCCTTTCCATGAGAACCTCTCTCTAATCTGTCTGTAAGTTTTCAAGGACCCTTGATGCCCTGATAATGGTGAATCATGCGAGGTTTGTAAAACCTTTTTCTTTAAAGCTGATTCTGGGACGAGGTTTATCTGATTCTTATAGTAAATGATGTCTTTGATTATCCTGTACCTGTCATCCTGTATTTGTTTGTCTAATAACTCACAAGCAAATTTATTTTTTGAATATTCAACCAAGAGATGAGACCTCCAGTCGGTAGATATACTCATGAGTGATAATGAGGTTGGTCGTCTTTATAATGCATCGGCTACAACATTGTTCTTTCCCTTAACATATTCTATTTCAAAGTCGTATGCCTGTACCTTGCTGACCCATTTTTGTTGATGTTCTTTCAACTCTTTTTGTTTCAAGAAGTATTTGAGGCTGTTGTGATCTGTCTTGATTTTGAACTTGCTTCCCACCAAATAGTGCTTGAATTTTGTTAAGGCATGTAAGATTGCTAGCATTTCCTTATCATATATAGAGTAGTGGCGTTCATAATCTTTAAGTTTTCTGCTTTCAAATGCAATCGAGTGATGTTTTTGCATCAATATTGCCCCTATTCCCTCTCCCGAAGCATCACACTCTGTTAAGATTCCATATGCTAAGCTAGATTATCAGCATTCAATTTCAATTTCATAACAAAAGCATATAGACAAGATCACTGAAAGAAACAGTATCACAAGATCAACACAGATTTACCCTGGGAAAACCCTAATAGGAAAAACCCAGCAAAAGCTTCCTTAATATAGATGATCAAAAGATAAAGATAAAACCCTAAACTGATCTTTCTCCTCCTTCCAGCTACAACTATCTCTCTCTTATGCGCTACACAAGTGAGTGTGTGTGTGTAGAAATGAGGAGAGCCTCACTTCTATTTTTTATTCTTCCGTTCACTTGACAATTCACTCCACCAAGTCGGCCCCACTAAAATTGACTGGGCCGACTTCTCTAGGAGGACACAAACAACTTACTATTATATTAACTAGGGTGCTAATGACCCGACTTACAACGGAGGGAATTTCCTCATGACTCTTAGTAATTCTCCCGATAGGAACATCGGGGTATAATGAAATACAAATGATTCTCCCAATAGGAACATCGGGGATAATAAGTAAATACACTTCAAAGTTACAATAATTCAACACTCCCCCTTAACGAGAAGGGTATTTTACAACAACATCAACAACAATAGCATGAGAAGGAGAGAGATCATCTTCAACATCATTAGGGTGATACATTTATAAATCATAGGAAGCTTTTTCAACATTTTTGACATATAGTCTTCATCTTCAACTTCAGCGGCAGCAACATCATCGTCAACATTTTAGTCTCCATCCATCAGCAACATCATCATCATCATCAACAACAATTCTCTAAGCAACATCATCTTCACATTCTGATCTTTCGGTCAGTAACATCATCATTGTCATCATATTCTGATCTTTCGATTAGTAACATCATCATCATCAACATACTCTGATCTTTCGATGAGTAACATCATCATCATCATCATCATACTCTGATCTTTCGATCAGTAACATCATCATCATCATCAACAACCTGCAATCCACAATACAAAGACGAATGTCTTCGGATCACTTTCGGACTTAAGTCCAGGGATGATGCAATCCTACCACATTCTCGACAATCAAAGTTACCAGATACAATTACGGGATAATCACTCCCTATCACTTTAGGACTAAGTCCAAGGATGATGCAATCCTACCACATTCTCGACAGCCGAAGTTATCGGATACAATTACGGGATAATCATTCCCTACGACTTTAGGACTAAGTCCAAGGATGATGCAATCCTACCACATTCTCGAGGACCGAAGTCACCCGATCCGTTTTGAACAAGAGTTCAGGGATGATACAATCCCACCACATTCTCGAGGACCGAAGTCACCGGATCCGTTATGAACAAGAGTTCAGGGATGATACAATCCCACCACATTCTCGAGGACCGAAGTCATCGGATCCGTTCTAAACAAGAGTTCAGGGATGATACAATCCCACCACATTCTCGAGGACTGAAGTCACTGGATCACTTTAGAACAATGTTTAGGGATGATACAATCCTTCTTTTTTCTCGGAGACATAAGTCTACGGATCACTTTAGGATAAATGTCCAGGGATGATACACTCCCACTGCAACATCATTGCTCCCCCTTTCGGGGAAGGTCTTTCTGAACAACACCAAGCTTGTCTTGAAAGTATTCGAACTTTACTCGAGACTGAGGCTTTGTCAACACATCAACAACTTGTTCATCGGTACTCACATACTGGAGCTTTATGGCTCCCTTCTGCATCATATTTCGAATGTAGAAATATTGGATTTCTATGTGCTTCGACCTATCGTGGAACACTGGGTTCTTTGTCATCTTTATACAGCTCTGGTTATCAGATAGAATCACAGTGGTATCCAACTCCAGGTTGAATAACCTTGACATCAGCTTTCAAAGCCATATGGCTTCACAACCAGCAGAGCAAGTTGCTATATATTCTGCTTTAGCC
Organism: Pseudotsuga menziesii; assembly: GCA_001517045.1. Classification (NCBI taxonomy): domain Eukaryota; kingdom Viridiplantae; phylum Streptophyta; class Pinopsida; order Pinales; family Pinaceae; genus Pseudotsuga; species Pseudotsuga menziesii. The sequence goes on from LPNX010439694.1 coordinate 603,676, forward strand.
GTGCTAAGAGCAACACTGGAGTGTTTCCTGCTAAACCATGAAATCTTAGTAGACCCTACACTATAACATCCACCTGATGTGCTTCTTCTGTCTGAGACACTTCTAGCCCAATCTGCATCTGTATAGCGATACAATCTGTAATCATGGTTTCCATCATAGTATAGACCAAAGTCTATAGTCCCTTTCAGATATCTCATCACATGTTTTGCAACTATCAGGTGAACACGTCTAGGTTGAATTAGATACTAACTTAGGGTGTTTACAACAAAACAAATGTCTGGTCTGGTATTTGTTAGATACATCAACGACCCAATAATCTGTCTGTATTGAGTCACATCCACCAATTCTAATGATTCATCAGCCAACAACTTCAGGTTGGTATCCATGGGTGTGGCCTAAGTCACGTGTTCGGCAAATTTTCTCCTTGAAAATCGAAAATCGTCAATTTTTTGTGCTGGTCGAATTAATTTGATTAAATTCACCTGTTTGAATCACGAAGTTGAATTTTTGGGAATGGCAAACTCAAGGTCGCCAGAGAATTGGGTTGAATTTAATTAAAAACAACAAGAAAGTCATTTGAAATTCGTTTTTCTACCTTCGTGGCCTGTGGGTAGACCGCCAACCCTTGTTTCCTTGGTTTCTACTTTTGCGGCCCGCAAGTAAACTGTAAACCCTCGTTCTTCTGCTATCATGGCCTGTGGGTAAATTGTAAACCCCGGTCTCCCTACCAAAACTACCTCCTTTCGCGAACGACTGCAGCTGTCCATTCTCATTGCTAGTGCTCAGTCATCGCGAGGGAGTAGTGACGGTCTTGGTTCCATTACTCTCCTCTTCGTGGTCTTTGTTCCATTACTCGTGGTTATGAGTCGCAGACCGCAGAGGGCCGACGTCAATATTCTAAGTAGTAAGGGTATATATTACAATAAATTTAATTATTATACAATTATATAAATATATATTTAATATTTTTAACATTGTATAAAAGGTATATTACATATTTAAATTTTAAATATTTTTAACATTGTATTATAAAAGGTAAATTACATAATTAAATTTTATATTGATGAAAATAAAATTTGGATGAATTACTTATATATATATATATATATTCGAATTTAATGGCGAATTTTATCAAAAAAATTTGTTACCAAATTTTTTCCGAATTTCATTCATGTTGAATTCGAACACGAACTCGAACCAGGTGTCTTAGGGTGTGGCCATGGCTTTACATTCCAACATATCAAATCTTTTCAATATTTCCACTGCGTACTTTCCCTGATTGAGAAAAATTCCTTTTGAGTTTTGCCATACCTCCAGACTTAGGAAATAATGCATCAACCCAAGGTCTTTCATCCCAAATTCTTCAGCGAGCTTCTTCTTGCATTTCACAATCTGTTTTTTATTCTCTGTCAAAAATAGATCATCCACATATAGTAAGAGTATGACAGGTTCATCTTCTATAACCTTGAAGTAAAGGTTAGTATCGACTTTACTCTTGGTTAAGTCCAAGCTCGTTAAGAAACTATCTATCCTTCTATACCAAGCTCTAGGAGCTTGCTTCAGACCGTACAGGGCCTTCTTCAACTTGCATACATGAGTCCGTCTGTCTTCAACTTCAAATCCTTGTGGTTGTTCTATGTATACTTCTTCTTCAATCACACCATTCAGGAAGGCTGTCTTCACATCCATTTGGTGTAAGTCCCACTTCATCATGGATGCAAGTGCCATGATAGTTCTAATCGAAGTATACCGTGCTACTGGTGCAAATGTTTCTTCATAATCAATTCCCTCTTTCTGAGAGAAACCTCTAGCCACAAATCTTGCCTTGTACTTCTCTATACTTCCGTCAGCTGCATGTTTTATTTTGTAGATCCATTTGGAGGATACTATACTCTTGCCTTCTAGTTTGGGAACTATATTCCAGACATCATTCTTCATTATTGACTGGTACTCTTCCGTCATTGCTTCTACCCATTCTTTCTTCTGTACAACTTCTTCATAGTGTAATATTCCAAACTGAATCTGGTATAGATTATTGTGATTGTTCTTGTGTTTTGGTTGATGACTCCGGACACTTCTCTGATCAATACATTCCTTCACCTCTGTTTTGTTTGTGAATGAGGATGTAATGCTTGAATAGGGTTTATTATTAGGAACTTTCACAACACAATTCAGGGTTCCTTATCATACTAGACTTCCTGATATATACTCAGTGATGATCTCTATTTGTATCCAATATCAGACTTAATCCAGAGATTCATAAAAATTGCAATATATATCCATAAATAACAGCAACATAGAAATAATGTAAATTCAGGAAATTATCAGATGTGAATAGAAGTTTAACCAATAAATAGAAGTCTGATATTTTTATTAAAGGATCACTATTACATGCCTGGAAGTGTTCGTGGGTAGATTTGGAACAAGAATTCCCTCCTAAGCACTGATATAATTGCTTCTCTGCTGTAGCAGTCTTCTCAATAACAATATCACGCTGCCACAGTCCACCTCTATGCCCAGCTCGATAGGATGATGCCCAAAATTAATTTCACAAGCAATGTACAGGCAGCATATAGTGCATTATCAGATTTGAATAAGTTGAGATATGGACATACTGGGTCTTCTCAAGTGACCTTTCACATTTAGCAGAGACGTGTTGCTTGAATAGATTAATGCTGCCCTTATTTAATGATCCCTGTTTCATGTGTATATCTAGCTGTCCTAGCAGCGAAAGATCCAAGGATTTGCTACCTCAAATATCAGTCTTGGTCCATTAAATAATAAATGGTTGTGGTGAGGTTGAATAGCTATTCATAGAGAAAATATGTGACAATATAGAGGTCGCTGCCTTTATGCATGATGGGCTGCCCTAGATAATCATGTTTTTCATACTGTTCATACAACCTCCCAAAAAGAATGTGTTGTTCTTATCTTCCACGAACTGTTGAAGCTCATGCCCTTAGCAGAGACCACGCAGCTGATATGAATAGATTAGCTTATCACTTAAGAATGCACCCAGCTGTGTTGTAAGCTAATCTATGCCCTAAATCCTCACGAACTTGATCTCTGCTTATTTCTCTAACAATCTTTGTTGTCTTTGAAGTCCGGTGATAGATCTAGATGATCTATCCTCTCAAATTGACTAGGGTGGATAGATTTCGCCACCGAACCCAATGTTGGCTAAGGAATTCACCCTCAACCCTAATTAGCTCTCAGAGCTCTCCAAACCTGTCTCCAAAAAGATGAATAATAACAATCATCCCTTTTGGTTCAACTAGCCTTCTTATATAGCTTTTAGGGTTTGCATGTCACTTTTAGGGTTTGCATGCATGTCACTTTTAGGAATATTACACATAGTTTGTAGGTTTTTGATCCACAAGATCACACATCAAAGCTACATAGTTGGAAAAAGTCTTGGGCTTCTTGCTTATCCTTGTGGAGCCTTCAGGAGCTCCATATCTTTCTGCTTCTTGTATAATTTCTCTTGCCCAAGCAGGCTTTCTCTTTTGTGATATTTCCATTGTAGGGGGTTCTTGTGGTTCTGTCATATCATGATCTTCAGGTGCTTCATTGTCAGGGAGGAATGTAACCTCTACATTTCTGGGAGGTGCATCTTCCTCATAAACTTCTTCATGTTGACATTTTCTGGATCTCTTGAGAGCTGCTTCTTCATCGAATGTTACATCTCTAGTGATTTCCATGTGATGGAATCCATGAATGTAAATTCTGAATGCCTTGGATACTTCACAGTATCCAACAAATATCCCCTTCTTTTCGGAAGGGTCCAACTTGATTATTTTCTCCTTCAGTGTATGAACATATGCTGGACAACCAAATATCTTGAGGTGACTTACCTCAGGCTTCTTTCCCGTGAACATCTCTTCTGGAGTCTTGAATCCAAGAGCATCGTGAGATATTCTATTATGTACATAGACAACAGTTCTTGCTGCTTCTGCCCATAAATGCATTGGAAGATCTTGATCATATATCATTGTCTTCACTGCCTCCATGATAGTTCTGTTCTTTCTTTCCGCAACACCTTTTTGTTGAGGATTGTAGGGAGTAGTTAGTTCCCTCTTGATTCTAGCATCTTTACAAAAGGCTTCAAACTCTTTTGAAGTATACTCCTCGCCATTGTCTGATCGGAGTGTCTTGATTCTTTTGTCTGAACGATTCTCTATCAAGGCTTTGAATTCCTTGAATTTCTCAAACACCTTGCTCTTTGCTTTCAAGAAGTATATCCAAGTCTTTCTTGAATAATCATCAATAAATGTAATATAATTTTCAAAACCACTCAAAGATGTGGAGGACATTGGACCACACACATCTGAATGAATCAATTCCAACGTACCTTTAGTTTTTGTTTCACTCTTTGGAAATGGATTCTTGATATTCTTCCCTTTCGCACATCCTTTGCAAATGCCTTCATGGTTGATCTTCAAGTCTGGTAATCCTGTCACTACTTTGTTCACATGAGGTAGTGCTTTGTAATTGATGTGGGCGAGCCTTCTATGCCATAGTTCACTAGGGTTAGTGGACTCATGAACAAGGGCTGTTTCTGAATGTCCCTTGAGCTTTTACATGCCTCCTTCTTCTTCACCGATGACAACTGCATCTTCAATTGACTTTCCTTTGGGCCACATGAGTACTTGGCCATCTATGAATGCAACTCTGAATCCTTCTTATCTAAAGCTGAGATAGAAAGTAAATTCTTCTTTAGACCTGGTACATATAAGACTTCCTTCATCTTCAATGGATTTCCTGAATCAAGCTTGTAGCTTGCTTCACCAATTCCTTTGATTGGATATCGATAGTCATCTCCTAGAGATACTTTATGAGGAGAGTTCTTTTCTTCAAGTTTTGACAGAGTTTTCTTTTGTCCTGTCATGTGCTTTGAAGCACCACTATCAATAAGTCAAGTGTCTTCTCCAGGTGTTACAGACCCAGAGAGTGCAGAGAATAGTACATACTCCTCTTGGAGGTCCTTCCTCTTCTTCTTCATCATCCTCATCATCATACAAGAAGAGTTGCTTGCTTTCTTGGAGGTCCTTCCTCTTCTTCTTCATCATCCTCATCTTCAGCTAGATGTGCATGATGTGTTTTGTTGTTGTTGTTGTTCTTCTTGTATTCTTGTCTCTTCAAAGGACAATTTCTGGCAATGTGTCCTATCTTGTCACAATGAAAACATTGAAAGCTGGAGTAGTCCTTATTGGAGAGACTTTCTTTTATTTTCTGGAACCTTCTGGGAGGTTGAGACTCTTTGTGGTTTCCTTTCTTGAAGTTTGGTTGGCTTCTTCTTCTCTTTGTATGGGTGGCTAGGGCTTGATCATCCTCCTTCTGTAGAGCTTCTCTATTTGCCACTCTAGTCTCCTCTTGAATACAATCTTCCCATACAACATCAAACTTCATGCTTTCCTTCCTGGCACACATCATCTGGATGAATGACTCCCAGGGTCTAGTGAGACCATTGAGAGCAGTCATAACCAATTCATCTTCATCAAGTTTGTCTCCAATGGCTTCTAGTTGTTCCTCGAACTGGGAGACCCTTGTGAAGTAGTCCCAGATGGATTCTCCATGACTCATCTTGGTGTTCTTCAACTGAGCTCTTAGATTCATCTTTCTGTTGATGTTTCTTCCTTCATACATTCTGGATATGGCATCATACATTTCTTTCGGATTCTTCTTGGATGACACTTGGGAGATCAAGTGATCCTTGATGGAATCAACAATAATTCTTTGTGCCCTAATCAGATCCTTTCTATGCTTCTCCTTAGCTTCAACCTCTTCAAATTCTGCAACTTCATCCTTGATATTTTTCTCAAATCATTCTCCTTGAGAATGAGACCAATTCTGTATTTCCATGCTCTGTAATTTTCTATTCCTTCTAGCTTGTCGTCAAGCTTGGTGCTTGGGGCCATTTTGTCAGGAGGTCACTGAAAAATGAATTTCCGAGGAATGAGAAACTGAACTTACCAGGAGATGTGCTTGACTGAGATGAGTTGACTGGTGTGCTTGGTTTCTGGAGATCTCAAGTCTTCACCTTTCAAATTTGACTTGTGAGATTTAGCACTGCAACTTCTAGCAGTTTTCTGGTTCACTGGACTTCTGCAGTTTTCTGGTGCAGTGTCAAACTAGGGTTTGACTTTCCGGGGGATCTGCTCCTCCAAAAACTTCGATCCTAGGCTCAAAAGATGCGCTCTAGGAGGGCGCAACTTTCCATGCAATCAGTTCTTCAAAACTCAAAATTTTCTCGAAACTCTAATTTCTTGTTGGGGAGAGAGATGGTTTTTCACCTTGTGAAAGCTGTCCTATTTAGGGTAGCTCTGATACCATGTTAAGATTCCATATGCTAAGCTAGATTATCAGCATTCAATTTCAATTTCATAACAAAAGCATATAGACAGGATCACTGAAAGAAACAGTATCACAAGATCAACATAGATTTACCCTGGGAAAATCCTAATGGGGAAAAACCCAGCAAAAGCTTCCTCAATATAGATGATCAAAAGATAAAAGATAAAACCCCAGACTAATCTTTCTCCTCCTTGCAGCTACAGCTATCTCTCTCTCTTATGCGCTACACAAGTGAGTGTGTGTGTGTAGAAATGAGGAGAGCCTCACTTCTATTTATATTCTTTCGTTCACTTAACAATTCACTCCACTAAGTCGGCCCCACTAAAATTGACTGGGCCGACTTCTCTAGGAGGACACAAACAACTTAATATTATATTAACTAGGGTGCTAATGACCCGACTTAGAACAGAGGGAATTTTCTCACGACTCTTAGTAATTCTCCCGAGAGGAACATCGGGGTATAATGAAATACAAAGGATTCTCCCAATAGCAACATAGGGGATAATAAGTAAATGCACTTCAAAGTTACAATAATTCAACACACTCTACTATAAATGGCTGCGTGAAATCGGGTAATGCCAAAATGGGACATGAACTCATAATTTTTTTCATTCTTTCAAAGGTCTGTTGTGCCCCTTCTGTCCAGCTGAATGCCCCTTTCTTTGTAACATCTGTGAGTGGTGCGGTCAATTGAGAAAACCCTTTAAAGTTACAAAGTACCTTCTGTAATAAGTGCAAAGGCCCAAGAATCCCTTCAGTCCTGTTACATTTTTTGGTGTAGGCCAATCCAAGATAGCTCTAATCTTTTCCATGTTAACTTGTACTCCATTGGTGCTTATGACATGCCCTAGATATAACATTTTTTGCATACCAAACTCACATTTAGACATTTTGGCGAAAAGACATTGTTCTTCCAGAATTCCTAGTACCTCATCTAGGTGTCTCAAATGTTCCTCCCAAGTTTTACTGTAATTAAAATGTCATCAAAGAACACAAGTAAAAATTTCCACAACAGAGCTTTGAAGGTGTGGTTCATGCAAGATTGAAAGGTTGTCGGGGCGTTAGTGAGTCCAAAAGGCATGACTAAGAACTCATAATGACCAAAATGGCAACGGAAAGCTGTTTTTGAAATATCTTGATCCCTTACTCAGATTTGATGATACCCTGATCGAAGATCAATTTTTGAGAAGTATTTTGCCCCTTGTAACTCATCCATTAATTCATCAATTCTAGGAATAGGGCACCTATTCTTTATGGTTTTCTTGTTGAGGGCCTTGTAATCGATTCAATCTGTAAGGTGCCATCTTTCTTTTTTACCAAAACCATTGATGATGCAAATGGGCTAGAACTCGGTTGTATGTAACCTAACTCCAACAATTCTTTGATTGTTTTCTCTATCTCATCTTTGTACCTTTTGGGATCCCTGTATGGAGTGGTGATGATTGCTTGTGTTCCCTCCTCTAACTCAATAATGTGCTCGAATCCTCTGTTTGGTGGTTGACCCGCTGGAAGATCTCTGAATACTTTGTTGTGTTTATGTAGTAATGCCTGTATATTTGCTGGATGTTGGGTGTTGTTATCTGGAGGCTTCTGAAAAGTGACAAAACATTCGGCTGACCACTCTACGTCACCTTGTCTAAGTATGACCTCCATCCTCTGTGATGATACTGGCTTGGGGGATAAGTGTTCATGCCCCTCAAGACTACCCATTTTCCATCCTGTGCCTAGAATTCCATTTCCATTGCCCAATAATCCGTAGTATATTTCCCTATAGAGTAAATCCATTGAACCCCTAATACTACATTTGTATCTGCTACATATACCACATAAATGAGTCGGTCATATTGTAGTTCCCTAATGTGACATTTAGTTTGGGAATCCAGTGGTTGCATTCCATAGTGTTATTGCCTGCTACTACTACTGTGAATCCTTCATATTTCTCTGTAAGCATACCCCGCCTAGCCACCCATGCTGCATCTATGAAATTGTGGGTTGCCCCCCCATCAATTAACACACTACCCTGTGGCCTTGTACTACTCCCCTGAATCTAAGATTATGAAATCTGGGTATTCCAGATAATGTAGCAATAATCCTCCCTGGTGATTCTCCCTGAAGTGACTCCTCCTCTGTTGTCCTCAGTTCCTCGGCTGTCTCCTGTTCTGTGTCATCCTCTTCACTATCTGAATAGGCTTCTATATAGTGTGCTTTTGCTTTCCCTGCGCACCTATGACTTGGAATCCATGGTTCCTGATAAGTGAAACACAATTTCTTCCGTCTAAACTCCTTCCTAGTGTTGTCATCCACCCGATTTTTCTTTGGCCATTCCTGGTGGAAGGGTTTCTTGTCCTTGTCTTTTATTGGGAAATTTGTCTTAGCTAGAAACTTGTTCTTGGGAACTGAATCTTGTAGATCTTTGGTTCTGCTGATCGCATCCTGTAGAGTGGATGGTTTGTAGGCTTTCACCCACCCACGTAAAGTTCTGTCAAAGCTTTTGTAAATAACATAACCAACCTGCTCTCGGACATATCTGTCACCATAACGGCTACTCTCTGAAACTCTGATATGAAGGCCTCGACACTGCCAGTCTATTTGAGTTGTGCTAACTCTCTGAAATGTGTCTTCAGGTCCCTTTTATCAAACCGCTCCATGAGCCTCTGTGTAAAATCACTGTATGAATTGCTGGTGTTGTGACCCAGCGTCACTTACCCGTGGTACCACCACTCATGAGCCTTGCCATCTAGATGTAAGGTGGCCAATTTAATGGCATCTGTCTCGGTCATAGGGTTTAGTTGGAAATAAGTATCCGACTTCTGGACCTATATTCTCGCCGAACAACCGCGAGATCCCTCAAAATTGGGAATGGTTAATTTTCCCACAATTTTCTGTAATTCACAGTTCTGGGTAAACCCTCTGTTAAAATTCCTTGGCCGGTTCCTGCTTTTCATATTGCAAGAGTCTAAGAATGACATAGCTGCATGGAACTCATCTCCCAAATCCTTGTATTCCTGTAGATAAGCTCCAAATGGTTCATTGGGTTCTACTGGCATGACTGGTCTTGCAATGGCATTTTCCAGAAAGTGAGGCATAGTAGGTTTGGAAGGTTTGTTGTATATGTGAGGAGTGTTCTGCATATTAGTGTATGCATGTTTCCCATTGCTACTGGTGGATCCTCTATCTCCTGGTGAAATCAGTAGATTGTTCTGACCTTGTTCGGGCTTAAGAGCCAACTTGGTTATAACATGCTATACTTCTTTCTGTCCTTTAGATAGGTCTTTTAATGCACTAACTAAACTATGAAATGCCAACCTGTCTTCCTCTTCCCCTGTTCCCTTTCCTCTGTCAGAGTGTATTCCCGTTGGGTCCATGTCTAAATTTGTATCTTCTTATTGAAAATCTTCAAATTCCAAATCCTCTGTGTACCTACCCTTCTTCCTTCTATAAGTCACAAAAGTAGCTTCTTCTGGATTCATTTACTATTCATGTTCAAGCCCATAACTGGCAATGAACATGCTCTGATACCACGGTAATATCCCAACTGATATTCTATTGTGTTTTGATAATATGTTTGTGGGTTTGGTGCTTCAGTTGTGCAAGAAAGATGAATAAAATTTGCATGCAAAACAGTGCCATGCCGAAAGGCCCTAAAACATTGTTGATCTAGAGAAATAATAGGAAAAAGACTTTCAGTGAGAGAAGGTACACATACCAATAATAATAGTGCCGATAATCCATCAATATATATGAGGCATTCAAGCCATGCAAGCAAGATAAAGAAGATATAAAACTGCTCTCCAACAGTTGACGCCTAGTTGAGAAAACGTCCCTCTTCTGCTGCTCTTCACGTTTTTGAGGCAAGGATGGTTCGTTGTTGCTGAAACTTGCTAGGGATGCTGGTATAGGTCCTCTGTAGAGATAAGGAGACACATGCAAAAGTTTCGACTCCTCTAGGTACCCTAGTGAATTAATTGTTAGTTTTTCTTAAGATATGATTAGATTATCTAGCATCTATATCTGAAAGAATAACAAGTACAACAAGATGCATAAGATATAAAAGATACACGAGACACAGTTTTTCATCGAGGAAGCCTAAAGGAGAAAACCCCGCAAATTTCTTCAGAATAAGAAGATGATCAAAAGCAGTAATAAGAAGTATTTAACAACTATCTATCTCTCCTCCTTTGACTGTCTCTTTCTCTCATGCGCACTTGAGAGTGTGTGAGGTGTGTATAAATGAGGGAGAGTGCCTCCCTATTTATACCCTTTCAAGTCACTGACCAAATATAACATTCGAGCCTACATCTCATCTCACATCGGGTCCACCTCTCCTAAAGAGACTACAAGTACATATTACATGATGTTACACTGGGGACTATTGCCCCGACTTACAATAGAGGTTGTACCTCAAGCTCTAGACATAATTTAGACATCCCATAAAGGGGTAACACACATCCCCAATGGGAGTACAACAACATACAATGATAATATACATCTAAATATCTTACGAAGTTACAAATACATCAACACTCCCTCTTAACTAGGAAGGTATTCTCTCTCTACACAGTCATCAACACATATGGTTAGGTCTTCATTGCATTGTCATCATCACGGAGTCATAGAGTCTTCATCATAGCTGCTGCCATCATCTTCTTATAATTTGATCATCGTACCATACTATCTGTCATCAGAAGTTTCTACAGTGCCAACCCTTTTTCATGTTGGATGTAGGCGTAGTCCTCTGCTAGGTCTTCATCTCATCTCGAGCAAGCCTTCTCGTAGAATCTGTCCAGGATCTTCTTCACGTTGCCACGACAATATCCCGTGTCTTCTACCTTCATCTTGTTGTATCCAAATCATCTCTTTTGTCCTACACAAGACTAAACAACAAACAACCAAAGCATCTACGGTCGACCTGCGTCCTATTAAAAGAACCGCCTAGGTGCACCTCTTGTGCTTCATTACCTTATCATCTCATCACGGGAACTCCATATATCTCATATATATGGTAGGACTAATTACGACCCAACAACCTGCTACACTAGGACCTTTTTATGTTCTTCTGGTCAACCTTAAGGAATTACATCTGAACAACCTGCGTCTAGGATCTTTTCCATTCAGATAACCTTCAGAAAATATTACGTCCAAGTAACCCACGTAGCTTGCCAGGGCTAAATATTTACACTCAGACAAACCACAGGACATATTACATCGGAATAACCTGCGTACCATGCCAGGGCTCAATATTTACATTCGGATGACTCGTCTCATTTCCCATGTGAGATAATATGCTTTGTATCAGGACTGATTACATCCAAGGATAACCTGCGAGCTTCGCCAGGATGTTACATCCAAGGATAACCTACATAACTGATTACGTCTAAGCAACCTACGAACTTCGCCAGGATGTTATGCTCAGAAAACCTGTCTTTCTAGCTATGCTAGAGTACATCACTCCCTCTTTCGAGGGATCTCAATCTGGATCACACCAAGTCTTTCTCTGAAGTACTCCCACTTCACTCTCGCAAGAGGCTTGGTTAACACATCGGTTATCTGCTCCTCTGTTTCCACGTATTGGAGCTTCACCGCTCCTCTTTGCACCATATCACTGATATAGTGGAACTTGATCTCGATGTGCTTTGACTTTTCATGGAACACTAGGTTTTCCGTCAGCTTCACGCAACTTTGATTGTCGTAGAAGGTGCAAGTCACATCCAATTGGAGATCGAATAAGCCAGACAGTAGCTTTTGCGGCCACACTGCCTCCCATCTAGCTGACCAAGCGGCAACATACTCTGCCTCGACTGTACTCAGTTCCACACATGATTGCTTTTTGTTGAACCAGGAGATCATGCCATATCCCAAACTGAAGCAACAACCTGAGGTGCTCTTTCTGTCAATGGCGCTACCGACCCTATCCGAATCAACATAATCGTGTAGGTTGATCTTTTGATTCACATCATATTTGAGCCCATAATCCGCTGTACCTTTTAGGTACCTCAAAACATGCTTTACCGCTATCAGGTGAACCTGTCTCGGATCCGTCAGGAACTGGCTTAGGGTGCCCACTGCAAAGCATATGTCTAGTCTCATATTCGTCAAATACATCAATGAGCAAATCATCTGATGATACATTGTGGCATCGACCTTCTCGGATGAAGCATCACTCAGAAGCTTTAAGTTAGATGCCATAGGTGTGGCCATACCCTTACAGTCAAACATTCCAAATCTCATCAGAATCTCCACTGCATACTTCCCTTGCCCAAGGAAGATTCCATCTTCACTCTGCCACACCTCCATGCCTAAGAAGTAGTGCATCATACCCAAGTATTTCATCTCGAACTTTGTAGCAAGTCTCCTTGTATTTGTAATGAGTTCCTCATTGCCTGTTAGAAACAAGTCATCGACATATAGCAGGAGCATCACTGGTCTTCTGTCTTCCACCTTGAAGTAGAGGTTGGAATCTGCTTTACTCTTGGTAAATCCCAAGCTCATCAGGAAGCTATCCACCCCGTCGTACCATGTCCTCGGTGCTTGATTCAAACCATACAAGGCCTTCTTCAATTTGCACACATGGGTCTTCCTATCATGTGTCTCAAATCCCAGTGGCTGTTCCACGTACACTTCCTTTTCGACTAAACCATTCAAGAAGGCTGTCTTGACATCCATCTGGTGTACTTTCCATTTCATGACTGCTGCCAAAGCAAGTATGGTCCTTATGGAAGTGTACCTCGCCACGGGTGCAAATGTCTCTTCGTAGTCTATGCCTTCTTTTTGTGAGAAGCCTTGTGCTACGAATCTTGCCTTTTGTTTCTCGAAGCTGCCATCTGGAGCATGCTTGATCTTGTAGATCCACTTTGTAGTCACCACAGACTTCTTCTCCAGCCTCGAAACAACCTCCCAGACATCATTCTTCATGATCAATTGATATTACTCGATCATCATATCCTTCCATTCTTTCTTTTCTGTGGCCTCTTCATAGGTGGAAGGTTCTTTATCAATGATGTCACAAAGCAGGGCCACATAGCTATTGTAGGGCTTTTCCCTCTTTCTCTCTCTGTGTATTCCTTCTGGAGCACCATACCTTTCAGCTTCTCGTAAGAACTCCCGTGCCCATGCTGGTTTCCTCTTGTGGGAGTCCTTCTCAAGGAATGTCTCTACTGGCTCTTGTGGTTCTGTCATGTTGTGATCTTCAGGGTCTTTTGAAATTGCTTCTCCAATTTCCATGTCTCGGACTCTCGTCTCTTCAGGTTCCTCGACTTCCTAGATAGGAGTCCTCCTGGATCTGAAGTATGCCGAGTCTTCATCAAAGGTTACATCTCTACTGATGTCGATCTTCTTGAATCCTGGGAAGTAATTCAGTAGGCCTTTGATGTATCACTGTATCCTATGAATACACCCTTCCTCCCAGAAGGATCGAGCTTGGTCCTTTTCTCCTTTGGGACATGTATGTACACTGGGCAACCAAATATTTTCAGATGGTTGACTTCGGGTTTCACTCTTGAGAAAGCCTCTTCAAGAGTCTTGTTGTCAAGTACTCGATGAGGAGTATGGTTCTGTACATACACAACTGTTCTTGTTGCCTCCGCCCAAAGGTGCATAGGAAGATCCTGGTCAAGCAACATTGCTTTCGCTGCTCCCATTATGGTTCGGTTCTTTCGTTCCGCAACCCCATTTTGCTGAGGATTGTATGGAGTGCTCAACCAAATATATTCTTCAGGAATGGTTTGCTTCAGCTCGATATATGCTTCTCTAGAGTCTCGATACATGACGATTCAAAAATTGCTTTAGTGATCAATAGTCAACACTCTTTACCTTCACGCCATGTTGGACCGCGGAGATCCACTTCGCTGATTTTTGTCAGGGCCCGGTACTGAACCGGCCAGTTCAGTACTGAATTGGTCCCTGGAATGATTTTTTTGCCGGTTCAAAATTGGAGATGGTCTGGCCGGTTTCAGTTCCGGTTTGACTGGTTTTTAAAACTATGGTAATAACACACCTATTAATCAATAAGAATAACACCAAGGTTAGACTAAAGACAAGTAACAATTTAAATAAATGAGTCATGATAGAAGCATACTTATAAGATCTCATGCTACCATATTGTCATGCTAGAAAACATGCTAAGAATAAATGAAGTTTTAGAGATACCACATCACTAGAGGATCAGGTATAAGCACTTTGAGGCACATGGATCATCTGACAAAGCTGAAGGATCTCTGATCAATGATCTACGATGAAGTCACATATCTCGTCTCAACAATCTTTAATCAAAATCACCCCTGTTGAAAGAGGGGTAACAGAGCGATACATGGCTGCTACAGTAATTTAGAGCCAGTATACAGTGGTTTGATGAGTGTTTTTAGCATTTTACTCTGTTTTGGTATTTTTAGTGCATTTGTGACTTATTATTATGGCCTCTTTGACCAACATCATGTTGGAAGCGAGGTAATGATACATCATGATCATACTTCCTCCCACCCTATTGACAAACACTCCACCTGATACTGGCGATGAGGCGATGATACACAGACTTCCTCCCACCCTATTGATAGAGACTCCTCCTGTAGGAGATATTAGAGCCAGACCCACATGATACAAGCACGCTGCACAACCCATTGGGTCCACTCAAGCAACCAACCTTCTCTCATGAGTCTTTTTCTCTCAGCTTTAGATGTTAGGAAATAATGTCGTTTCGCTCTAGAGCTTTTATCAGGATTGTAAAGTTAAGCCCCCTCAGTTTTGGGTGCTTGCTGGAGAGCATTATTAGTATTTGCATTGATTCCTTGGCAGATAGAGGGGTACCTCTTGTCTCTCTTCCTTCTCCACTTCCACTTTTATTCCTAGTTATGACATTGATGTGGAAGGAGGGCCTTGTGCCTGTTTGGGTTTTGTCTTCTTCTGTTGTAGCTAGATCTTGCGACTCTCTCTTTTTTCTCTTATTGTACCTTTCCTTTGTTGACAACATTTAGCATCTAGGGGTGTTTCAGACACTCACATAGACTATTGGCGACCAGTCACAGTCTCTAGTCTTGTTGACCTTTAGGCTTTTTCTTGGTCATTTGTTGGAGACTGTCTTATCTTTATCAATAAATAAATAATACAATTAAGAGTATACTATTTGTGTACAGTGCGACAATCTCCTCTCTACTTAGATGCTTGATCTTTTGACCTTTTTTGTTCTTGTATGTGAGTATTCACATCACCGTTTTATGCTCCATACATTGCCATTATGACTTGTTGTACTTTCTCTTCCCATGGACCTATTTAAGTCATTTGCAGACATCAATATATTTTATTTATTTATTTCATTCTTTCCATGTATTTGCCATTTGAATTACTTTAGGCTTTAATGCTGCTTACATCTTTTTGTTTTTTGATTTTAAAAAATTCTAATACCTGGACAGTGGAGATGCAAATGCCCTAAATTCAGAACAGTTAAATTGATGAATATCGTCTACTCCTAGAAATACTCTTACCTTTGTATTTTGTTATTTATTTTATGTCTCTTCGCCCTGTGGGGCTGGGCTTTAACATGGGTTGTGCTACTAGCTGTTGACAATGCTAAAATACCATCAATTGACTAAACTACATGTAGTTCTAGATAAGATAAGGTAGGATAATTTTCTTAATGTCTAACATGTGACTGTAAAATTGTTTTGGAGTGAAATCAATTTCTTATACCAGAGCTGAGAGCATCCAGATCTAATTGAAATCTGGAACTTTTAGCTGTTGTTAAGTTTGTTAAGCGATTCAATTGTGGTAGTGTCTTGCGTCCATACATTCTCAATGCTGGAATTTACTTCCTGTCCTATTTTCCACACCCCTCACATTCTTACCTTGCCATCTGTGTATGATATATACCCATTGCCCCAATTCTCTATATACAAAGTTAAAGCAAATGCTGATTCAGAAGTGCAGCTTGTTGACGTGTTTCCTAATTTGAGAACACATTCCTGATCAACAGTGTACATACTCACGTGCATGACATCATTGGCTTGGAATTAGAGTGAACAGCCCTGTAATATAGTTGTGTTTGTAACCTTGTATTGAAATTTATCCCATTACAATGTTTTAAAAAAAATATCTTTCCTTAGTTCTATGATTTTGTTACCTATTCACGAAATCATCATACTTTCCCCTACCAAATATAAAACATTTCAATTCTGTCGTGCTAT
The DNA here is from genome assembly GCA_001517045.1 of Pseudotsuga menziesii. Lineage (NCBI taxonomy): Eukaryota > Viridiplantae > Streptophyta > Pinopsida > Pinales > Pinaceae > Pseudotsuga > Pseudotsuga menziesii. The sequence continues at coordinate 620,202 of LPNX010439694.1, forward strand.
CTATAAAACCTGTGCCACTTCCATTATAAAACTGGCTTATATAACATAACCTAGATCCTTTTGTTTGATTTGATTGATAATTTCAGTAAAGAAATATGAAGTTTTGTTATTTAATAGTAGGCTTTTAGAAGTGTAATGTGAATGTTGTATAATTTCTTCAGAATTGCAGAACTAGTACAAGTGAAATATGAAATGTTGGGACTAGAATATGGTAATCTGATGATGTTTATGTAATTTCATTTAAACTAAACTTATAGTGCTTGCTGGAGCATTGAAAAGTTCTACAAAGTTTTTACCTCTAAGGATAGCATGAAAAGTTCTACCAAGTTTTAACCTCAAGGGATAGCATGAAAAGTTCTTCCAAGTTTTTACCTCAAGGGATAGCATGAAAAGTTCAACCAAGTTTTCTCCAAAAATGTATAGCATGTAATCTAGCTTTGCTACCCTATCTATTATGTGCATGGATTTGAGTACTCGGTTGTATTTTGGTCCTGATGCACCACTCTTTGCAGGTTGGAGGCCTTATGATATTGGACCAGAAACATTGAATGAAATCGCTTCTCTACTTAGTGGAAGTAAGGTATGGATTAGATTTTATTTTTTCAAAATTCTATTCACTCGAATCAAATTAGATGGCATAGAACAGAGTTGGTTTTCCCATATTGAAGGATTTGCTGCCATTAATGTTTCACATACTAGTTGAAGAAGCCTGTATGAGCCTTTATCAGCTGCACTTTCGTAAATGACTTCTTTCTAGTACCGATTTTCCTTGTTCTTTTATCATTAGGTTGGTCTCCTTTTTTTTCCCTTGGGAATAGATCCTTGGGAAACTCTCTAGCACTTCCCCCCATTCCAACAATGGTACCTAGTGTAAAGCAGGTCATGTAGACTTAGTGCACTTAACATAGTGGGAACTGAACTGGGGACCTGCACAACATGTCAGATTGTCGTTAACATCTTGGCAACAGTGGCACCAACAGATTGAGCTAACCCTTGGGGCTATAAATTTTTGGAAACATCTCATCCCACTCTTGAGCCTTGAGCCTTAAGCAAGAGTGAGATCGCTATTACCTTGGTAAGTTGGTAGTGCCACTTGGCTCATAAGGGTAAAACATGTAATTGGTGGGGTTTGAAGTTGGATGGGGAGGATAACAGTTCTCTTCGTAACCACCCAAGATGGACCCAATTGACAGTGCTGCCCGCCAATGTGCACACCGTTAGCAGAAATCTTTCGAATAGCGGTCTCCCGAGGAGGGAGAGGTGCGGCCTTGGGGGCAATCAAAGAGTCAGGTGCTGTCACTTGATCCCGACTCCTCTGTTTAGGCAAACTCCTAACAAAGCCAAGGGGGGTAGTCCCTACAAAGAGTTTCGAAGGCTCAAATGTGTTAAAGATATTTAGGTGTGTGATGCGGATGGGTGTTTTTTACGAGTTTTTGGAAAGAAACTTACAATAAAATGACCAAGTAAATACTTGCAAGTAAAATTAGAGATACACAACAATTTGACAATTGCAAATTAAAAGTAAAGCATTCATGATATGAAAAATAGATAAAAACAATGCTTCAGATAGATAATAAGCAAATTGATAGGACCAGTGCCAAATGGAGTGCTTGAGAATGTTTTGCAAGTGTACTTGGTAAATTTTACTGTAAATTTTAAAAGGTGAAGTTGATTTATTAAACGGGAAGGGGATCTCCAAGATATACCTTTCAGTACTGGAGATATGTCTGGATTCTTCGAAGAGTGGCTCCGCACAAAAAAATGTGGGCTAGATGGAGTCGTGGGGGGGTGTTCAACACTACACCAACAAGGATGTAGCCTAACTAGACCCCACGGTCGCTTTCTAGTAGTTTCCGCTTTCCCTGAAGAATTTCCCTACTACTTCTCAGATTCGTTACGCCGGATTTCCGTAATATTCGAGAGTTGTGAGTTTTATTAATGTGACTTCGATTAGAATGTGAGGATTAAAGAGTCTACAACTGCTTCTGGGTATCCCAATTGGGTAGAGCATACACAGTGTAGTAAAATTCCGATTTTATTAATTGTGAACAAGAGCCGTTGTAACAACCCTTTGACAGAGGGCACTCTTGATCCGCCTTATGGCGAGATTCAAGAGGTTTATGAAAACACAAAGCAAAAGCTGATTAAGTAAAAGAACTAAAACTAAATAGGAAACTCTCCGAAGAGCACTCTTGATCCACCTTTTGGTGAGATTCAACAGATTTTATGTTCTTTTTCTTTTAATAATAAAAAACAAGACAACTAATCTAAGACAGAAAGTAACACCTCTCCGATAGAGAGTGCTCTTGATCCACTTTTTAGTGAGATTCAAGAGACTTTGGGTTCTTTTCTTTTTTAACAATTTATATGAAATAAAAAAAAGCTTTAAAAAGATGAAGTAAAACTATACTAGCAAACTTTTATAAAAGCAATAAGATCGATTCCACTCTAAGCAATTTTTATGCAGGTATAAAGCAAAGAAAATGGACAATTAACGATACAGGCTTCCCCCAAATGGGGGAAGAGGGGTGTGGGAGCCTTTATCCAACTTGCTCTTTATTAATTTTTTACAACGTTTTGATGTTTTTGTCTGTTCTTGAAAGCACAAGGTGAGAAAGGGGAATGAAAGAAGAGGGGAGTGCTTTTTGTCTTTTTTGTTGCTCTTTGTTCGCTTCTAGCCTTTGGGGGCCGACTTGACAATATTTTCCATAAGATCCTCATCAAACGTTTATATGTATTTATTTAACTTTCTTGCCACACCATCAAAATGGATTTAGTACCACATTGACCCATCGCATGCCAAGTCATTTTCTTTTAGCCTTCATTGCCACATCAATATGCCTGCAAGGGTCCATTCAATATACACGCAATACTCCAAAGGATACCCTCAACATGCCTTACTTGTCTTCAAACCTTTTCATCTTGCCCATTGCTTTTGCCATGTCACCATGTCATCCAGGGCGTGTACATTGTCCACGACATTAACATCTTTGTCTAGGATATTAGGGCCATCTCCAATTGACCACAGAATGGGTCAGTTGGCTCATTAGGTGGTCAAATGTCCAGCACTGTGTCTACTTTGTCTATGTCATCAAGCCATCTTTCCAGCCATGTAAATTGACCTTGACCTTGCCACAACATCACTTTGACTTTTGTCATTAATGTGTTGTCATCAATGACAACTTTAGCCAACAATTTCCCCCTTTGTCATTGATGGCAATCTCATTTAACTTCTCTCCCCCTTTGACATTAATGACAAAGAGTCACTGAACTGATATTGGAAATTTTGCTACTCATCCTGAGGCTATACTTGGACTGCACTCTTCTCATGTCATGTTCTTGCCACTTTCCTTCATAATTGTTGACGAATCTCTTGGCTGCTCTCCCTGTCAATAATCTTCCAGTCTTGCTCCCCCTACCTCAGCTGTCCTGCATTTCCTTTGTTGTTCTTATATTTTTAATGTTTCTTCTGTTGAGGATAAGAAAATACTCCCAGTTTATCTCTAAGAGTCTCAAAAGCTTCACTTGGTAATGGCTTGGTAAAGATATCAGCTATTTGATTTTTAGAATTCACATATTCCAATTTTATCGTTTGGTCATGTGCTTGTTCTCTCAAGAAATGATACTTGATGGGGATATGCTTAGTTTTAGAGTGCATAACCGGGTTTTTTGATATACTAATAGCGCTTGTATTATCACAGTAAATTATCAAGGGCTGGTCATATTTTACCTTAATATCTTCTAATGTTTGTTTCATCCATAAGAGTTGAGTACAACATTCTGCAGCTGATATATATTCTGCTTCAGTGTGTTGCCGCCTAATTCACACTTTAAGACGCAGGAAAGTCACAACCTGTTATGTGTGTCCTTGGGGGCAAGCGAGAGCTGGGGACCACTGTCACCACAGT
>LPNX010439694.1:626145-675654 GCA_001517045.1 Pseudotsuga menziesii
ACATCTAGGTTTTTGGCTTTTAATCCTCTCAGTCAATCTCCACCCTTGGATTAATTCTTGATCAATGGCTTAAAATCTTGATCCATGCCAAAGCAACATACACCCTCAGATATAGGTATTTGACCAAGATCTATCTTCAAATCAATGGCTTGGATGAGTTAGGGTTACAAAACGTGGGCCCAAGGAGGCGCCCCCTCCAAATGTAGCTTTGACCCTCTAGATATGGTGGCGCCCCACCAAAATAGTGCCTCTCTACATTAAGGTAGCGCTCCTCCTTTTGTGGCTAGCGCCCTACTCCATAAATGGCGCCCCTTTAATGGCTAGCGTCCTCCAAATTAGCATGACGCCCTCCTTTAAATATGGCCGCCCTCTAAATTTGGATGGGCCTCCTTTAGAGCTAGCGCCCTCTTTGGAGGAGCCTCTAACATTGGCGCCCCTCTACATGAGTTTTCCACCTTTAAATTTGGACGCCCCCTCTATTTTGTGGAGTTTCTTCTCATTATAATGTAGCGCCCCCACTTTTGGCAAGGGTTTTAACTTGGACGTCCTCTATACTTGGTGGCTTTTACCCTTTAAAGGCTCCAACTTTGGCTTTGACCAAAGACTTTTCTCAAAAATGATATTTAACCCTTAGACTTGGGATAAATATTTATTTTCACCTTAGATTTAATTTTTCCAAATAAATTTTAAAATTTCCCAATTTTTTAACTTAGGAAAAATTAAAAATAACTTGAAAAAATAATATCTAGGCCATGGGGGGGTGGAAAAATTATGAAATAAATTTTCCTAGGCTTAACAACCCCCAAACAAATTTACCATGGCATTATTTGATTTTTTCCTTCAAAATCAAATAATATGAATTTTTGACTTAGGAAAATTAAAAATTTCCCTAGGGGAGATAGACCCCTCCTGACCAAAATTGGTCTATCTCTTCAACCGCTTACCAGAACGACATGGGACTCGAAGCAATGGCCTAGGGGTTTTCATAGCAATTTTACTTTGCATTCATAGCCCCTATTACAAAATGCCATGCTTGAGTAATTACATTATTACATCAAAACTCAGTTAATTAACCACCAAGGGGTGGAATTAATTAACTGGAAAAAATTGACAAAAATTCAAAAACATAACGAAACTCCGCAAGACTCTAGACAACTGTCTAGCATGGTCATGAATTACACTTTAGAGCCTTAGCCACCTCATGGACTTGACTGGTAGAACGCCCGTCACCACTTTGGAGGATTTTGAGTGAAAACCAAACCGATTAAACTCGTTTGTTCAACAAGATCAATTGGAAAGGGAAAAACACTCGATGAGGGGACTTCCCTAACAATCAGTTCCATGGTGTGGCATCCGTATCATATGATCCACACTAGTACATAAAATTACATTAATTTTCCCACGTAGGGGAGCGGACATTTCGTTTTACAAAGGGGCAATTGCCCTGCAGGAGTGAAAAAATCCTCAGATTCTTCCAAGGTATAATTATGTACACTTCATGTACATGGAGTTGCCACCTAGTCGAAATAGGTGGGCAACACAGTGGTAGAGAGAGAGATGGATGACTGTTTTTTGCTTGACCATGCTACGAAGCAGTTGCCCAAAAAGAATGCATTGCCACTTGTACTTTTCCTGTCATCAGAGAAAGCTGTTAGAATAAAGTTTTGATCCTTAGGATACCATAGACCGTAGTCAACAGTTCCTTTGAGATATCTAAAAATTCTCTTAGCTGCTGTTACATGTGATTCTTTTGGATTTGCTTGGAATCTTGCCACCAAACCAACAACCTGCATAATATCTGGACGAGATGCAGTAAGATATAACAAACTTCCAATCATGGATCTGTACAAGGTTTGATCAGTAGTAGGTGACTCATCTTCTTTACTTAATTTATACCCTGTTGCCATGGGTGTACTTACAGGGGCACATTCCACCATTCCAAACTTTTGAAGCATTTCTTTTAAATATTTTGTTTGAGAAATATAAATACCTTCTCCCTTCTGAGAAATTTGGAGTGCAAGAAAGAATGTCAATTCTCCTATCATTGACATTTCAAATTCTTTTGCCATGGCTTTGGCGAAGGCTTGACTAAGGCTTTCTTCATTACTTCCAAAGATTATATCATCAACATAGACGACAGTTATCAACAGCCCATTATCTGTGAGTTTGAAGTACAAATTGCTATTTGTTCTTCCTCTCTGAAATCCTTGTTGAATTAGGTACTTGTCCAATCTGTCATGCCAAGCTCTGGGTGCTTGTTTGAGCCCATAAAGAGCTTTTCTTAATCTCCAAACATAATCTTCTTTTCCTTGAACTTCAAATCCTTCAGGTTGTTCCGTAAAAACTTCTTCTTTCAGAGATCCATGAAGAAACGCTGGCTTGACATCCATTTCGTAGTCTTTAAACCTTTTGTGGCATGCAAGTGCCGAAAATATTCTAATAAGCTCCATTCTAGCAACAGGTGCAAATGTTTCATCAAAGTCACTGCCCTCCACCTGGGCATACCCTTTGTAGACAAGTCTTTCTTTATTCCTGATTACTTTTCCATCCTCATTTAGTTTATTTCTAAAAACCCACTTAGTGGCTATAACATTTTTATCTTCAGGTCTAGGGACCAACTCCCAAGTTCCACTTTTTTCGATTTGATTTAATTCTTCTTTCATTGCATTTTTCCAGTGGACATTCTCAAAGGCTTCACTGAAGTTTTTTGGTTCTATAGTTGAGAAAAGAGCTAGATTTCTCTTTTGGGGCTCCTGTCTAAGTTTCATGCCTTCATCAATGTCTCCAATGATAAGATCCTCTGGATGGTCTCTTCTTACTGTTCTTAGTGAAGGTTTTGGACCTTTTGAGTTTTTGACAGATGAAGTACTTGCTTTTTCTTCTGTTGAAGGTTGTTGGTCAGACTGTTGTTGAATGGTCTCCTCACTTTCTTCAATAATAGTATCTTCATCTGAGTAATCTCCTTCTTCATCCTTTGGTTCATAATTCGGTAGTTTTTGTACTATGTCTTCATCAACTGTCACATCAATGCTTTCAACAATTTTTTTGAGTCGTTTGTTGTAGCATTTGTGTGCTCTTTTCTCAGTCGAGTATCCAAGAAATATTCCTTCGTCTGCTCTAGAATGAAATTTTCCAAGATTGTCATCTATGATCTTGATATAACACTTACTTCCAAAATTTTTGAAGTAGTCAACCGTGGCTTTTCTTCCTGTCGAAAGTTCATAAGGAGTTTTATTACTGTTGACTCTTAGTTGAGCTCTGTTAATGACATACAATGCTGTGCTCACTGCCTCTCGCCAAAAAGTTTCTGACAGATTTGCTTCCAATAGCATTGTTCTTGCTGCTTCTTGAACAGTTCGATTCTTCCTTTCAGCTATCCCATTTTGTTGAGGAGTTCGAGCTACACAGTATTGTCTTTTGATTCCATTTACTTCACAAAAGTTTTGGAATTCACCTGAGGTGAATTCATCTCCATTGTCTGAATGCAAGCATTTAATTTTTTGTCCACATTCATTTTCTGCTTTGGCTTTGAAAAGCTTGAATTTTTCAAACGCCTCAGACTTGTTTCTTAAAAAAGTGACCCATGTCATACGGGAAAAATCATCAATAAAAAGCATGAAATACAACTCACCCTGAGGTGTCTGAATTCTTGCAGGACCACATAGGTCTGTATGTACCAGTTCCAGAGGACACGATGTGGATTGTCACATTTTAGCTTTGAAGTGTGCTCTTACTTGCTTACCATGTTGACATGAGCCACAGAATCTGTTTGCAGGTTTTGATACTTTTGGCATTCCTCGTACAGCTTATGCTGACTTATTTTTACAATGTTGTCAAAGTTTAGGTGTGCAAGTCGCTTGTGCCAGAGCCATCCATTATCATCTTGGCCAACAAGACATCTTTCACCATCTAATTCCTCCAAAATATATGCTTCACTTGGAGATGTGGTTCCTCTTCCAATGATCTGATTTGACCCATTTCTTTTTATGTCACAATGATCGGCAAAGAATGTGACGTTGAGATTTGCATCACACAACTGTCCCACACTCAGCAGATCGTGCTTGAGTCCTTCTACATAAAGCACATTTTGTGCTTTTGCAAATCCTTTTAAAAAGACTGTACCTTTTCCAAGTATTTTGGCTGTACCATCATCTCCAAAAGCCACTTCCCCATGTTTATTCTTTTTCAGGTCAAGAAATCTGTTTCTGTCTCCTGTCATGTGTTTGGTACAACCACTGTCAATGTACCATTTATCCTCATCCTTTGCAGCATACAGGGCTATCCCACACATGTCTTTCGTCATTTCATTGTTAGAATCATTCTTTGTCTTGCATTGATCAGTTGAGTGACTGAGGTTGTTGCATTTGGAGCACCCAATTTCTTGAGAGAGTACAGAGAAAGAATTATGACTTTGGACATTGTCTTTCACATCATACTGCTTCTTGGGAGAATTAACTGTTCTCCTTTGTGGTTCTCTGCAATTTATGGCTTTATGACCAAACTTGTAGCAGCTGTAACAATGACCCGAAAAAGTATTTTGGTACCTGAAAAGGGCTTGTTTCCTTGTAGGTTGAAAACTGTATGTATCTTCATCTCTTCTGCTGGTTTGAGATTCATCAGGCTTCTTTAGACTGGTTATTTCATTTTGGAGTCTTGTGCAATCTTTTTCTCTTAGTACCAACTGTCTTTGGGCCTCATTCAAAGGCTCATGGATCTTTGAGAGACTAATCTTCAACTGATGTACAACTTTGTCTACTGAGAGTACTTCCTGGTTCAAAGAACATTCTGGCTTGCTCTTTCTGGATTCTGAGGAGTAACCCAAACCACTTGTATCTCCAGCTTTTCTTTGAAGTAAAAGTATGTTGTTCAGGTCTGATGAACTCTTTTGAAACTTCTGACTCAATACACTTGACTTTTGAAGATTCTCCTTGAGAGATTTGATTTCTTCTTCTTTTTTCTACAGAGTTGTAGTTAATTTTTTGCACAGCAGATTCTTTTCAATCTGGTGACGCTGTTCCTGCTTGTTGTATAATTCTTTCAAATTCTCCATTTCTTCTAGAGCTGCAACGGGTTCTGATTCTAGATACACTTCTCCTTCTTCCTCTTTGGGCTGATCTTCATTGTTCTCTTGAGCCATGAACAGAATCTCATTTCTAGCATCTTCCTCTTCTTCTTCGAGATCTGAAACGCCTTACTCTTCAGCTTGAGTGAATAAAATTTTCTTGTCTGCTGTACTTCGGTCCTTGAAATTTCTTTGTGAGTTTTTTCCTCAGTGATTCCTTTTGAGAGGACACTTGGCAGCGAAATGTCCAACTTTTCCACGGTTGAAGCACTTCAGTGGAAGCTTCCCCCTGTATCTTCCGGTTCCACGTTGAAGTTTATTAATGAAGTTTTCCAACTCTTCATCATAGACTTCATGATCCTGTGAACAAGATTCACGATGTTGAAGTTTGTTCTTGGCTTCCTTGAATGCTGCTTCCTTCTGCCTAGGTTCTTGAATCCTCATTTCGTATGCTGTTAGAATTCCCTGAAGCTCTTCAATTTTTAACTCATCCAATTTCTCTCTGTCTTCAATGGCAGAAACTTTAGGGTTGTATTTGGAGGTCAAGGTTCTAAGAATCTTTTGAACCACTAGCTTTGGTTCCATTGTTTCACCAAGACCTCTCATAGTATTGACAACTTCTTCAACTCTTTGAAAGTAGGCTGCTACATCTTCTTCTTCTGACATCTTTAGACCTTCAAATTGACTTTTGTATGTTTGAAGCTTAGCTTGTTGGACTTTGGAGTCGCCTTGATAAATGGTGGCCAATTTGTCCCACATTTCCTTGGCTGTGGTGTAATTCATAATTTTAAAGAATTCTGGTTCACTTAAACCTCCCAGAATGGCATTCACAGCTCGTGCATTGTTTTCATAATCTGCTATTTCATTGTTGGTGACAGGCCCATCTTTTGGTTCCTTATATCCATCCCTCACAATTTTCCAAATGTCAAACCCTAGGGAGATAAGATACGCAGTCATCCTCTTGCTCCAGTAGACATAATTGCTCCCATCAAGTCTAGGGACATCCCTGAACTTAGATCCACCCATCGTATGATCGTTTAGGACCTTCTTCAAGCTGTCTGGCTTTTAAGAAGAAAAACCCACTCCAATACCAATTGAAATAGGCTTAGCCTCAGTGAGAGAGAGGGGGGGGGGTGAATCAGTGAACAAGTTTAGACAGAGTTTTCTAGCAAGTTTTTAAAGAAATAGCAACTTCTTCACTCTGAACTTGATCAAATCAGAATTCTAAACAAATAAGCAGTAACACAAATAAAAATTTATATATATAACTTCTATGAAAACAAATTTGCAATGATGAGCTTCAACTCAAAAAAAATTGCTTCAACATCCAAATCTTTCAGCTACAACTGAAAAGATTCAACAACTGCAAAGTTTGTTAACACAGTATTGGCTTCAACTAGACAAGGGTTCTCCCTAGCTCCACTCAGTCAATGATTCACGTCCTCTGAGTTTTCTTCCCAAACTATACCAATGAATATCTTTGCTTCAAACGCCCACTCCCACGATTTCTCCTTTAAGACACCTGCGCGATCCCTTCCAGACGTAACTGCTTCAGCACTCCAGTGATTTCTTCTTCGGAAACCCTTGCCGTCTTTGCTCCAATACTCCCACCGTTTCTGCTCCAAGATGCCAACAGTTTGTTCCCCAAAATGCCCGCGGTCTTTGCTCACACGTCCGTGGTCTCTGCTCTCCAACACTCCCACCGTCTCTACTCCACGACACCGCCGATCTCTTTTCCACTTTCTCACGAATCCATCCACATCTGCACATCCTCAAATCAACGATTTGATCTTGCATTTATACTTCACTTATCCATGTTTTTTTGGGGGGGGGGGTTGACTTGACGATATTAAAACAATTAATTTTGGCTTCCATAAGATCCTCATCAAACGTATATATGTATTTATTTAACTTTCTTGCCACACCATCAAAATGGGTTTAGTACCACTTTGACCCATCTCATGCCAAGTCATTTTCTTTTAGCCTTCATTGCCACATCAATATGCCCGCAAGGGTCCATTCAATATACACGCAATACTCCAAAGGATACCCGCAGCATGCCTTACTTGTCTTCAAACTTTTTCATCTTGCCCATTGCTTTTGCCATGTCACCAAGTCATCCAGGGCATGTACATTGTCCACGACATTAACATCTTTGTCTAGGATATTAGGGCCATCTCCAATTGACCACAAAATGGGTCAATTGACTCATTAGGTGGTCAAATGTCCAGCGCCGTGTCTACTTTGTCTATGTCATCAAGCCATCTTTCCAGCCATGTAAATTGACCTTGACCTTGCCACATCATTACTTTGACTTTTGTCATTAATGTGTTGTCATCATTGACAACTTTAGCCAACATGGTCAGGTGCTTTTCTTCAGTTCTCATCTAGCTCAATGATTTGGCTAATCCTGTTGGGCATGGAGGCTTCTTCCTTTTCATACTCCTGGAGCATTTTCATGGCAACTAACTAAAGGTAGATGGGCAGTGAAACGGTCAGACCATATACAAGATCAAAAGGGTTTTCTCGGTTGCACTTTTCTTAGTTATCCGATCAGCCCAAAGTGCATACTTAATCTTACCATCCCACGTCTTCTTATTATTTCCAACTGTTTTCTTAAGGATAGTCATTAAGTTCTTATTGTTGGACTTTGCAAGACCATTACCTTGTGGGTAATAATTGGAAGAATGCGATAGGATAATGCCATACTTGAAGCAAAAGCTGGTGAACTCGACAGAACTAAAATATTTGGCATTATCGGTTGTTATTTTGGGTGGAGCACCAAATCTAATAATGATGTTATTGTCTAAGAAATCCATAACAACTTTATCAGTAGCCTTTTTAGTGGGGATAGCCTCCACCCACTTGGTGAAATAATTGACAGTTGTTAAAATCCAACAATAACCATTGCTAGAGTTGTCTTTGAATTTATCGATAAATTCAAGCCCCCACTGCTGGAAAGGGGCTTGAACCACAACTGGTTGCAAAGGTAAGGCTTTCAACCTAGGCTTCCCAGTGAACAAATGGCACTGTTGACAACTCTTGACTGATTTGTGAACATTTGCAAATAGGGAGGGCCAATAGTAACCCGCTCTAAGGATTTTGTGGGCTGTTGTATCTCCTGCATAATGCCCACCACAAAATCCTGTATGGAACTTAGTCAAGAGCTGCTTAGACTCTTGCTCATTAACACATCTAAGGATCACTCCATTTGGGTTTCTCCAACCCAGTCCTTCCTAAGTGATGCAATATCTGACGGCCTTTAACCTTAAAGCCCTTCTTTTATGACCCTTTAGATGTTCAGGGCATGTAAGGTTTTGAAGAAAGAATATAATATCAGAGTACCAATGTTGATCTAAACCCTGCAATTCTGGAGGCATGCTTGGTGTAGGTTCTTCATTCTGACAAATTATTCCTAAGGCTTTTTCATTATCTTGAGTTAACATTTTTTGCTAGGCCCTGTCCTTTGATTAACTTTGTGGGTTTAATCTCTAGATCATACCCTTATATTTTAGACACCCATTTACCTCTTTTGCCTAAGCAATCTTGTTGACACAAGATATCCTTAACTGCTGAGTGAGGTACATAACAGACTATCTTTGAGTAACCCACATATGTTCTGAATTGCTTCAAAGATCTTATCTTGTTGACACAAGATATCCTTAACTGCTGAGTGAGGTACATAACAGACTATCTTTGAGTAACCCACATATGTTCTGAATTGCTTCAAAGATCTTACTAAGGCAAAAGCTTGTTTTTCAATGGTTGTATACTTAAGCTCGGAGTGTTGCAAGGCCTGGCTCATGAAAGCGATGGGTTGCGCAAATCCTTCATTGTTTTTCTGGAGCAAAACCCTCACAATAGTATCCTTGGTTGCAAAGGAGAAGATCATGAAATCTTTGGAGTGGTTTGGGCTGACTAAGACAGGAGACCTAGTGATGGCTTCTTTAATGCATTTGAAGGCTTCCCTACCTTCATTAGTGCACTCAAACTTAGCATCCTTTTTCAACATCTTTTGTAAAGGTTTCATGTACTCAGCTAAGTTTGGGTAAATCTTCTAATGAAATTGATGTGCCCATTAAAAGATTGGAGAGCTTTGACATTTTTAGGCAAGGGAATCTTTTTAATGGCTTCAATTCTCTCATGGTCGATTTGACTCCGTCTTTAGAGATGATGTGTCCTAGAAGCTTTCCTTCATCAACGATGCCAAAATATTACCGCTCCTGATTGACATGTGTGTGTCAAAGCCCAAATGTAGGCATGCCAACCCGATGGCAACCGCAAAAAGAGCAACCACTGTCACCACACTCCTCTCTTCCTCGCTTCAGGTTGGCTCTTCTCCAACTCAAGGGGGGCTTCCCTAAGGTTAAGATCACTAAGGCAGGAAACAATGGCGGACAAGGTGAATAGAAGAGGCTACCTTAGAGAAATGGTTGTAGTATAATAGGTGATTTGAATGGGTGATGAGAAGAAGGGAAGAATCATTCCTCGAGGAGAGACCAGTGTCTTTGTATCAGGAGGGGAAAATGGAATCAACAGAGAATTCAAGAGGGCCTTTTGTCATATGTGACTGAGGGGGAGAGATCGCATGATTGATCAAACCCTGCTCAGTCTAGTGTGAAAGATAATGCTAAGTATAATGCATACAACCAGTGGAGCCATCTCAGCTCCTCATTAACAATAGAGCCTTTTCCCTTGTGTTTGGAACCAAAACAGGGTCTCATCAAATATGTTGTAAATGTGACCTGGAAGTGCCATCAAAGTATGGCTGTCATAACAAAGCTCATGCTGCAAACATAAGCCATCTCTCAAATTTTCAATCATATAGCACGTTGGAGTGCATGCTTCATCAATATAACACTGAAGAGGGCTGAAATAAGCAATGGGAAACCTGTCTTCAATCTGACTTTTGTCATTCAAGAGCCTCTCATGAGGCAAATCTACAATACAAGTGTTATTAATTTCAAAATATACCTGAGGTAGCTTCTTATCTTCAACATGAAGTTGTTTATAAGCTTGGGGCAGCTCAACATCTTCTATTATAGCCGTGTCAGGAGGTTGTTCATAAATATCTTCAAACAAGGGCCCATGTGACGCTTCCTCAATTAGATCTTCAATGATATTTTGTTCAGGCTGCTTGCTTTGATCTTCAACGTTTTCTTCATGGATCTCCTCTTCAGAATCAGGTTGTGTCTTGGGGAGGACGACATCATACTCTTTGGCCAATCGCTCAATCTCTTCAACTGTTCCTTCATGCCAACGAAGGAGAAGCCTCTCAATTTTTTTTTCCACTGAGTCTATAGCTTCATTAAGAAGACCATAGAACCAATTTACTGCATCTCCCTCCAAGGTTAAAGCAAATACAATCATGAGATCATCCTCATGGTAAACTTTGAGATCAACCATCAACTTGCAGAAAGAAACAATATGATGGATTGTCGAGTCCTCGTGATTTCCACAAATCTCTGGAACAATTCTAAGTAATCTTTTATCGCAACCATTAGGAGATCCATGGATACCTGAGAAATCTAGTGGGTTGAAGCCTTCGTGCAAGAGAGCACGAAGTTCTTCCATTTTATCATCCATATTCTCAAATAATGAAGTATTGAATCTTCCATATACATATAGTCATACCTCAAACTGAACTGTGGAGTCGCCAAGGTGAGCTTGAAAGCCTTCTGATTTATGAGTGTGCTCACCTCTACACCCAAAAAGATCTTCAGATCTGCAAAAGGACAAGGGCTTCGTCCTGTGTGAGATTTAGGATCTGCAATATGATCTCCCACAAAAATCATTGAAGCATAGTCTTCAAATCTACAGGAACTGGACTTTGTCCTTGGCAATGGCGCCAAAATTGTTGCCCGTCGATGTGCACACCGTCAGCAGAAATCTTTCGAATAGCTGTGATCCGGATTTATGCAGGAACGCAATAGAATACAGAAATAACCATAGAAACAAATATGCAGTGGAAATAACACTTCATTTCATTAATCAATAACTGAAACTTGTTTACATACAGAATGGAAATAAACTAGCTAGAGTGCTGGTAGCTTATCTCTGAGAAGAGATGTGGCGGCTACATGCCTCTGAACTCTGTGTTACAATGAGGCTCGAAGGCCTATATATTATTGAGAAACAATGGAAACCCTACACATCCAAAAACCTAACCCTAGGAGGTGAAACGCCTTAATGTGGGCCCCGTTGGGTAACTTGGTACATCAATTTCTCGGGGTCGTAACTTTAGCATACTACCTCCGTTTGACGCGCATGATACATCGTTAGAAAGATCTGTTTAAGGACTACATCCATAAGTTGCAAATATCAAGTCCGGAACAAACTCATATTTGCTTGACCATTCGATGCCAAAAAAACGTCGTTTAGGGCCTCAAAACGACTCCAGAAGTTTAGGACTCAAAAAACTGCCAAAAATAGTAAATTGTGCTACAATTAAGGAAACTGGAAAACTGAAAGAAATAATGGTGGGGGTCCAAGAGGAATAGGTGGGTGGCCACCAATATCCTCCTGGATCATTCCTCCCCCCTTAGGAAGCAATGGTCCCCATTGCGTTGAGTTCCTCCATGAGATGAGGAAACTTCTGTTGAACTTGGTCCCTGGTGAGTCACTTTCCCTGGTGAAGGAGTTGGCCTACTTTGACAACTCGATATAGATGGATCTTTTGCTGGTGGGTGTTCTTGATCTATGTGTCCATAATCTGATCAGTTGTGGCTTGTTCCATGCAGTCGGGGTTTAACTTTGTTGGTGTGAGTTGTTTTGCCACGTCTCATGTGTCTAGTAGAGGTGGAAAGTAGGGTTGAAGGTGGTCCACATTGAACACTGGGTGCAGACCAAGGAATGGTGGAATACTGAGCTCGAAGGCATTGTCCTCGACAGCTTTGGTGATGGTGTATGGCCCATATCGGAGTGGGCGAAGCTTGCGGTGGGGTCCAACGAGGCGCTCCTTCTACAGATGTAGCCATACTTTGTAGACCACCTGGAAGTTGTGTTGCACCCGATGCTGATCATGTCGTTGCTTGTACTTAGCATTGGATTTGTCCAATATGTCATGAACCTGTTGGCGAATGTGCTGAATGCGCTCAATGAAGCTGTTTGCCTTGGAAACTTCAGACTGGATATGAGCTGAATCAGCCTGAGTAGCTGCAAATGGCATGGCTACATAAATGGGACATAGTGGCTGGAATCCCAAGCCCACCTGAAAGGGGCTATGGTTGGTTGAGCTGTGGAGGGCCTGGTTATAGCTATGTTGTACATAGGGGAGGCTCTCATCCCATGTGCGTGGATGCTTTGAGTTGTACATGCGCAAAATGTGTGCAATCATCCGGTTGACGACCTTTGTCTGGCCATCAGTCTGGGGATGGAAAGCTGTGGACTTTGTGAGCTTGGTGTCTAGCATTGACCATAGGCTAGACCAGAATGTACTAAGGAACTTGCTGTCCCGGTTTGAGATTATAGACTGTGGGATCCCAAAGTGTACCCACACTCGTTCAAAGAAGAGTTTAGCAGTGGCTTTTGCTGTGATATTCTTCTTGCAGGCCGCCATTATGGCCATCTTTGAGAATCTGTCAACGACCACAAACACACAGTTGTTGCCGTGCTTAGTAGAAGGAAGGCCTGACATGTAATCCATGGAGATGGATTCCCAAGGTCGACTAGGGGTAGGCAACGGAGTATAGAGGCCTTGCTTCTTAATGGATGGTATGGCATTGGCGCAGGTAGTGCAGGATCATATGTACTTCCCGACGTCCTGTCGAAGGTTCGGCCAATAGAAATACTTCTGCAGTACTACCACTGTTTTCTCGACCCCGAAATGCCCAGCGACCCGACTGTAGTGCGCTTCCCAAATCATCATGGCACGCTCGCTTGAAGGAACACAAAGCTGTCCCATGTGACATAGTAGTACATCCTGAAGGTGAAATTTTGGAACTTGGTTTCCCTCCAAGAGCATCTGGTATGTGTGGCTGAATTCTGGATCGCTCTTGTAAAGAAGCGGCCAATCAGAAGTCTCGTGCCCACAAGAGTTGAGCACGGTCGTTATCGCCACGATCGGTGGTCGGCTGAGGCAGTCTGCAACATTATTGGTGCTCCCCTTCTTGTACTTGATGTTCAAATGAAACTGTTGTAGATATGTGAACCACTTCTGATGGCGATCGTTCTGTAACTTCCCTTGTGTCTGCATGAACTGCAGGGGTTGGTGGTTTGTGTGGATGATCGTTTCCTTCCCCAAAATGTAATGCTTCCATTGTCGGCAAGCCTGTACAATGGAATACATCTCTTTGTCATAAGTGGGATATTTGCGGATTGTGTCGGACAGTGTCTCACTGTGATATGCCACTGGATGCCCTTGTTGAGTAAGGACTGCCCCAATAGCATAGTCAAAGGCATCTGTCTCGATTTCAAATGGTTGTTGCAAGTTTGGTAATGTGAGCACTGGGCACAGCAGAGGCGATGTTTCAATTCTGCAAACGCCTTCTGCTGAGTTTCCGATCAAAAGAATTTTGCTTTTGCTCCTCCCTTGGTGACGTGACTCAAGGGCCAAGTGATATGAGAGAATCCCAACACGAACCTGCGGTAGAAATTAGCAAGGCTTAGAAAGCTGCGAAGCTCTGTTGGAGTAGTTGGGGCTGACCAATCCCGAATGACTTGGATCTTGGTTGGATCCACATGTACCTCACAGTCATCAATAATGTATCCCAGATACTGAACCTGGGTCATGCCAAAAGTGCACCTGTCGGATGTGGTGGAGGTGCTCTTCCCAAGTCTGGCTGAAGATCAGGATGTCATCCAAGTACAACACTACTACAAATGAGTTGGTGAATGGCCACAAGATGTCGTCCATCAGTCTCATGAAGGTTGCAGGAGCATTCGTCAGCCCGAAAGGCATGACCAACCATTCGAAAAGGCCCTCCTTGGCTTTGAAGGCAGTCTTCCACACATCGGTCGGTTCGATCGGTACCTGGTGATACCCGGACTTTAAGTCGATCTTGCTAAAATATTTCGCCCCTTTAAGCTGGTCCAGGAGGTCATCAATCCGTGGGATCGGATACCTATTCCGGACAGTGATCTTGTTCAGCGCCCGATAGTCAATACAGAGTCTCCAAGTACCATCCTTCTTATGTACCAACACGATCAGGCTCCCACAGAGTGATGAACTTGGCCGGATGTGACCCTTCTGCAACAGCTCCTGAATTTGCCTCTTGATTTCATCATTCTCCAGAACAGAGTGGCGATAGATCGGTCCATTGGGCAGCGGCGCACCTGGGGTCAGATCTATGGGGTGCTTAACCTGAGAGTGGAGAGGCACCCCGGTGGGTGAGGTGAATATGTCCCGGTACTCCTCCACGACCTTGTCCATTTGTTGTTGTCGTGCGGAGGGGCCCTGTCTGGAGGTTGTGGCCACGATCTTCTTCTTGCCCTGAGGGTGGATCATCAAGAAAACAAACTTCCCAGTTTTGGAAATGAGCTTACTGCATTGTTTTGCAGTAACCAAAGAGATAGCGGTAGGGGGTGGTACCTCTGGTATCCTGTACAAATTATTTCCCAACGTAATAATAACAGCGCGAGGCCGGGACTCATACACAACATGTCGCTTCCATAAGTATGGTTGACCCAATAATACATCACAAACATCAAGAGGAGCAATATCACATAATACCTCATCGGTGAAGGGCTTGATGCTGTAGGGAAGGCGGCACTGCTGCCTGACACGGAGATCTCGTCCTTGGTGAAGCCACCCGATGGTGTACGGTTGCAAGTGTGCTGTGGTCGGCAAACCCAACCGCTTCACGACCTCTGCTGAAATCAGGTTCTTTTGGCTCCCACTGTCGACAATGAACTGTAGCGGGGAACCCTTTACCCACATCTGGGGGTGGAAAAGACGCTCCTCCTCCTCTGAATCTTCTGGTTCTTCCCTTTGGATCTTTGTGGGGGCAATGGTGGCGTTGGGCTCTGCATAGATAATCTTCTTCCCTCTGTCATTCCCCTTCTCGGGTTCTGATTCAGTGTCAGAGTATGCATCTGATTTAGAAGCCTTTATCTCGGCCACCAGTGACTGCTTAGCCCGACACTCACTTGTGTTGTGAGTGGGGCTCTTATGGAACTCACACCACTTTCTCGCTTCCTTCTTTGGCTTTGCAGTGTTGCTCTTTGCTTGCGGCTTTGGCAAGTTTTCTTGAGTTGCCATGCCTTGGCTGTGTCCCTGGTTCTGCGGTTTGGGGGCACCTTTCCCTTGCTTCTGATTCGCATATCCAAAGTCTCGCTTTTTCTGTTTGAATTTTTGCTCAATTTTGGCAGCATACCGATATGCCGTACCAAGCGAGGAGATGTCGAGGAACTCCATTTCCTCCTGAATGTATCTGTGTAGACAACTGCGGTACTTCACCACCAAATATTTCTCTGAATCTTTGATACCCAACTTGGTGCCCAGGGTGTGGAACAAATTCGTCAGCTCATGCACATCTTGATCTCTTTGTTGCCGCAGCGTAGTCCATTGGATGTACTTGTCCTCATAGCTCCCCACTGGATAATATTGTCCCTTTATGGCATCTCGGAAAGAATTCCAAGTGGGTACGGCCGAGAACAGAGAGGGTTCCTCCTCATCCTTTCTCTCACAGTAGGTTTCCCACCAGTCCTTGACATGGGGGGCGGCTTTGAGTAGGGAAAAAGTAATCTTTTCCCGGTCAGAAAAGTCATGAACCGAGAAATATCCTTCTAATAGATTCAACCATTTATCTACGGCGTTTGCATCTATTCGACCATCAAATATGGGAATGTCGAAGTTTACTTGTACCTTAAAAGGGGTTGCACCTCCAGAGTGGCTGCCAGATGCAGATGCGCCGCCAGTGGGAAGTCGTTGAAGGATCTGGGCGAAGTTATCCATCATCGTGTTCCTTTGTTTTTCAAGGGCCTCCTCGAGCAACATTTTGATAGGATCTTCTGCTCCCTCGTCTTTCGTTTCGTCCCCCATGGGTGGCCGTCGGGATTTGCGAGGCTGATCTTGCAAAGGTTCAACCAGATCGAGCCCTAACTCTTTATACCCCGCCCTCGTTGGGGACATGCAAAGAATGATCGAGAAAGAGCAGATTGCTCTGATACCACTGATCCGGATTTATGCAGGAACACAACAAAATACACAAATAACCATAGAAACAAATATGCAGTAGAAATAACACTTCATTTCATTAATCAATAAATGAAACTTGTTTACATACAGAATGGAAATAAACTAGCTAGAGTGCTGGTAGCTTATCTCTGAGAAGAGATGTGGCAGCTACATGCCTCTGAACTCTGTGTTACAATGAGGCTCGAAGGCCTATATATTATTGAGAAACAATGGAAACCCTACACATCCAAAAACCTAACCCTAGGAGGTGAAACGCCTTAATGTGGGCCCCGTTAGGTAACTTGGTACATCAATTTCCCGGGGTCGTAACTTTAGCATACTACCTCTGTTTGACGCGCATGATACATCGTTAGAAAGATTTGTTTAAGGACTACATCCATAAACGACAAATATTGAGTCCGGAATGAACTCATATTTGCCTGACCATTCGATACCGAAAAAACGTCGTTTAGGGCCTCAAAACGGCTCCGGAAGTTTAGGACTCGAAAAACTGCCAAAAATAGTAAATTGTGCTACAATTAAGAAAACTGGAAAACTGAAAGAAACAATGGTGGGGGTCCAAGAGGAATAGGTGGGTGGCCACCAATATCCTCCTAGATCAAACTGCCTCCCAAGGAGGGAGATGTGCGGCCTTGGGGGAAATCAAAGAGTCAGGTGCGGTCACCTGATCCCGACTCCTCCGTTTAGGCAAACTCCTAACGAAGCCAAGGGGGGTAGCCCCTACAAAGAGTTTCTAAGGCTCAAATGTTTTCAAGATATTTAGGTGTGTGATGCGGATGGGTGTTTTTTAGGAGTTTTTGGAAAGAAACTTACAATAAAATGGCTAAGTAAATACTTGCAAGTAAAATTAGAGATACACAACCATTTGACAATTGCAAATTGAAAGTAAAACATCCATGATATGAAAAATAGATAAAAACAATGCTTCAGATAGATAATAAGCAAATTGATAGGACCAGTGCCAGATGGGAGTCCTTGAGAATGTTTTGCAAGTGTACTTGGTAAATTTTAAAGGGTGAAGTTGATTTATTAAACGGGAAGGGGATCTTCAAGATATAACTTTCAGTACTGGAGATATGATTGGATTCTTCGAAGAGTGGCTCCGCACGAGAAAATGTGGGCTAGATGGAGTCGTGGGGGGGTGTTCAACACTACACCAACAAGGATGTAGCTTAATTGGACCCCACGGTTGCTTTATAGTAGTTCCCGCTTTCCTTGAAGAATTTCCCCATTACTTCTGAGATTCGTTATGCCTGATTTCCATAATATTTGAGGGTTGTGAGTTTTATTAATGTGAGTTGGATTAGAATGTGAGGATTAAAGAGTCTACAACTGCTTCTGGGTATCCCAACCGGGTAGAGCATACACAATGTAGTAAAATTTGTTTTTTTCGATTTTATTAATTGTGAACAAGAGCCATTGTAACAACCTTCCGACAGAGAGCACCCTTGATCCGCCTTACGATGAGATTCAAGAGATTTATGAAAAAACAAAGCAGAAGCTCATAAAGTAAAAGAACTAAAACTAAACAGGGAACTCTCCGACAGAGAGCACTCTTGATCCACCTTTCGGTGAGATTCAAGAGATTTTATGTTCTTTTTATTTTAATAATAAAAAATAAGACAGCTAATCTAGGACAAAAAGTAAAACCTCTTCGATAGAGAATGCTATTGATCCACTTTTCAGTGAGATTCAAGAGACTTTGGGTTCTTTTATTTTTTAACAATTTATATGAAAAAAAAAGCTTTAAAAAGATGAAGTAAAACTATACTAACAAACTTTTATAAAAGCAATAAGACCTATTCTACTCTAAGCAATTATTATGCAGGTATAAAGCAAAGAAAATGGACAATGGATGATATAGGTTTCCCCCAAATGGGGCAGGCGGGGTGTGAGAGCCTTTATCCCACTTGCTCTTTATTAATTTTTAATAGCGCTTTGATGTTTTTGTCTTTTCTTGAAAGCACAAGGTGAGAAAGGGGAATGACAGAAGAGGGAAGTGCTTTTTGTCTTTTTTGTTGCTCTTTGTTCGCTTCTAGCCTTTGGGCTTTCTCGATTGTCCTGAAAATAAGAGCTTTGAACACTAACATGTTAAGAGTTAGTCGAAAATAAAATAAATAAAAGAACAAACAAAGATCTAAAACTAAGCTTTAAAAGAAACTAAGTTTGTAAAATGAGAACTAGGAGTAAAATAGAAGATGAAGAGAAGAAATAAAACCAAGTGAGAAGCTATGAATCAAGAGAGAGAGGATGAAAGAAGGTCACAAAGAAGGGCAAAAAGAGGGCTGCAAAAAGAGGGTAGCAAATAAGCAAAAGAAGGCTGTAAATGAGGGCAGCAAGAGAGAAGAAAGAGCAGCAAACAAGCAGAAAGAGGACAGCAAAAGAGGGCTGCAAACAAGAGGAAGAAGGCTGCGAAAGAGGGCTGCAAAAAAAATAAAAGAGGGCTGTAAACAAGAGGAAGAATGCAGCGAACAAGAGGGAGAAGGTTTGGAGAAAAAATAGAAGCTCAGACCTTATCAAACCAAATTTAAGAATTTAAAACTTTACTTCAAAGGTGAACAAGAGAGATAGAACCACTTAGACCTTGGGATCTTTGAAAAAAACTTGGATCTCATGTAGCAAATAATTATTGAACTTTGTACTTGGCTTCAAGAAAAGGAGATGTGAACTAGCTCAACCTTGTACTTGGTAGAATGGAGTGACCTACAAACAATGAACTCATATACTTGCCAAAAAAGGGATTAGATCATGTACCATTCACTAATTGAAATCAAAAGCAGCATGAAATACAACTAAATAAGACAATGCTCTTTTGGATCTCTAAGAGTAAATCAGTAAATAGATAAATTGAAACTACAAATATCTATTCTTATGTGGTTATTTTTTCTAAAGCATAGATTAATAACCCCAAATTGACAAAGCAAGAGAAAATTAAAATTATATCACCGCATCCATCAAACACATGCATCCAAAAAACCACACCACATGAGCCTCCAAAGCCTTTCTTTATTCCAGTGGTTGCATGAAAGCAACACGCATTACACAAAGTTTCGCCAAAGGTTCTCTGCCAAATTTATCCACCTTCAAGAGGGAGCAGAGACCCTTTATTTATACACACAGGAAAAGAGCCAATAAACCCTAGCGCATGCATGGAGGAGGGGCGCAACCACCCAGGAGCTGGAGTTCACTGCTCTGATCTGGAGATGAACTGGACTCCGGTAGTTGAGACTGGGGTGAGGTGGCCTCCACTTAGGCAAGGCGCCCACCCAGTCTCTTTGGAATTATCTCTCATCCAATAAAAACGTGCCAAGGAGGGAATTTGCCCATGCTAAGTGAAGGAGTCGCAAATCCCAAGATAGAGTTAGTTGCAGTGCTCCGATAATGACTCAGATCAGGTGGGTGGTGATTGGAATCTTCCCAGATGCTCTTTGCCATGTCATTTAGTTCTTTACTTTATTCAATTTGGTTTATTTTGGAGAGTTTTTAATTTATCTCCATTTAATATTTTTCTGATTATTTTAATTAAATATTCCTCATTAATTTTGAGAAAATATTTAATTAAGTGCAAAATAATCATTAGAAACTTAGGATAAGTGGGTCTGGGGGTTAAATGAGTGTTTTGGTTTAGAAAATAAGCACTCACTTGCCAAAATCCACCCCCAAACCACTTAATTATTACATTTTTGAAAAATTTCAATTAAACCATAAGAAAAATGGCTTAATTAATTGAAAAATTTAATTATTTAAAAAATAAAAAAATAAAAAATTTGAGGACGTCCGCTAAATTTTTTTTCGGACAATGTTTTAACTAGTGTGCTCAGACTCGGACTCGGCAAATACTTGGCTGACTTGGGACTCGGCAGACTCACCGACTCGGATAAGACTCGACAAATATGAAAAAAATAAAAATATAGTAATTTCTGTGCACAAAAAACTTATGTAATGACATTTTAATTCATATAAGTAATATAAACAATTCTATGCAAAAATTCATTAGATCATCTCATAAAAATTGATCAATGATACATTATAACACAACCTTTGACACTCCACAATACCATATTTCATATTTCTATGCAAAATAGTGAAATGAAAGAGGATTCCTTGAACAGATTCCAAAATAGTACCAAGTTCAAACTTGAAAGTTCAAATACATAACTCAAAACATAGCTAGCTGAAAATAAAAAAAGATAGTGTCTCCAAGTCCAAACTCGAGTCTCATGCATGACTACGAGTAGTAGATCGCCTAACATAGGCCCTAGTAGAGCTAGTACCAGCATCACTAGACTGAAAAATCAATAGTGATGTAGGTGTGTTTGGTGTTTCCATTTCGGAAAATGGAACACCAGAGGGACCCTCAGTTTCTTCATCAAGCCAACTCAAATTAGCAGGAGCTTCATCCTCCACTACCCAATCAGATACTAGATCAATCTGATCCAATAAAATTGGATCCAAATCCTTTGCTCTCAACTGTTTTGTGAGCATCGGAAGGTTGTAGTATGTGTAGACCAACTTCTCCAACCTCTCATGCTCCAACTTGTTGTGCTTTTTGATGTGGATGTGCTCGAATACTGACCAATTGCACACACAACCTGACGCACTGCAAGGCTGACTCAGGATTTTGATGGCAAATTCCTGTAGTTGTGGTGCCTCAGTGCCACAATCTAACCACCAATGGGCTGTTATAAAAAACAAACAAACAAAGATTACAAGTTTTGCAATGTCAAACTTGAAAAAAAATAGTGAAATAAAATTTAATGATTTACGTAATTGAATCTTACATGGCACTTTCTTATCCCTGAGACGTTGTGTTGAGCTAAATCCAAACATGCCAAATGATTCCGTGTACATATCTCGCTGCAGATTGATTTGGTCTTGAATCTTTTGACTTGGGTACATCCTCTCAATGCATAGCATCACACCTCTCATCACCTTAAGATCTTTTTGAATTTTAGACCCAACATTATAGAATATGCTTGGATTGAGATATGCCCCTGCTGCATGTAATGGTGAATGTAGTTGCCTGTCCCACCTAGAATCAATAATATGCCATATAGGGAAATATTTAGATTCATCCCCCCTATAGAAGGCCTTGATGGCCTCTTTGGCCCCGTCCATCCCCTCATAAACATATCCCATTGGTGGTTTATCACCATCCATGATCCTCAACACTTTCACAAGTGGCTCTGTCATGCTGACAATCTTAGTGACTTCCTCCCATAAACTATCTCTACGGACAGACAAACTCATAGCCATTGCATCTGGTTTTGTGCTATCTTTCTAATGAATCCATTCCCTGCAACTAACCATTCGTCTCAATGCTTGGTACTCATTAAAAAGGATTTGGAGGGAGAGAAAGTTTGTTGCAAACCGTGTGACAGCAGGGCGACAGAGCTCACCTTCTGTGTACTCTCTCATAAGGCTCCACACCCAAGCATGGTTATAAATGTATTTGGTTATTTGTTTGCACTCGTGAACAACATCTTGCACCCATGCCAACTTCCCAATGTCCTCCAACATCAAATCTATACAGTGGGTAGCACAAGGGGTCCAAAAAATAATAGGGTATTTTGCACAAAGCAATTTACCTGCTGCCACATAATTTGCAGCGTTGTTCGTGATTACTTGGACAACATGCTTGACCCCCACTTCTTCCACAACCTCTGCTAACAATGTAAAAATCAGATTTGCATCTTTCACATGTGAAGATGCATCAACAGATTTCAAGGACATGGTTCCTTTAGGGCAAGCCACAAGGAAATTTATGATTGTTCTATTCCTCTGATCTGTCCACCCATCAGACAAGATTGTGCAACTTGTAAACTCCCATGAGCTTTTAATGCTCTCCAACTGTTCCTTGATACACTGCAACTCCTCATCTAGATCTCCCCCCCTAAGTGCATTGTAAGAGGGGCCTTTGTATCCAGGGTCAGCGCCTGCAACAACACCTATCATGGGATGATAAAAGAGAGACCTTGCAAGGTTGAATGAGAGGCTGTCATGGTACCAAAACCTCCTCACTGCCATATCTGCCTCCTTTCTTTTCCTTTCATTAAAGCTGTCCAATGTTGGTTGAGATCCTGGGGAGGTACGAGGGAGGAAGAAAGGAGAGGTGATAGATGGACTTGGTGGAACATTTGATGAGCAACTACCTGGAGGTCCCATTGGAGATCTACCAATCCCTGCAGTTTCAAACCTCAGCCTAGATCTTTTGGCATTTTGTTCTTTGATGCTTTCCACAGCAGCGTACATTTCTGCTGTGGCTTCTTTAGGGCAGCAATCACAAACTACAACATCTTTTCACACAACTCGAGCTAGGTGGTGTTTTAACCTGTTTATGGCCCCATACATAGTTGTTGGACAGTAATTGCACTTTACTTGATTGTCTTGCCTTGGGACCACCCGAACACAATGTTCCCATGTTTTATCAAGAGGCCTTCTAGGTGTTCTCCTAGGTGCCATGGATCTGAATCCTGAGTGGAAAAAAAATTAGAATGAATTTTATTTGAATTAAAATGAACCGATGCTTTGTAAATAAAATTAATTTATTTTTGGCAGGTTGTGGAGGCTGCCATCACAGCCTACAAGCCTGTAGGAAGCCACAGGGGGCATCCTACAGTCCCGTGGGTTGTGATGGAAGCCTCCACAAGTGCCAAAACAAAAACTAAAAAAAATTAAAACTTAAAAACAATTTAAATTGATGTAAAACTAAAATAAATTAAAAAATACATTAAATTAAATTGGAAGGCCTGTGGGCTGCAGCAGGCTGCCATCACAGCTCACAGGCCTGTAGGAAAAAAAAAACATAAAAAACTTACAAAAATAACATTAAAAACAATAAAAAATAACATTAAAAACGTTTAAAAATTAAAACATAAATAAATAAATAAATAAACAAAAAACTAACAAAAACATATAAAAAACAAATAATCCAACATTTAAAAACTTAAATAAAAATTAACATAATTTAAAAAAAAAAACATTAAAAAATAAAAAAAAAAAAACATTAAAAAATTAAAACATATCTAAATTTAAAAAAAAAAACATTAAAAAATTAAAACATATCTAAATTTAAAAAAAAATGTCAAAAACTAACAAAACGTAACAATTCTTGAAAACATAAAAACTTAAAATAAAAACTAAAACTTAAACGCAAAACTTAAATAAAAACTAACATAAAAAACTTGATAAAAAACATTACGAACTTTAATAAAAACTTTATAAACATTAAAAATTAACATTATATAATATAAAGTTTATAACATTATAAAATTTAATAAAAAAACATTTAAAACTTAAACAGAAAACTAAAATTAAAAAAGGAGCTTAAAAAAATTACCTGGGTCGTGAATGGTCACCCCCGACGTGATGCCTGAACCTGCCAACTTGCTAAGTGCTGAACGGTGAACCCTCGAACCTGGAGTCATGAATCCACAACAAAATGGAGAAGCCGTCGAATGGTGAACCTACTAAGTCCTGAACCTGCTAACTGTTGAACCCTCGAACATGGAGTCAGGAATGGAGATGCCGTTGTAGTTGAGTGAACCCGAAGCTGTCGCGGTGAATGAATGGAGAAGCCGTGAGGTTGACGTCTTAAAGCCTCCAACGCTTCCCTCCAAAAACCACGTTCGCGGGTCAACGACCTTATTCCAACTCAGCAAATGCCAAAAAATTGGCTTTTCCATGTACTCGCGAGTCCGACGAGTCTGGCCGATTATTCACGAGTTTTCCGGGTTTTGCCGAGTTCAGCCGAGTGCAAGTATGGACGCCGAGTTTGCAATGAGTACTCGACTCAGTTGCCACTCGGCCATACTCGTCATACTCGGCGAGTCTGAGCTGAGTCTGACTACACTGGTTTTAACACACCTCGGGACCTAGGAAAAGACCATAGGACATACCAATAGTGTCTGGTAGGTTCATATTTTATAGTTGGACTCTAATAATCCCCCAAGGCCTAACCGCCAAATTTGGGCATTCTAGCTTTGGAGGTAGCAGGAGAAAAACTCATCGATTATTACTTGGCTAAAGGCAAAGAATAATCGACAAAGGAAAAAACTCCTTGGAATACCTTATTTGATTGTTAAGTCTAAGGGAACTGAGCCACTCAAGACCCCCCTACTAGCACACTTTATTACAAACCCCATGGGTATGGTCATTTCGACAAAAGAAAATAAAAGGCTAGCCCAAACATGCTAACTCTGGAACAAACTGAACTTCTGATCTCTGGAAACGAACATGCATCATGTTCAATAACTGGCGGTTCAATAGAAAGTTCAACTCTTGTACAAAATAGTTGGTAATAATACACAGGCCTGTCTGTTTTTCCTTAGGCGAGTAATCTTTAGTGAATCCCTCACTCCAAGCCTTTGAGAGAATCCCTCTCTCAGATCTCGACCACTACAAGAGATATCACTCACTTTCATCACTGTGGTGCTAAACTCATACTCTAAGGCTCCTATTATAATCTTACACTCACGCAAATACCATGGACCAATACCATGGGCTAACTAAAACCATTTACATGAGGTGTTATAAATCCAGCTTTACAATGTATGATCACCTCGGCTCCTTCTATGTTGCTGGACACCTCCAACATAGAAGTACCCGCCGAGCTACAAAAACTAACAAGGTTGTTGAGATCCATTTCCCTCTACTACAAATAATAAAATAAGCATCCTCATCTCCATATCTTATATCATCATGTGCTAGGATTTTTGTCTCCTAGGTTATCAGACACTAAGCAACAACCATAACATGTCTATGCATAGTACCATACATCATCTGATCCCCAGACCAAATAACAATAATTAACATTTGGAACTTAGGGAGTCACTAAGATAATGCATTCCCACTTTATGAAATGTAGCAGGGGTTTAATAAATGTATCAATGCTAAGCAGAACCCTCTAGATATGCCAACATTGTTGAAGAAAGGGAGCGCACTGCATCATCAACAAGTAACAACATTAGGAAAATGCCAACTCATCAATCAGAACACAATCAACACATTATGACATTTTTCTTAACATCAACTAGCAACCATCATAGCTTCAACTCAACCGAAAGGTAGCAGCATCTCCAAGCCAAAGTACACATGAACTCATTGTCCATCAAATGATCCGACATTGTCATCCTGCAAGCCTGATCCTTGTGATAAAAATCACAAGTGCAAGCCTCATCGAAAGAGGGGTAATAGTTAATAAATAATATGGTTATCTCTTTGTAGATATTTTGTGTGCCCTTTTCAATTGCTTTTGTAAGGAATCTTGTCTTTGTTCAATCATTTTTCTGGCTATCACTACAAGTAAAAGGTTCCAAGGATGGGAGTCGACAGGTCTCGAAAACACTTCCGTCTCAGTCATTTGTCTGTTGAAACTCTTTCTTGCAAATATTTAGGAAGGATTTGGTGTCATCTGAACCTATTTTGACAGTGCGAGATGCATTACTTTTGTCAAATGTGTGAAAAGATAATTTTATGCATGTTTTCAATGTTTTAATTCTGTTTCATTACATGGCACTTTATTGAATGCAGCCATGAAATTTAGGACACACTATTAACAAGGAAGTTTTCAATATCAACTTTTGCTGCTGTGTAGCTTTGTTTAACTGTAAGGAAAAAAGTTACTATTGTCAAGACTTTTAAATTAGTTTACAAATTTGTCAGAATTTATGCATATAGTATGGACTTGATGAAGAGCAGTGTATTTGCCTTTGAGTAATCTCTAGTTTGCCTTGATAAAGAGTTGCAGACAGTCCTCTGGATTGGTCCTGTTAAGCTTGGAACTTCAAAGCGTCAATACCATGGATCAGTGCATTTGGCAAGGCTTCTTAGTCAGTCTAGTGAATGTGGATGTACCACTGTTGTTCTTGGGAAGGAAGCTTGCAATTTTGTTAGAAAAGCATCAGCATCTTGTTCAGTTCATCTTGTTTATGAGCATGGGGCTGCTGTCTGGGAACTTTTGAAAGGACACACTCTCGCTGGAGTTGCAGCACTGGATCGTGTATGTTTCAACTTTCAATGTCATTTGATCTATACTCATATTTTCATTGTTTTGAACACTACCATGTCTGACGGAAATGCTTTTCAACTTATAGGGGATGTTTCATATACCAAGATAAGAATTTTGTTTAAAAAAAAAGAATTACTTAGAGGTGATATTGATTTCAACCTGCTTTTCTTTTCAAAACCAGGGTATTTGACCATCTGAAGGAGTTATTCTTTTGTAAGTCAAGATATTTTATGAGGATTTTTAATGGTGGTCATTATCTTCAATGATAATTAATAGAAAGGTTGAAAAATCCAAGTGCTGTTTAATGTGAATGTTTATAGGGAAGTTGAAAGCGATTTCACTTCTCTTGTTTATCTGCATTTAAAGATTACTATCAGGCTGGTCTGGAGAGCTACTCAACTTTAGGTTGCAGTTTGTACTTTGTAGTATTGGGAGCTAGCCATATGACCATTATTATAACCTACATACCAGAACATAGCTTAACGTTTTGTAATCCTGTGTCTCCTAGTACATTGTGTAATTTCGTTTCTCTCAGCATGTGGGTTGACTCAACAGCACTCCGCCCCTCATCCTTACAACTCCTAGCAGAAGATGTCTTCTTTAGTGATCAAGAATCCCCCTTTGCTCCTACAAAAGTAGAGTGATTTATCCCACTCTCAGATACCTAGCTGTATTTCCTTACTTCCTGCTTGGTCAGGACTCAAAGGATGCAACGAATTTGTCCCAAACAATGTTATCAGAACTGGATTGGTTTTGCCAAAACCGACCAGTTCTACCGGTTTACAAGCCTAACTAGTCCAAATCACGA
This sequence comes from Pseudotsuga menziesii, assembly GCA_001517045.1. Lineage (NCBI taxonomy): Eukaryota > Viridiplantae > Streptophyta > Pinopsida > Pinales > Pinaceae > Pseudotsuga > Pseudotsuga menziesii. The sequence continues at coordinate 653,162 of LPNX010439694.1, forward strand.
CCATGAACAGGAAATGGTTGCCTCTGTACCAAACCAGCCGGTTTTGTACTTGAATCAACCAGTTCCATATGGAATTGACCTTCAATGCCTGAATCGGATGGTTCCATGCGAAATCGGCCAGTTGCATATAGGTCCATATGCTGGGCGTGGGACCACGATTTTCACCATGAAAATTAAAAAAGGTCAAACAAAACCCTAAAACTAACCCTGGACCCTAGTACTTACTTGTAATATTAAATTCTTGAAGTAAACGAATAGAAACGGAAAAAGTCCTTTTCTATCCCTTTACCAAATTCTTTGTAACATTACATCAATTGTTTCAAGCTGTGTAAGAGTGGTTCCAACCCCATCAGACTTCATATGCAAAAAGTAGTATTTGAGATCCCATTTAGAATTAAATAGAATTAACAGTTTTTAGGATTTTAGGATTGCACAACTTTTCCATTGGATTCAATCATGTATGAGGGTATGGCATTGACATTTAATCAAGAGCATCAATCCTTCTATATACTTGACTGTTGGTGGTGTTGATTGTTGAACTCCTTTGTCAACAATCACTTACCCTTCACTCAAGCATAATCACTTATTAGGCATGAAAAGCTTTTTCTACCTTATTTTAATGCTTAGATTAGGAAGTTTCATCAAAATTGGAGGGTATTGACTAATGTTTCTGGAGGATCGACTTCAAGATTCGAGGTAGAGGCAAATGCTAGAGCCTAGAGGAGGGGGCCAAAGTTGCTATTGATAAATAAGACCCAACATAAGCAATGTTTTTGATGATATATAGTTATTTGTGGTAGCATGATGTTTTTGGACTCTAGAGGCCATTTAGAGCCTCTTTGCTTATGTATTTTCATTCAGATATGGATTGCATTTGATGCTATTTTTAGTTATATGCACCCTTACTTAATATATACATGAGAAATATTTTCGTATTAGTGTTTAATTGTTCGGATTCACATAAATGTACATGAAGATATATTTTTCTTTTATCAAAATTTGAATATTTATGCTTTTTTGGTCAACCATTTTTTCTTGTTTTTTTCCTATTCCAAACAATTTCCACTTTTTCGGGTCCATTGGTTTGGTTATGATAACATTGGTCCCAAACACCTTTAGGCATATATCCCAAACACCTTTAGGCATATATCCCAAACATAGATCTATTCTATGTCATACCAGCTCATACCATCAGAGATAGCTACCAATCTCTACTCGCTTGGTCAGCTAAAATGACTAGCATGAAGCCCACGTTGACTATCCATGTTGCCAATGCATTTTAGACATCATCACCATCCTAGTGGTTTTCATAAATATCTCATGATATCACATATCTAACATTTAAAAATTTGCCACAACAAAGCACTAGAGCAAAAATATATTTCAACAACCATAAACATATCATTTCATAGATGTTAGGATGTGTTTTAATGTTGTCTACTGGCTTGATCTAATATTGTACTTAAAGTCATCATGATGATCATTATCACATCATTTGATACTGCTATTGTTTTTGGAGTTCGAGAAGGACAACTTGTTATCAAACATACATTCTATAGCCGGGCTACCATGATGCAACATACAGATTTGTCTCTTTTTCTGTTTCAGGCTATTTTTCACATGGGGTATTAGCATGGATCTTTACAACTTCAGTGATTCTAGAGCCTTGTGTTACTGACTAGGTTGCATCTAGTTGGAGTTTCAGTGAGCCGCCAAAGATGAACAAATCATTGTTCAGATTCAAGAGTTCAGAAGTCCATTTAGGCCTCCCAAGGCTCCTTTTTAACTTTGTTACCACATGTTCATACCGTGCGGGGACGGTGTAAAAGATGTGCTAGCATGGATTTTTGTAAAGAACTTGGCTTCCTAGGACTTAATCATCAATCCAAGTATTCCAAGGTGTTTTTTTTTCTTGGTAATTATATGTTGTTGAATAAACGACTTATAATTTGCAAGTTTTTCACCGCCCCTCCAAAGTTGGAATGGTCTTCTTGATGGTTAGGCCTTATGAGGTTATTAAAGTTCATGGGTCAATGTATATGAACATGCTAGACATTATTATTGAGTCATATGGACATGTGCTAGGTCCCCTTAGGTTTTATTTCATGTTTTGAGAAAAATATATATATATTTTTTTCCGTAAATTTAGGCTATTTTTTAATAGTTTAAATGGGGAAATTATTGTTGTAATAAAATTGTGGTTAGAGGTCGGATTTTGCCATGGGGGTGCTCGTTTTATAACTCAGAGCACCCGTTGTACCCCTAAACCCACTTTTCCTAAGTTTTAAGTGATTAATTGATCACTGAAGTAAACAATCTCCTAAAAATAAAAAAAAATCAATTAAAAAACTAATAATTAATTAAATTGCAGAGAATATCCAAATTCCTAAATTAGTGGATTCTTGTCCGATTTAATTGAAATCGGTTTCTATTGGCTTCCCTGATTTAAGGCAAGACATCTCCTTGATTGAAGCATCAACTTCAATGTTGATTGAGGCTACTGCGGGTTTGCCAGATTAAGGGGACGTTTTTCTCCTTAGAAGGGGGCATAATTGCTCATGTGGCACCCATCTGGCATGTTTTGGAGATCCCAAAGAGGGGTTGTGTCTACCTCTTGAGAGGTGGCACATTTTTCTTGAGTGTAACTTCCTCTAACTCACCCAAATCAAGGGATAAACTCACTCTCAATCTCAAATTCGCCCTCAGTCTTCTTCAGTTGGCAAAGGTGCCCTCTTGGTCCCAGTTTTCTATAAAAGCAATACTCTCTCCCTTTCAAATTAGTCAGAATTGTATTGGGAAGAGCTAGCTATTGTAATCATTGTTTATTTGAGAAATAAAAGAGACTTTGGAGGTCTATTTGTGTGGTGCTTTGTTGTGTGGATGTATTATCATTGTGCTTTGTGGAGATAATATGTGCTGGATCCATCTTGCTTCCAAATTCCAAATCTAGCTTGCTTGAAGGACGGGTATCCGTTTTGCAAGGTAAATTAAGATGTTTGTTGATTGCTTCAATTTATTTAGTATGAATGCTTAGAGATACAAATCAAATATTTCATTTGTTTATGAACATTTTCACGTTAATTTCTAAGTATATATGTTGCTGGATTTGACCATTGGTTGTTGAGTTGTGTGAAGTACAAGTTATCTTAGCTAGAGATCGAGAAGATCTTGTTTGATCTTCCTCATTTCTAACACTTTTGTTTGCAGATAAAGTCCCTCGGTGCCCCACAATCAAGCGCCTTAAAGATCTTCTTGTTCTCTAAACCCCTCTTTCTCTTCTTCTCAAATATTGTTTAAAAATTACCTTGTCCTTTATTTGAAAAAACAGTTACAGATCTGAGGTTAAAATTTCATTTTCATACATAGATTGTAATTACTTTTCATTTCTAGATCTAGCTAAAGCATAAAAATAATAATAATTTTCTAGTATAGATCTACATAACCAAGTTTTCTTGCTTCAAGTTATTTGCATTTTTAAAATTAAAAGGCTTGATTAGTGGGATTAACTTCCGAGTTAAAAGTTTCAGATCTAGCATCTTAGTGCTCTAATTTGTTTGTTTTCCTTGTGGAACAAACAAAGACCCTGAAAAAATAGCTTTCTAGGTCATTTTTTCAGTTTTTTTTACTTAATTCATTTTACCTTTTTACTTAGAATTTTTTCGACAAGTTTTGGTAGTTTTTTCCAAAGCACTCTTAAAGTGCTTGTGGGCACATTCCACTAATATTTGTTGGTTTTTTTTTGCATATTTGTGATAAAAGAGAGGGAAACTTTGGCGAATTTTCACAAAATCTACAAAAAAGAAGACAAATGAAGCTTCCCTTCGATAATTTTTTTTTTAACAAGTTGTAAGCCTTTGGATCCCAATTTGAGGACCAAAGTGGACTTTCTTTCGCATCATTGTAAAAGCAAAATAAAGTTTGAGTAGGCTCATCAGAGCCCGGTCCCCATCCCCCCTGGGGGGAGTTGTGTCGGTGTCCCTTTTTTGTTTTTCTTTATAGGCTGTTAGTGTAGTTGTTTTTGCAAGAGTAATCTGAATACTTACTTCCCTGTTCATTTCATGCTTTATTTAAGTTTTGCAAGAGTAATTTGAATACTTACCCACTGCACTACACCGAAGTATCGAAAGAGAAAAGATTTGAGCAGTGTAGTAATTAGAGAACTGCAGTTTTCATGCATTTTTTTGAGTTTAAAATAAACCCCCTTGCTTTCTCGAGTACAGGTTCATGGATAAAGGCTTGCCCGAGTACTGAATCTGAAAAGAGACTCTTGGGATTTATCTTTGTAATCAGAAAAAACTTGTTCTAAAATATTTAAAATATACAAGGCCTTCATCCCCGTATGCTCTACTTCCATTGCAGTTTTGTCTGATCAGTTGGTAGTATCAGAAAGGGATTTAGATGACTAGCTTAATTAGTTTCCACTTCAAAATAAATCTCCCCAGGAGAAAGTCCAATGCCTCGAATTAAGCCGTTGCGGTGAAAAAATCCCCAAAGGAAGCGACAATGACCTCGAGAAACTGTTAGGCTACACCCTTGCTGGTGTAGTGTTGAACAAGTCTCAGAGACTTCAACCAGCCCACATATTCCTTGCGGGGAGCTGCATTGGTTAATGGTTTTGGACATACTCCTCATACCTCCGGGTATATTGGCAGTTCCCAGCCCCTAAGCTAATCAAGATCATTACTACATAAATAAAATCAACAAACAATTTACCCACTCCTTAATCCACGACTCTAATAAATCTTAAAACTTACCAACGCGACACTGCAATACTTATCTGGGACTACAACAACAACCCTCATACACAAGCACTCCATTTTCACTGGCACTAGTCTTCCTCAATTTATATTGGTTAAATCAATTTCTGCATATGGTCATGAATGGTGTTGAATGATAAATGTTGTTGTTGTTATAATTCAATTCATTTGCAGTAACTCATTGTTAAGGTTTCGATTCACTTCACGTGAACTCCTAGAATCAATTATTTATTTCGTAGAGTAAAAACCTTAGATTTTACTTTTCATTACGGTCCATCCCCCTTGGCTTCGCTAGGAGTTGGCCTAGACAAAGGAGTTGAGTATCAGGTGACAAGACTTGGCTCGAGCTTGCCCCCAAGTTTGCACCCAGTGGCTTGAAGATTTCTGCCATGTTACCCGAGGTACGAATTAGGCGGCAACATTTTGGCGCCGTTGCTCGGGATAAATCTTTCTATTCCCTGAGTATGACTTTGTTTTTCCCTTTTTTGTTTTTGCTTTGTTGATGAATATTTAGAGTAGATCTTTATTTTCATCTGGCGACTCCACTAACCTTTTTCATTTTTTATTTACAAAGAAAAGCAAAAGATAGTTTTTGTGAGAATGTTTAAATGCATATTTTTCTTTTTTGAGTGTGCTTCGGGATAGATCTTGCATATTTTTCCTTTACCCATTTCATCTACATGGAAGGAGGCGCGCTAGGATAGAGAGGGCATTTCTGTGGGGAAACCCACCATCGTTTCGACTCTTGGGTGTTCGGTTCAGGAAGAATCTCTTTCTCATGAATTTTTACTCCTTTCTTTCCTTATTCTGTAGATCTCGTTCATTTTCTTTCTCATTTGATTTTCTCTGACTTGGCAGATTGCAGGGGGCGCTAGGGTGATTTTATGAAGCTCAACTACCACGAGATCCACTCCGGAAACATTCATTTGATTAAGAAAGCGACATTCTTGATCACTTCTGAGATCATCTACAAGATCCAAGTATGTCTCACAGGTAAATTCTCCCTCTCTTAATTTCTGCATGCATTGCCCATCATTGCTTTCATTGAAAAACCCTTCTTAGATATAAGAAAAATTCACCGGACCAATTTGCACTGGGAATTGGCAAATTTGGCGTTCTGGGTTTTGTCGGACATACCGAAAGACCCCCTCCCTCAAAAACGTCAAGCTTGGACTCCTCTGCCCCATCTCCAGGCACTGGCTTTAGTCTGGGAGAAAACGTCTCTGTTTGGTTTGCTAGCCAGTTTTCTTCTGTTCTTGTTCTGGTTTCACTTGGGTATTTTTATTGTCGAATCCTTTTACTCAACTAGGTGTGTTGAAGGCCTAATTTCATTATATCGGCCTCGTCCTGGGTATTTTCCATAATTCTGATTAAATCCCCCCAAGGTCGCAGGTCCAATAATTTGAACAAACACACGAACCATAAATCTGTTTTAAAATCTTTTAATCACCGATCTAATAGATTCGAGTAACATTTCAACAATCCTTAAATACCCGTACTCGAATACTCCTTAGATTGTGGCTTATCCCTTAAATCTAGGGGTTCCAGCTCTCACCTTATGTATTCACTTTTTGGGCTTGATCTGGTGATTGATTGTAGGTCTGTCCTTTCAGGACAAGATCGGGTCTACCCCATTGTCAGTCGGGCATTTCGGTGGCATAAAGTGAAGGAATCCCTAGCCGACGTGGCAACCATCCATCTTTTGGGGGTTAGGGTTTTCATAGGTCACGACTTTAGTTGCATGTCCCCTCTGCCGTCTTGTATTGGCTTTCTATATCGGGGCAACTACAAGATCCATGATAACATTTTTGGCGCCGTTGCTGGGGAGGTAGAGGCTTACCTTGGTTTATTTTAGGTACCTCTGGTGTCTGTGAATGTGTTTACCTTTTATTCATTCATATCACATCTGGCCTTAAATCCAGTGGTTGCATTTCAATTACTTAATTCAACACAATCACTGTATTGTTTCTATCTCTCTTACGACATTTCATTTTGGTGAACACGATAATTCGTTCACCTAGCTACTCCATAATGCGACTCCCCTTAGGGACCTACCCACGGGTATAACCTTCGGAATCCCGTTTTAGAATTCATGGCTCTCTATGATGAATTCAATTCCTACTCTGTGCTTCCTGAGAAGTCCATAGCTGCAATGAGTGAAATGGTCTCAATCGTCGTCCTTTTAGCTTAGCAATGTACAGAAGATTATCTAGAATTTGATGGTCCTCGAATCCCGTATCTACAGGCAAAGCCTCATAAGGTCAAAGAAGTTGGAAATAACAATTACGCGATCTCTTGGTCTCAATCTAAAGTTGTCCCTAAGAAGAGTGATAATGTCTAGCAGACCTAGGAAGCCACCAACTAGTAGCATGCCTCACCGTAATGAGAGCATTCCTATAACAAGAGTTAAGAATCCTAAAGGAAACAATCAACAACAAGCTACTCAAACAAAAGGGGTAGTGGCACCTCCCAAGAAGGACATTATAACTGCCCCAATTTCTACTGTTGTTAAAGGAAATGTGTGGAAACCACCTTCGAATGCTAGATTATTGAAAAGAGATCTGCCCCAGGACAAGTTGGTATCCTAAGAACTAATCAAGATAGACCTCACAAGCAAATTATCTAACCTAATGCTCTCAGTATCTCTGAAGAAGTTGGTAAAAATCCCATTCATCAAGGCTCAGGTCATGGAATTTTTGGGTCTAAAAGTAGAACAAAAAGATTAGACAAACCGCTTCAGTTTGAGCATTGATATGTCTCCTTTCTTAAATAAACTAAGCATGCATGTGTAGCTCCAAGAACTATTGAAGGTTCCATCAATAAATAGCAAGGTTGTAAGATGTTTCGGAATACAACCTAAAGCTAGGATACCAAAACAAATGCCTAAGATAACAAAGGATCCTCCTGTCATGATTTAGAGTGTGATGAATAAGGGAGACGGGTATCCTCCTTTCTATGTATCCATAGAAATAAACCAGTTGGTTCTCCATAATTGTATGCTTGATTCTGGAGCAGAAGTAAATGTAATGCCATATAAGGTCATGAACCAACTTGAGCTAACTAACCATTACCCGACAATTTGGAAATGTCTATGGTATGGACTCACGACCTGTAGAATCCAAAGGAGTGATTGAAAATCTAAAGATGAAACTGGTAGCCTATCCAGATGTTGAGATAGCTATGAATGCCTTGGTCATTGATATTCCTGATGCTTGGGGTATGCTTTTGTCCAGGGAATGGGTAGCAAAATTAGGAGGTAGCATTCAGTTGGACCTTACATACGTGATGGTCCCTATTAGTGAAACCGCCTCGATCCAATTGATGAATGAGCCACCTATGATAGAGCACGTAGAAACCCCTGACCACTTGTTCGATGATGCTACGTGGGCTACAAATGTTGGAAATTTTATGGTTTTAGTGTTGAATTTTCTTAAATTATTTTTAGACTTGATAATTACTTCCTAATGATTTCAAACAATAATTTTCATTCCATCATTTTCATGGAATAATTAAACACTGGAAATTTCAACTTTAAATTGCAGCAGAAACAAAAGATCATGGAAGGACAACCATGCACAATAGACACAATATTTTACCCCGAGAAATCGAAACTTGGGAGAAAACCCATCCAACTTTTCTTAGAATAAATCAATCCAATATTTCAAGTACATTACCATGATGAAGAAACCCTTGCATATAAAGAATGTGTTTTTCTTCACAAGAAACCCTCGTCACAAGATAGCGACTTCAAATATGTGATAAGGACCTTCACAAGATGCTCATAATTTTGCTAGACCCCCTTGAAATTGTGCACTAGAATGCTAGAGAAGAGATGTGATGTTGTGATGATGAAAATGAAATGCTTGACCTTTTATTTATACACTTGAAGTCAACTTAATTTCACTTTGGGTCCGACTTGTACTTTTCTTCTAGGTCCGATTTGTCCTTTTGTCTTCGATCTTTATTGGGGCTTCTTCAATGCCTGTCGAGACTTCTTCAATGATTCATTTGGCTTGGGCTTATCTTTGTGGTTATTTTTTCTTTACTAGAAAAGTTGTCCATGGGCCTTGTTGATGCTATTCTTCTCCTAACATCCACATCTAATCACACATAGAGCTCTAATGTTGAAGACCCACTAGGAAGTCTCAGACGCTTCTTAGAGTCTACGTCAATTCAACATTAGACTAGACTTGTATATTACACAAGGGGATGAAAGCCCCTTGCAAATAAAAAAGTCAAATCTACTCTAATATAGAATAGATCACCCAATCTCGAAGCAGGCAATTTGAGAGCACCCTGGGATCAATCTCCCCAAGCCATATGACTTAGGCTAATGGGAGAGGGACTGCCCTTGCCTAGGCCATTCACCTCTAGCCATTTGATTCAGGATTCAAGGGTGAATGTATCATTCCCCTTTGGCCAAATTAGCGTGACCAATCTGGGAGAATGTTTGCCCGATGCTGTAAACTGGAGAAACATCAACACTTAGATCTTAGTATTTTGTTTTGATGTTTCCCATATCAGTTTAGACAGGTTAGATCTTATGGTTATATGTTATTGCATATGTTCCTGATCTTATAATAGACATCAAAAGGACATCAAAGTTTAACCATCATAATTTACCCATAACATTATTTTGTGTAACCCAATCCGAATGATAAGCAAAGGAGGGGGTACGATGTTATTCATGCCTTCCTTTCAAAAGAATTAAAGAACGTTAAAATACATAACTTCTTACAGTTTTGGTTTTGTTACCATCCAAGTTAACATGTGAATTTAAAGGCCATAAGAACAATTCTAATCCAATAGAAATTGAGAGGGGCCACCCACTATTGCCTCGACAACGACCTCTAGATTTAGGTTGGCCATCCTCCAACTCAAGGAGGGTTGTCCCTACATAATATTTCTAAGGCTATGTTTCTAAAGTTCAAGGTGACACACGGAAAGTAAGCTTTAACAAAATGATTACACGGTTGTAACATAATAATATAAAAATGTGATGGAAAGATCAAGACACTAGTGCCTATACCAACAAGGGCAAATGGTGTAAAGGGGTTAATCAAAGAGGGCTGATTTCTTCATATGTAGAGGCAAGAATGGCCATCAATGATGTATTATTCAAACAGACTTTGTTGGAAACTATTTTAAGAGATTTGCAAAGGGTAGGCATTGCAGGATCTACTTTCAAGTCTAGATTCAATAGGCTATTGTACTCATGAAATTTCACTAAGCAAGAAAAACTTTTTGATATAACTTGACTTGGATCTTTCTCATTTCATAACTAACAAGCGAGATGGGGAGAGAAGAACCTTCACACCCATTTTATTTCATTTAATGTAGAAACACCTCAGATTTGAACCAAAAAGAGATTTATTTTATGCACGTTGTTTTTGTAACCAACTTGAATTGCTTGTTGAGAGCAACAAGATTCTTGGAGAGGACATGGTTGTAGAATTACTAAACTTTATTTTAGGTTAAAAAATTAAAATGTCTTGAAAATAATGAATAGATGAATAGTTAGAAGATGAAAGAACAATTATGCTTGAATCTATGTTTACTGAATGGTTGTTCTCTTTTGAATTTTAAGGTATCAAATTAGTAATGTATAGATAGGAACATCATTATATACCAGGCCTCTTTCCGTGCTTTCCACCAATGCACATGACGAGACTGCTTTGTACAGACTTTTTATTTTGCCTGCTCAAGTATGTCATAAATAATAGCTAAGGTCATTGTGCTTAGTTTAAAATGTTTTAATTGTCGAATATATTTCTTCTACATTGATATTTTGGAAGCTTTTTTTGCTGGAGCTTATTTCTTTATTAATTTTTTCTTCTTCCATTTGGCATTTTAAAAGACTTCCCTTGGTTGAATTTCAAACCAAGACACGATCATGTATGATTATTTGTTAAAAAATTAGGTGCTGCACTAGCAGTTTGAATCATGGAGTCAATATTCAAACATAGCAATTATAGAAAACTGATATATTTATGGATGAATTTGAGCATGCCTTGTAATTTGCTTGAAGATATGCTATTTCTATATATAACAGTTTTGGATGTTAGAATAGAATGAATGCTTCAAATTTAATTGTGATGGAGTGGACTCAACTAGAGTTAGTTAGATATTTAAGTAGTCACATGCCAAAAACCATTTAATTCTCGTGAACATGGGTCACCTCAAATTGATGATATATCTATTGCTTATAATAAATATTGTAGATTTTGACAAGGATATAAACTTCGAGTAATGGAGCAATTTTTTGCTAATAGTATATTTCGAGTCTTAATAGAAACTCTAGCTATTTATCTGTCAGTTTATTGTTTGTACAACAGGTATACCCTAGGAATCTTGATTGGGGAGCAGTCTTTCGGGATCCATATCAGCCTTTGTTTGTGGATGTTGGAAGCGGTATTTATATACATACAATTTTGTGGATTGACCATTTATTTATATATCATAAAGATTGATCATAAACAAATTTGTGTTTTTATTAATAACATATCATTATAGGTTCCTTGTTAAGACATCAACTAGTAAAAGGTGCTTTGTTTATGATTATTATTTTTGTTTGGAGCATTCCTTTATCACACCAAACCATGCCTCACTTGTTGGCTTCTCGTGAAAATCCCGAGTCTTTAGATTTACTATGGCTCGTTTTAACTATTTTTCCTCAGCTAACCCTTGTTGGTTATTTTCTCCCTCACTGTTGGGAGTTGCTGCTTGCAGAAGCATGGTTTGGGGACCACTAGTTGATTAAGTACCATTTCCTTTCTGGGTGGATTAACTTTATGGTTTTTTAAATAAAACTTGCAAAGGTTATTTTCTGGTTTGAAGAAATTCTTTTGAAGAGAAGTTCTTATGTCAAGCCATCTCTAATACTTAGAGAAAGATCAGTCTCTAACCCTCACATAAAGGTCCAAATATATTAAAGCTTACTCGTTAGGAGGTCCAAATATATATTTTGATGATTGTACAAATGTTTGTCTGAATCTGCATGAGAATGAAGGTTACTGAAATTTAAAACACCATCATTATCAAAGAATGCATCACCTAGATTTTTGGCAGTGTCAACATTCATGCTAGAGGGTAATTTCAATTTGTTAGAGGCCTAAATCTTAAGAATTTGCATGTGAACCTCCTCATGCTTTGAGTCATTGAATGCATAATCTTCTTCAAATTCTCTGGATTTTGAATAGGTGTTTTCAACTTTTTGGTACTGTTATCACCCAAAACAGCGTCTTGAGATTAAAGCCCTAACATGAATGATGGCTTATGGATAAGCAAGAGGGAGGCCATTGTCACCACACCTGTCCCTTTTCTGCTCTAAGGCTAGTGCTTCTCTAGCTCAAAGGAGGAATCCCTAAATATGATTACTAGGGTTTAGTGATGAAGCACAAAGTGAATTTGAAGAGTAACCCCAGCAAAACAATGTGTTTTTATGCAAAGGAAATTATTTAGGTGATGAAGGGATTGAAGAGCAGTGTCTTATCAAATGGGCAAATGAGGTTAATCAATGATTGCGTAAGGGTTTCATTGAATGATTAGAAAGGGAACGGGTTGTAGTGTACATCTCTATCCGCTCTCTAATGGTTGGACGGATTTCAAGATCAATCAAAGGGAAATTTCTAGGGAAAAAAATTCAAATGGATTTCTATGGAGGAAAACCATCATAGAAGGCATTGGAAAACACATGATCTAGATCAGAAAATTGGCACCTAAAATACACTTCCAAGTGATAGCAACCACAAAAATAATAGAGCAACTATTCTTTATCACTTCAAAGTTCAAAGCCATTGACAATTTGAAGATCCATCCATCGAACCAAACTTGAAAAATAATAAAATGCTTCGATGGAGTGCTAGGATCAACCATCCAGAAGATCCAAAAGATATCTCATCGAGTTTTAGTGGGATTTCTCCCCCAATCCAAACATGATTACAAATGAGGAATAGACTCCCTTATAAATATGAGCTCTAACTTCCTTTACAATAAAATAATAATAGATCTACCAAAACACAATATCTATCCTAGGGAGGAGTAAACAAATAAAAAAGTCCTCCAACTAACTCTAAGAAACCCTAACAACATCCACGAAATATGGTGTTCAAAGCCACAAATACAATATCCAAGAGAAGAAAGGCCCAAGAAGGGGGTGCATCGATCAATGGAGGGTGAATGATGAAAAGAATAAGTCAAACCTAGCCTCCAAAGGCTCTCCAATTGTAGCACTCCAAGAAAAATCCCTCGAAAGGTGGAGAGGTGGAGTGCTTCTTCAAATAAAATGGACGCTCTCCATGAAAAGGCTCCAAAAGGAACGCACAACAAGAATATGGTGCGGTTCTTGTTATCACATATATTGTAGCTGGGCTACCATGATGTAACAAATAGATTGATCTCTTTATTTTTTTGATCCAGACAGTTAGAAAGGGATACAACATGGATCATCATTACAACATGAGCCATTCAGTAGCAAATGTAGAGTATTTCCTTGCCAGGACTGAGATCTCCTTGTCCTTTGAGATGACTTCAGTGGTGACTTAGTTCATTTAAGCAGAGTAGCAGAGATGGTACACAGTTCACGGATGGGCATATTAGTTAGAAACATGTATATGGTGAGATCAGGTATAATGCTTCTTGGTAGGATTTTGCTCTTTGATGTATACTAACACCTTTGACTCGTTATGCTATGATAATTATGGTGACCTATGTTTACATTACATGTTCTACTGATTACTAACTTGTGTTGAGAATGATTAGAGAATCTAATGTTGAAGACCATTGCTTATGCATTGCTTTACACAACTTTTAAACTTTAGTTCTATGTTGGTTCCATGTATCACTTGTTCTCATCCATCCAGTTTCATCCATGAATAATATTTGCCATGACTTATGCTTGATTGAGACCTATGAGATTGAAGATCATCTTCCCCACTTTGACCCTTATGCATGATGGATCGCATGTTGTTTTGTGTCTTGGCCTTGATCCTTCTGGGCTAGGAGAACCTGTTGGTGTTGGTTTCTAAGCTTAGGTGAGTTGGGTTTTGAATCCTTGACCTCTCTGGCCGGTTGCCCTCGATGTTTGGTCCTGACTGTGGATATTCCCCCCCGGTTGCTCGAAGAGTTGTCCGCTGAAACTTGAAGCAATATGTCTACCACCATTACATGCATTATATGTCACATGCTATATATTGTGAAATGCAAGCCCATGAATGAAAGTTGCAAACTTTGTCTTTAGACATAACTCAAAAAGGGCTATGAAATGAAATTGTGAAAGGCCCTAAATAAAGCAGTGCATAAATAAATGCGAAATTTAACGACTCCTGACCATCCTATCTAAAATGTAATGATTAATTCTTTACGGAACCTCTGGGTTGGGATGTGAGATGGAGTAAGGGACAACTAATTCTAAGTGACCCCTAGGATCTCTTCACTACAATTTTTGTTGATGAAATTGTCATTGATGCCAACATGGACTTGCAGTGGCCCCACGGGATGTCCTTGGACCCACAGTTGGTGATTTGATGACCCTGCAACCCTTGTTGGGGTCATGGAGTTCTTGATATGATGAAGAAGCCCATGAAGACTTGGTATCCCTGATGAAGACCATGATGCCCTTGCAAAGGTCATGGAGCCCACTACTTGCACTTGACATAGTTAGATGGCATGATGATGTGGTCATATACATAATGATATGATGGTACACTTGTTTGCTTATGATCAAGGGTTTATGATCATGGAGGTGGAGCCCATGGACATTTTGAAGAAGACCTTGAAGATGTCGGCTTCAAATAAAAAATGAGGTCAGGTTGGCTAAAATGAGGTCAGGTTGGCTTCAAAATAAAAAATAAATAAAATATTGAATTGCATACATGTCGGCTCAGTTAAATAAGATATTTAAAATTAAAATATTCTTTATAGTATGTCGGCCCCATTAAAAATAAAATTAAATACAAGTCGGCTCAGCAAAATGTGGGTGAAAATTTAGTATAAATATCAGCTCAAATCTTCACTTTTGTGTGTGAAAATTTTGTGGAATGCTCTGAGATCTTTTTCGGGGGTCTAGGGTCTGAGGCAGCCGCAGAACAGCAGGAGCAGCTCGCTGGACTGAGGAAATTTTTGTGGCAGCAATCTAGGACCTGTTTTATGTGGCCCTAACCCCGCTAGGGTCTTCACCAGGCAGGCCGAGCCCTATCTAGGGCATTCCACAACAGGCCAAACCTCAGCATCAGCCTTTATGGCCTCTCCCAGCCAGGCCGCAGCCCTGCTAGGGCTTGTACAAGGCACCCGAACTTCCAGACAGTCACCCACAGTTCACCCGAGCTCAATAGAGGGTTTCTACATTCTGAGTTTGCGGGAGGAAAGGTACTAGCAACAGCAACAGAAGAGAAGTTTTTATTCTTCTGATTTTCGGCTATGAAAGGAAGTTCAAGGCAACAACAGTTGGGGTATTTTGATGGAGGTAGCAGCAATTTGTCACAGTCACATTTTGGAAAGGAGTCTTAACTCTGATTTTAATGACTGAGGCAGCCATGCAAATGAAATTCTGATGCAAAGGCGAGCCATATCAAACTCGTGTAAGTACCCTTGGCATTATTTTTGATGAACCAAACTTTTGAGAAAGTCTTGGATTGATATAAGAATTGAAAATGAGAGTTCTATGACTCCCTTTCTTCTCCAAGTTTTAGCATTATACCTTTTGAGTTCAGATGATGACAGTCTGTAAGACCCTATTAGCTGTTGAACTAAATGACCATATGAGCAGCTTATCACATTAAGCAGTTGAACAATTTGGCAAGGATTTTCAGGCAGCCGGATACAAGACTTTTTATGGGTTCTTCCACAGTACAGCAGCAAGTGAAGTTGAGGAAGTTATCTCTGATTTTTATCTCTATCTCTGATTTTTGGAATGTCTGATTTTGGACTGTCTATGGGCAGCAGTCAATTCACTGATGAGGGTAGCAGCAGTAAAAGGATTTTTGTGGAGCATACACAATAGTTAGTTTTCAATTTTGTCTTTTTTTTCTCAACCTACCACAGTACCAAATTCTTTTGCAGTCACAGTTCTGAAGGTGTTTTGCAGTCACAGATCCGAGTTACTATGGATAGAAGCTAATGCAAGGACAACCATCCGAATCACCTTGACATCAAAACTTCTGATCTCTGTTGTGAAGACAATCGAAGTCATCTTTTAATGTGATGACAGTGATATATTGTTGAAGTGATATGTGATGATGTACAACACAGTGACAATGATGTATTTCGATGAACAGTAATGACTGATATGTATAGTGATGACAATGTACACAGTACAGTGTTGCATGATGACAAGCTACACGGTACAGTAATGTATGCTTATGTATACAGTGACATGCTTGAAATAGTTACAGTCACGGTGACGTTTTGACAGTCAAATATTGACCTCACTTTGAGTGCCATGATGTTGATGAAGACAGTAGAGTAAAGTTTGCATAGTGTTAAGTATGATGAAGACTATGATGTATGCTTGATGACAGTGACACATTGAAGTGGACTGTGATTGGTATGATAGTGTTTGATATGACAGTGCTTGTTGAGGTTGCATACCATGAAGACGGTGATATGATAGTGATCCTCAATGATTGCCATCTTATACCATTGCCATGATAACTTGACAGTGATACACAGTGATGGCTCAACAGTCACAAAAAGTTGATATGACAATTAGTACAGTGTGGGCATGACAGTGATTAATCAATTGACATTACAAGATGTACTTGGCAACAGATTGACAGGTTGATGACAGTGGCATACTAGTTCCATCCTTGAGCCTTTGACAGTGGAGTGATCAGATTGACAAAATTTACACTGACATGTTTGAATACATTTGACTGTGAAAGTGTGGTGAATTTGGTTTGAAGTTTTTACCAGCACACTGTCCACATATATAGCAGCAGACAGATGCAAGCTCTGACATCTTGTGGAGACAAATGAAGGTACCTGAAGGCATACACTTAGGTAATTCTTTCTTAAAGCAGAAGATATATATTCAATACCTTGCACAGCTCAAGCTTGATCATTTCAGATGAAGATCTTGGGATTCAGCTAAAACATTAGCTCTGGTTTTTGGTACACTTAGAATAAAAGCAACAGTAGATGATGCTTTCAGAATGATGAGAGCAGATCTATAGATGATGCTAATGCATGATGATGTGATGGTGCCTTGTTCAATGTTGCATATCCTATGATGGCATATTCAGAAGACTGATAATTGACTGCATGTTGATAAGATGAAGCAATGAAACATTCCATGATATAAGCCATGATGATGAGTGATGACACAATGGATAGATCTATGATGTTGATCTTCCTGCTAATGATTTGAATGATGCATGGATGGAAGATGCTGGCCTTATGATGCTGCATACAAACCCTATAATGTTGATGACACTATTTTGATGCCTATCTATTGATGATGATGATGAGCTGTTGATGAAGATGATGCACAAGAGCAGATCCTTGTAGCAGTTGTATGATGACTTGATAGTGACGAGCAGGATTCCTGACATGATTGATGAGCAGACCTATGATGAGCAGCAGTGAGCAAATGAACAAGATGACTGATGAGCAGTGTTACAGCAGAGCAGAGTTGATGAGCAGCGTTGATGATGAGCAGATGAGCATGAGCTGAGACAGTTGACCGCAGATTAAAGAGACAAGTGATTGATGAGTTGATGTAACAGTAAGCTTTAATTGTAAATGCAAGCTTGTCTTGCTTTTGAGGTCAGGATACCTCAAACCCTTCTTAGCAGGATCTAAAAAAACCAGGCAGAGTCCTGGATGCAGAGTAGGTGCTCTTCATATCAGTAGGTGCTGATTTTACCTAACGGTTGTAGCCGGACCAAAACTAATATAAAAAGATTACAAAATTATATGGTGTTGTGTTTTTTTGTGTTATGGTTCTTGATTATTCAAATGCTTACGATATGTTCATGAAATGATTATGAGATTAGTAGAATAATGGAATGATGAATTGGTAGTTAAGTGTGACAAGTTAAGAAAAGTTGTAAAATTGGCTTTACACTGATTCACCCCCCCTCTCAGTGTCTAACAATTGGTATCAGAGCAGGCCTTCGTCACAAGCCTAGCAAGCTTGAAGGAGATCTTTAGACACAATGGAGGAAAATAAAGAGTCATCAAGCAATGACGTGCCTGTACTTGATATTATAGATTATTTCAGTTGGAGAAGCAAAATGAAGGCTTATCTGAAGAAGTTTGGTATTTGGGAAATTGTCATCAATCCACCCGCTCCATCAAACAAGAAAGGAAAACCAGCTACACAGAAGGAAGCGAAGAAAGACAACACTACAGCCTTGAAGTTCCTCATGGATGGACTTCCCAGCTTAGTGAAGGAAAGTGTAGGAGAGTACACTTCGGCAAAAGACCTATGGTTCAAGCTGGAGAGTGAGTATTAGAAGGCAAGACTAGAACCCGAAAAGACAGATCAGAAATCAGAAGACAAGCCCCCAGAAGAGCTCAATCAAGAAGAAGACAAACAAGAAGAGGACTCTAATAAAGGTATGGACTCTTGTGATTATAATGATAGCTTGTGTGATGAAATTGAGAAGGTTCTTGCAGAAGATGATGAAGGGCTATCAAAGACGGCACATCAGATACATCTCACGTTGCTAAATATTGATCTTAGAGCCAATTGGTTCCTAAACACAGTGAATCTGAACCAGAGTTATTTCACGAAGTTCAAAAATGAAATCTTGGACTCCTTGAATGAATATCAGCAGAAGACCATGTCAATGAAAGTGTTGCTTCTAAAGCTCAAAGACAAAGGCAAAGAGTTGCGAGATCAAATGAAAGACAAGGATGCTGAAATTGAACAATTGAAGATTGAATTAACCAGTCAAAAGGAAGAATCAGAAAAGCCTGCTCAAGAGCTTGAAAGAACTAGAGAGGTCAATCATGATCTGAAGACTCAGCTGGAGGAAGCCAAGAGGACAGAAGAAATCTTGAAGAGTCAGCTAGAAGAAAAGGAGGAGACAGTCTAGAAGTTGGAATTGGAGGTAGTTGGTCTCAGGAAGAAAGATAAGAAGAACGAAGCCTTGGTCAAGCTCCAGGACAGTTCAATTGTCCTAGATAAGATCTTAGATTGCCAAAGATCTCCACTCGACAAAACTGGTCTTGGTTACAAGAAGAACAAAGAAAAATCTGAAGATGACACTTGGTCTCTGAAGACTCCAGAAGCAGGTCCATCAACGTCCAAAGCTGTTCCCCATCCACCTGCACATGACAACAAGGAGTTTGGAAGTTCAAAGATGAAACAAGGAGTTAGGTCTATTCCTCAAAGCAACTTCATAAACAAAGCAACTCCGAGACCCAGGTATGAAAGTGGCTTCAATGGTTATTGTTATTTTTGTTCTAACTTTGGTCATAAGGCTATGGATTGTAGATTTTATGGAAGAAGAAGGGCTGGAAGCTCCAATGTCTCAGTTAGATGTTGGACATGTAAACAAGTCGAACATGTTGCTGCCACATGTCACACATTGAGGTGCTACACCTGCAGTGGGTTTGGACACAAAGCCCATGAATGTGCCAGTCAAAGAAGTCAACCAAGAAGAAGTACTCCATACATATCAGCAAGAAGATTTGAAGATCAGAAGACAAATGTCTACAGTCAGGGACACTCTCAAGCATGGAAAAATGAAGTTGATCAAATAAGTGTTGGAAGCTCCAACAGCTCAGTCAGATGTTGGTCATGCAACAATGTTGGTCACATTGCTGCACATTGTCGTACGATGAGGTGTTATAGCTGCAGTGGCCTTGGGCACAAAGCTCAAGATTGTTGGAGTACACGAAAACAATCCTTGAGAAGTTACCTAGACAACTCATCAAGAAAAGCCAGTACAAATGAAGGAACAGATGCTCAAAGGACAGATGCCAAGAAGCAAGTATGGATGAGGAAGACCGAGCAGTTGCAGATAGGAGAGGTTGATCCGAGCAGGGAAGATGGCTGCCATATGGCAAGCCAAGTGTAAGGTCTCTCAAAGACCTTAACACATCTTGAGTTCATGAGGCTGGAGAATGAACTCAAAGGAGAAAGGATGGTTACTCCAGGCATACAGACAGGTCCTAGGATCATGCATATTGACAGGGGGAGCAGATACCAGTTAGCAGTGATCAGAGATTTCAGACACAGGTATGTGGACACCCTTTGCCATTGATGCCAAAGGGGGAGAAATGAAGACAAAGGGAGAGATGAAGACAAAAGGGGAGCATGCTCATAGGGGGAGCATGAGTTGTTGTCATCAATGACAAAGGGGGAGATTGTTGATGAAATTGTCATTGATGCCAACATGGACTTGCAGTGGCCCCACGGGATGTCCTTGGACCCACAGTTGGTGATTTGATGACCCTGCAACCCTTGTTAGGGTCATGGAGTTCTTGGTATGATGAAGAAGCCCATGAAGACTTGGTATCCCTGATGAAGACCATGATGCCCTTGCAAAGGTCATGGAGCCCACTACTTGCACTTGACATAGTTAGATGGCATGATGATGTGGTCATATACATAATGATATGATGGTACACTTGTTTGCTTATGATCAAGGGTTTATGATCATGGAGGTGGAGCCCATGGACATTTTGAAGAAGACCTTGAAGATGTCGGCTTCAAATAAAAAATGAGGTCAGGTCGGCTAAAATGAGGTCAGGTCGGCTTCAAAATAAAAAATAAATAAAATATTGAATTGCATACATGTCGGCTCAAGCAAATATGTCAAGTTTCCTCACTTAAATAAGATATTTAAAATTAAAATATTTTTATAGTATGTCGGCCCCATTAAAAATAAAATTAAATACAAGTCGGCTCAGCAAAATGTGGGTGAAAATTTAGTATAAATATCAGCTCAAATCTTCACTTTTGTGTGTGAAAATTTTGTGGAATGCTCTGAGATCTTTTTCGGGGGTCTAGGGTCTGAGGCAGCCGCAGAACAGCAGGAGCAGCTCGCTGGACTGAGGAAATTTTTGTGGCAGCAATCTAGGACCTGTTTTATGTGGCCCTAACCCCGCTAGGGTCTTCACCAGGCAGGCCGAGCCCTATCTAGGGCATTCTACAACAGGCCAAACCTCAGCATCAGCCTTCAGGGCCTCTCCCAGGCAGGCTGCAGCCCTGCTAGGGCTTGTACAAGGCACCCGAACCTCCAGACAGTCACCCACAGTTCACCCGAGCTCAACAGAGGGTTTCTACATTCTGAGTTTGCGGGAGGAAATGTACTAGCAACAGCAACAGAAGAGAAGTTTTTATTCTTCTGATTTTCGGGTATGAAAGGAAGTTCAAGGCAACAACAGTTGGGGTATTTTGTTGGAGGTAGCAGCAATTTGTCACAGTCACATCTTGGAAAGGAGTCTTAACTCTGATTTTAATGACTGAGGCAGCCATGCAAATGAAAGTCTGATGCAAAGGAGAGCCATATCAAACTCGTGTAAGTACCCTTGGCATTATTTTTGATGAACCAAACTTTTGAGAAAGTCTTGGATTGATATAAGAATTGAAAATGAGAGTTCTATGACTCCCTTTCTTCTCCAAGTTTTAGCATTATACCTTTTGAGTTCAGATGATGACAGTCTGTAAGACCCTATTAGCTGTTGAACTAAATGACCATATAAGCAGCTTATCACATTAAGCAGTTGAACAATTTGGCAAGGATTTTCAGGCAGCCGGATACAAGACTTTTTATGGGTTCTTCCACAGTACAGCAGCAAGTGAAATTGAGGAAGTTATCTCTGATTTTTATCTCTATCTCTGATTTTTGGAATGTCTGATTTTGGACTGTCTAGGGGCAGCAGTCAATTCACTGATGAGGGTAGCAGCAGTAAAAGGATTTTTGTGGAGCATACACAATAGTTAGTTTTCAATTCTGTCTTTTTTTTCTCAACCTACCACAGTACCAAATTCTTTTGCAGTCACAGTTCTGAAGGTGTTTTACAGTCACAGATACGAGTTACTATGGATAGAAGCTAATGCAAGGACAACCATCCGAATCACCTTGACATCAAAACTTCTGATCTCTGTTGTGAAGACAACCGAAGTCATCTTTTAATGTGATGACAGTGATATATTGTTGAAGTGATATGTGATGATGTACAACACAGTGACAATGATGTATTTCGATGAACACTAATGACTGATATGTATAGTGATGACAATGTACACAGTACAGTGTTGCATGATGACAAGCTACACGGTACAGTAATGTATGCTTATGTATACAGTGACATGCTTGAAATAGTTACAGTCACGGTGACGTTTTGACAGTCAAATATTGACCTCACTTTGAGTGCCATGATGTTGATGAAGACAGTAGAGTAAAGTTTGCATAGTGTTAAGTATGATGAAGACTATGATGTATGCTTGATGACAGTGACACATTGAAGTGGATAGTGATTGGTATGATAGTGTTTGATATGACAGTGCTTGTTGAGGTTGCATACCATGAAGACGGTGATATGATAGTGATCCTCAATGATTGCCATCTTATACCATTGCCATGATAACTTGACAGTGATACACAGTGATGGCTCAATAGTCACAAAAAGTTGATATGACAATTAGTACAGTGTGGGCATGACAGTGATTAATCAACTGAGATTACAAGATGTACTTGGCAACAGATTGACAGGTTGATGACAGTGGCATACTAGTTCCATCCTTGAGCCTTTGACAGTGGAGTGATCAGATTGACAAAA
>LPNX010439694.1:680476-770607 GCA_001517045.1 Pseudotsuga menziesii
ACTTTGGGAAATAATTAAAGATTAAAAAATTAAAAAATAATTTTTTAACCCGTCCAGAAAATTTTTAATGGTCCTGTTGACTTAGGACATGACCATGCTCTATTCTAACAATGCCTAGTAGGTTTATATATACTCAGTTGGGCTCTAATAACCCCCCAAGGCCCAGAATTCAAAATCGGGCATTCCAGCTTTGGAGGAAGCGGGAGAAAACCTCGTCAATTATACTTTTTTTTTAGGTCAGGGAAATTGGTAACTCGTCGGGATTACCTAGGCGAGGCCCAGGTTCAAAGCTGCCGGCTGCCACTATAAACCCCAGGTATATCCAACAGCCCGCAAGCCAGATATACCAGAAACTTGTGACTCAGCAAGGGCCGAGACGTCTCGACTCCAATCCAGAAGAGGCGGTTGTCTATCCAGGGGGCGTCTACCCTTCGAGCCTTATCACAGGGGGCCATGTCTCGGTGGGACTTGATCCCTGATGGGCTGGGTGAAAACCACCTTCCCCCACCGTACGGGATCCCACGTCATTGACTTGTCAATTATACTTGGCTATAGGCAAAGCATAATTGTCAAGGGCAAAAAACTCCCTGGAATACCTTAGTTGAGATTCTACGTTTTAGGAGACTGAACCACTCAAAACACCCTACTAGCACATTT
Organism: Pseudotsuga menziesii; assembly: GCA_001517045.1. Classification (NCBI taxonomy): domain Eukaryota; kingdom Viridiplantae; phylum Streptophyta; class Pinopsida; order Pinales; family Pinaceae; genus Pseudotsuga; species Pseudotsuga menziesii. The sequence goes on from LPNX010439694.1 coordinate 681,134, forward strand.
TATTACTAACCCTGCGGGGCCATGGTCAAAATTATTCAAATAAAAAACTGGCTAGCCAATATTGGCTAGACATGAAGACGGATCAACTGATACACTGGAAACAAACATTTATCATGTTTGTAAAATGGTGGCTCCTCAGCTAATCCAACTATGGTACAAATAAGTTGGCAACAGGCTCTTCGGACATCTTTGCACAAGTTTCATTCATTTTCATGCTCCAAATGATTATTTTGGCTCTCCTAGGGAGAATGCCCCCATAAGGCGAAATTGATTAAAATGGCCAACATAAAAGTGTGTAAATCAAGTTGTATCTTTAGAAATATGTATGGTAGGACCCCCTAATGACCCCCCCATGTCCCCTAAGTGTCAAACTTGCAAAAAGTAATGATTTCTCATGTTGTAAAAATGGGCTTTATGAGGTAATTCGACCCCCTCCAATGTATTTGTCTAAGTTGATCCATGTAATGTAAAATTAAAAGATCTCCACCATTGATGATGTTTTCATCTCAACCGTTGGATGGATGTTGGTTACAATTGTGGACACACTCTTGATCTACTTAAGAGTTATGATCCCCTTATTGCATCCCTTCGAGAAATTTGGCTCTTGGCTATTAGAATAGAGAATATTTTTCAGAGAAATCCTGTGTATTCTGTCATAGATTGTTCTCGTGCTTGATTGCAAAATTATTTCTGGAGGTGTTCCAGTTAATTTATGGATGTTCCAAATTATATTTTGTGAGGGCCATGTTGTGTGCTAGAGGGGGCGTCCTCTCTTGGGGCGTTTTTGTGAGAGATCCAACTCTCTCCATTTGAAGATGTTGGCAATCAGGGGGTTTTCTAATGTGTCTTTGATCATTGATTATGCTTCTTGATTCATCTTGCATTCGTAGTTTCTTTTTCTGTGGATCAATCCTCACTTGACGTAGGTTTCTTTTGCAGGAAGAGGGTCACACTAGCTCAACTTGGGCAAATCGATTTGGCTTGGAACTTCATCAAATTCGCTCAGAATTGCGTCAAACCAGGGTAAAGTGTCATTGCACTTGGTATCTACAAGATTTCCAGGTATTTCTATCAATATTTCTTTAGTTTTAATTTCCAATCCACTCGAGAAATGATCATAACCCAATATAAAACCTTCAAAAAATTCTCTGGGTCATTTTGTTAGGATTTTTGGCGAAATATTTCTAGGTTATTTCACTCTCCCCTAGAGCTAAGTGGGTTTACCAAGACATCATCATTGGGGACTCCATTTTCCCTATGGTTAAAGCATTGATCTTTAGGCAAATCGCCTGCCCAGGGTTTTCAACTAGTTTTCCTGCTTTGTGATCCATCTTTTTGGATTGTGCTTTTAGGTATTGTCAAATCCATATTCAAGCTATCTTAATCAAGTGCTAGCCTACCTTAATTGTTCCTCAATTCATCACTCTGGGCATACTCTTACTCTCCACCATCAATTCCCCCAAGGTAGTGAATTTGATCATTTGCACTAACACTTATTACCTAGATCTACTTAATAATTAGATGGGTACTGGGCTTAAACATTTTTGGCCACATTTTCACTATTCAAACCCTTATCGCCCAAAACATCTTTATTCGTGGCTATCTTCCTTAGATCTAGGGCTCCTCTTGCTACACACCTTACGTATTCTATTGCCATAGTTTGATTTAGTGTTTTAGCTTTAGGTATTTCCTTCTAGGTTAGATGAAGGTCTCCCCCTTTGTCACTTAGCTTATCAGTGCCTTAAAGCGAAGGGTGTCCTAACCGGTGTGACAACCAATTGATATATGAGGGTTAGGATACTCGTAGTTCACAACTTTGGTTGCCTTCCCTCTACCATCCTGAATAGGATCATCTTAGAAAGGGCACCTACAAGATTTGTGATAACAACTCTTTAAACAACAGTTTTGGAATTCCTATTTTCCTCATTGTTTATCGGATTTTCTATTATAACCACTTTTTGGAAATGTCGTGGCCACTCTACAACTATCGTCATTGAGATGCCATAATTTTGGGGGCTCCATCAAAAGATAATTGCTCTCATAGATAGGATGCCCCTCCAAAAACGTCTCATTAAAAATGGCCTAGGTGAGTGTGTAAACAACCCTCCAAACGATGGGTGCTCATTAAGAGAAAACCAATGGATGTAGAACAAGTCAAGTGCAAGAGGTTGCTTCCATATATCAAGGGGTCAAAACCTCAACCGACAAATAGATCTATGTGTAATACTCCATCAAATAGGAAACAACCTCAATATATGTGCAATGAATGTCCACCTGAATATATGTGCAATGAATGTCCACTATCGATGTGCAGAAGAATTTTATCAGATCCACCTGAAGAAATAGGAGAACTGAGCCAGATATTATAGCAGCTGTAGCCAATTCTGGACATTGTTAGCCTCATTAAAAAATCATTTCATATTCATAAAATGAGAAAAGGGACAAGGAGAGTTGAAGAGTCACAAAGGTGAAAAATAATTATAAAAGGAGAGAGAGCACATTCTCTCATTCATTTATGATATTTGCATTTTCAAAACTTGAGAGCTATTGACATTTGTTTCTCTTGGGATGAAAACACTAAGGGAGGTGAATAGTTTCGATGGTGAAACCATCCCACCCTAGCTATTGAGAGGGAGGAGATCACTCAGATTTCCTCATTGAGCTTCATGTCCGTAGAAGATTTCAAGCATTCATCTCAGATTTATAAAAGTCATAGTTTCAAGACTTTTGGGAGAAGGGCACACTTGTAAGAGAGCCACTTTCATTCTTTGTGAGATTTGAACCTTCCAACCAGGGAGATAAGGTCGAGTCCACCCCAAGCATCATCTACAACTTCTTTGTTCTACATTTCAGAGTTGCATCACTGAGGAGGGCACATTATCTTTCTTGTTCCTATCACTATGTGGTCTGTGGGGTGTGTTATCACATACATTGTAGTTGGAGCTACTATGATGAAAATGACTATATTTTTCTTCCAGTTAGTGCCATCCTTGGATGTGTTGAGCATTTTCTCCTAGAGATCATCGATGGTATAGTCAGCTAGAGCCATTTCTTCTAATCAACTGCAGTATCTCGTGGCATGACTTGGCCTTAGTTGATCCATTGAGATGGGCTTGTTGTAGCCACAGTACACTTAGCAGACATGCAATTGGTATTTTTCTCTTGCCCATGCAACCATAGTTGGTTTAATGGTTATTATCAAAGACAGGTATATGGATGGATAGGTATATATATGTGTATTTGGCTGCTACTAGACTGTCTTGCCCATATTATTAACTTTAACTTGACAAGGTAAGTGATGATTGGTGATTGTATATGATTGTGCTCTTATAAACTTGTTATTTTGAGTTGATTTATGATCTTGAATGTTAAAAACTTTTTATATGCTCACTAGTATTGCCTACCTTATGTAGACTTAGTTTTACCTTGTTATTTTGACATCACCTTTTCACTTCCATCCATTCATATGTTTCTTTCCTATTTGAGATTGACCCTTGACTTGGATCTTGACTTGTGATAGTGAAGATGTTTTCCCCCACTTGGATCTCTATGTTGGATAGACCCCATGTTGTCATGTGTTTAAGCTCTGAGTTGGGCGACATAACTTATCGAAAGCCTTGACCCTTTTGGGCCAAGAGAACCCGCTGGTGTTGGGTTTTGATCCTAGGTGAGTTGGGATTATGAAGCCTTGACCGTTTTGGTCAGTTTCCCTCGATGTTTGGTCCTGATTGTGGATGATTCCCTCCAACTAACTCCATGATTCACTTTTGGGCCAGAAGTACCCGCTGGTGTTGTGACATGAGCTAAGGTTGGCTAGTTGCCCAAGTTGTGTCAGCTAGACTTGAAGCAAGTTGTACTACCATCATTACAAGCATTTCTGTGCTTTATGCTACATATATGTTATGAAACGCAAGCCCTTGGTGAAAGCTGCAAATAGCTGTGCTTTTAAGTGCATCTGAAACTGTAAGAGGGATATGAAATGAAATAAATGGGCCCAAAAAGAAGATGTGGAATAAATGCTATATCTAAATGACTGCTTGGACATGATATTTTGAAATGTAATTATTATTTCCTCACGGGGCCTACGGGTTTTGATGTGAGATGGAGTAAGGGAAAACCGATTCTAAGTGTCCCCTAGGATCTTCGTACTACAATTGCTTGTGTAATTAACGCAAGGATCCCAGAAAAGATCCTCACTGAGCTTGAGTCAAGATTGGATGTGAGTTTGTAGACACTTGTTAGAGTTGAATTGACACTTCTCACTCAACTTATTCCATTTGTGAGACACTACCTTTCCCTATTGTTCTTTGTCCTTCATATGTCTAACTGGATCCCCGTTTCCCTTTTTTCTCTAAGAAATCACTTTGTCGAAGTTAACAAGTCACTCCCCTTATCCTAGCCTTGTTTTATTCATCACACCCATCATAGCAGTTTGGTTAACTTTGTAAGTGAGCATGTATAAAGGACTTCATAAAAAATAAAATCATTTATGTACTCTAACACAAGTCTTATTTTTATTGGATTTCTTGATCTATCACCATTATCATGTTGCTATTGTTATCGTTAGTTAATAATATGCATAAGAGAGTTATCTTTCATCCCTTGTATATATTGGATTGATCAGATTACAGTTCAGGCATCAGATTAATCCTTTTTGACTTGGTTAAACCTAGTTTGACTTTGTCAAAATAGTTTCTGGAGCAGATGTGGCTACAATGGTTTGAGATTGGTTATTTGTCACCGATATGCATCCGGTATACCATTTCCATACTTGGTTTGATGATTATTGGTCATTATTCAGGATTATTATGGTTTATTATTATTATGACCATATTTTACTATTGTACTTGGTTTTGGCTTCTAGAGGCATATCTAGATGGATTCATGGTGTATTTGTAGCCAACATTAGTGGATTTGGCATCTCTGATTCCATTGGCATACTCAAATCATGTTTTACAATTAGTTGTGCTAATTTCAAAATCTTGTTTTCAAAACCTACCTTGAGAAGTAAGTTATTTTTTGGTGATTGTAGAGCTCTTTCTGGGTTTATCAAGCTCAACTTTTAATTTTTTTAGAGTGTTCCAACATCTATAAATAACACAAAGATCCGTCTTTCAGTGGGTAAACCTTTGGTTGGAAAGCATACATGCAAAAAATACAAGTGGTAATAAGTCACATTGTTGGACACCCTTGTAACCTCTGTTGGTACACCTTCAAGTGGAATTGCATCAGGCAACACCTATATATGGAATTTCACTTCCACATACCCTTGGGTATACCGAAATCTCCCTAGGTATACCTAGAACCAACTGTTATCACAGATATATTGTAGCTGGGCTACCATGATGCATCTTGCAGCGCATGGATTGATCTCTTTATTTTTCTAAGCTCGACATTCAAATGGGATACAACATGGGTCATTCTTAGAGCCTTCATTCAGTAGCAGATGCAGAGTATTTCCTTTCCATGACTGAGATCTCCTTGTCCATTGAGATAACTTTGGTGATGACACAGTTCATTCGACCAGAGAAGCAAAGATGGTACACAGTTCACAAATGGGCACATCAGGTAAAGACATGTATATGGTGAGATTAGGTATATTGCTTCTTGGTAGGATTTTTCTCTTTGATGTATACTAACACCTTTGACTTATTGAGCTATGATGATTATGGTGAGCTATGCTTTTATGATTTGTTTATCGATGTTCAACTTGTGTTGAAAATGATTAGAGAATCTGATGTTGAAGACCATTGCTTATGCCATGCTTTACACAAACTTTAGTCTATATTCCTATGTTGGTTCCATGTGTCATTTGTCCCATCCGTCCAGTTATCCGTGATTGATTTATCCAATGACTTATGACTGAGACCCGTGAGATTGAAGATCATATTCCCCACTTTGACCCCTATACATGATGGACTCCATGTTTTTTTGTCTCTCTGGCTATGAAGTATATGGCTTGGCTAGTGTGGCCAGGTTCACCGGATGGTTTTCCTATAGTCCTCAAAACAAGTGTTCCTACCAACAATGTCTTTAGACACTAAAGCATTGGAATGCATAAACGCTATATCTAAATGATGCAAAAGGAAAGCTGCGATTAGTAGTGCTTTTAAGCGATAATGCGTATATATATAAATGTTATAAAACTAGTTAGTGGCCAAAGGATGAACACTCATCCATTGTATGATGTAAGGCTCATTTGTCTCTATAGGACAACATGGTGAGACTAATCTGTCAGTGCTATGGACACTCGCTGGCTGCAGGGCTAGGCCTTAGTCATTTTCTAGAGCCCAGAAGGCTTTCCAAGGCACCTGCCTTTATAGGATGGCTATCCGCTAGCATCTTGTATTAAAGTTAAATGCCTTAAAGTTAAGTGTTACAAATTGTTAAATCTTGTTAAAAGGATACTTGCTTGAGCGTAAAGGAAACAAGCCCATGTACTTTATCCATTTGTGAGACACCACCATCCCCTATTGCTATCTGTCATGCATATATCATTGTGGTTGTGTGTATTTGTTGTCATTCAGATAGATCACATGGTCAAAGTCAACTAGAAGTCATATCCCTTTTGCCTAAGCGTTGTTTTCCACCTTCATGCAACATTAGCAAATTGATTAAATTTTGTAAGTATGGCATATACAAGGGACTTCCAGAAGATTCAAAGATTGTTCAAAGACACAGGTATATTTTATTGATTATTATTGTTATTCTCACCATGATTCTGATTAGTATGATTTATGTTAGGTTTTAATATACATCTTGGAGTAGTTCTTACCTTAGATGCATGGAGGATCACCTAAGTTCATCATCTCACTTTCAGTTTGGGTGTTTTGACCTGCTCAACCCAGTTGACTAAGTCAAACACGGTTCCCAACACAGTGACTACAAAAATCAACATTGTTTATATTTGTTCCAGACATGCCCAAGACCAATACTGTAGTCTCAGTTTTTAGGGTTTGGCCCAAATTTTCATGATTTGTGATTATTATAACTTTATTATGGGTCAAATTACATTTTTATTACAGATTGCAGATCAATATGGCTCCCCTAGGGCGCTTTAGCGCTCCAAGGGGTATGAGTAGTCACTGGTACCATTCTACCATGTCTCTAGACACTTTTGTGTGGTTAGTTTGCCCCAGTTCTCATCTTGAAGAAAGTTATGATGATTTTTATTGTTTTCAGAGGTTGTACTACTAAGAAATGAACTACATAATTACTAAAGAAATCGATTTGTCTTATGTGGTCAAGGAAATTCTTCCAGATGATTTATTATGGCTCTCCGAACATCTCTACACAAGTTTTATTCAGTTTCATGCTCTTGATTATTTATTTGTTTCTCCTAGGGAGGATGTCCCCCATGGGGTGCCCGTCACCTTGGTGATATGATGTATTTCATTGATATTCCTTATGTTATGATGTATTGGGGCCTAGGGTAAATTGAGACTCTAAGACACCCACCTTGATGTATTATCATGTTATATCCTAGCACCATGATGTATAATGCCTTACTTAGGCATCCTTGGGAAAAAGTGCGCCCCTCTTGACTTGGTCATGTTGATCCATGCATGTAGAATAAGATTAAAAGATACCCACCATTGATGATGTTATGATCTCAACCGTCGGATGAAAGTTAGTTGTAAAGTGGACACACTCTCGATCTATTTAAGAGAGGTGCTCCCCCATTGTAAACCATCAGCTTTGGCATTAGAACTTCTAAATAAAGAGATTTTTTCTGGGATCAAATACTTGTGTTTCTGTGGATGAATGAATGTGATGATGACTAAAACTGTTTCTCTCTTGCACTGAGATATCTTGGCATAGTTTCTTGTACCTTGTTGTACCCATTTCGATTTGCAAGCATAAAAGGTGACTTGGAGAGGAAGCGCATTGGCAGGACCAGATTCCACCCTGACGTTTTGCTTCGAGTCGGGTTTGGCAAGGAGTGATTGCTTCTTAATGACTTTTCATTCCTTTATTATTTACTTCTATATTGCAGATCCTGATCTTGATTGTCATACTTATTGGCTTTTCCCTTTGTGTGGTAGGTAGAGAGGACGCCCTGTGTCATTGAGCAAATCGTTTCAATCAAGAACTTGTTCAGATCTCTCATTTGATTTATGAGGAAGCAATCCTCATCATCCAGGAAGACATCTACAAATTCCATGTGAGTTTCTCATCCAATTTCTCTTTGTTTAATTTTCCATGCATTGTCCATCAATCAAATTTACTGAATACCCTCTTGTAGAAATAGGAAAATTCACCGGAGCATTATATACTTAGAATACCAAAATTTGGCGATTTGGGTTTTGACAACTATCATCCTAAACTCCAACCCCAACCTAGGCGTCACCTTTGGACTCCATTTACTCATGTTAACGTGGCACTGATCTCCTAGGCAAGTCGCCCTCCCTTTATTGTTAATGATTTTTTGTTTGTGTTTTGTTCTGGGCTTGTTTGGATCTCAACTATTTTTACATCTTTCATTTAAGCATTCAATCAAGTGTGTTAAAAGCCCTAATTCACTTATCAAACCCTACCTAGGGAATTTTCCTAATTTCACACCTAAATCTCCCTAGGGTTCGAGTTCGATTATTGGATTAACACACAATCCTAGATCTTGTAATCGAATACATAAGTCACCTGATAAACCACTTGAGTAACATAATCTACATCCATAACCCCTCTCTACTCAAGTATTCCTCTTTTGGTGACTTCATCCTTAGGTCTTTCCTTTTAAGATAGGTTTGGGTCGCCCCCTTTGTCACTTGGACTCTAATGCCATAAAGCGAAGGATATCTCAACTAGCGTGACAACCAATCCATTATCTAGGGGTTGGGATATTTGTAGTTCACCTCTTTAGTTGTCCGTTTCCTCTACCGTCTTGAATAGGATACCTTTGTGGGGCAACTACAAGTTGTGTGATAACACCAACTTTAGATAAATTGATCGATTGTCTTGTATCTATAGTACACTAGAAACAACACTTGCGAAGATCACTCTCTAGTACTTGGGTAGTTAAATAGTATGGCCAAGGGCATGATCATACCTCCTTTGTTAGTGCCTTGAGATATTGGGTCGAGTACTATTGTTGGTGTGAATGTTTGAGCAAAATCAAAGATGCTTGAACTTTAAAAGTTTTATTGATCAATCACTGCATATATGAATCTCATAAGACAAATCAACCACACGAATCATTGAACCATAAGAGGCAAGGTATACCCTGCGAAAACCCTACAAACACGGAGGATGAAAAACCCAACAATTCTTTGAGTATGATAGATAGATTTGCAGAGAATGGTTTACAACACATAATCAGATTGCCCGATAAGAGATGTCACCTCAGCAGTAGAGAAGAGAGATCCAATACAACACTGTAATCAACTGTATTGAACTTGCCATATGCCTAGCATATTAATAACAAGCCAAAACACCTAGCATGCACAAAGATATGCACCCTTCCTTTAATTATTAGTTTTTAACTGAATGTTGACTGACTTGAAATGAGTCTTTTAATCTTTAATTGGATGCATGACCATAAAGTTAGGAGGCTAACTGAATGTCTTTGGTGCTTCATATTTAGTGCACAATTTCTATTATCAACTTCTGCATGGATCTTCTTAGTTAACTGAATGTTGATCACTTAGTTAACAAGCTAACTTAAGTGTCATCAGTGCTTCACTCTTAGTGCCATCCATGCAAAACATTTGCATGGATCTCTGTAAGCTTCTTTTAATTAACTGAAACACATAAGTTTTAATTAATTCAATTACATTATTTACTATTTTTACCTTTGCATGGATCTCGGAGAGATTCTGTATTTAACTGATACATTCTTTATTTACAACTAAGGCTTTAACTGAAGCCTTTACAATTCGAGTTCACATGAAGGCATACACAGGGAATTCAAATTCATTCTCTCTCTCTATGCTTATCTCTTTATCATTTATTGTTTACTGCACGGTCCACATGTGTATTTATTTATCCATCTTATCATATCTTACTCATCATAATTATTGGATACTGATGATCATATATATTACCCCAGGCCATATAGTCATATGCTAAAGTAATTCACTCTAGGGGTAGCTAAGCCCTAAAGGAGACTTATAGCACCCAACGGCCAAGACTAGTAATACATCACATAGTATAACGACTTTACCAAGTAAAGTATGGCACCTCAATAAATGAGAATATTGGTAGGACTTGATATTACTCACAAGTCTACAGTGTTGATATTACTCACAAGACTTAGATTGATATTACTCACAAGCTCATCCACAAGTCCCGACTTGATACAAACCACAATTTACAGTCTTGACACAAACCACAAGACTTTCCAGTAAGAGCATCACAGCCTCAACCATATGAGCATATAGATAGGACTTGATACAAACCACAAGTCTCGACTTGCTACAAACCACAAGTCTAGAGAATGACTCCTAATGTTGTACAATCAACAGTTGGACCCTACAAATATATCAGAGAACTATAGCACTCGACACTCCCTCATCTTTAGGACCCTGTAAACCTTACTCTCACCTGACCATCACATGGTGGATGATCCTTCTCCCTATAGACCACCTTTCAAGACCTCAGACAACATGAACACACACTCTAGTGCCACAAGGTTTGAAGCCTCAGAAGAACAATAGAAGACTCGTCAGGGAAAAATCTAGGATAATGATGACCATATGCGGCAACTTTGAGAGGAAGTATGCAACCTAGATCAGAAGTTCGATTAGAAGTTAGATCCGAAGTTGGCAAGTATAAATGACTTCTGGCTTGGTTGGCAACTAATGACATCTTAGAAGAAGTCCCTTGGAATACACAACACAATGAGCCACACTAGGAAGGAACATCTCACTTGGAACTATTTAGCCACCAGCAACCCCCTTTGGGTCCTCACATACATTACCCACACTCCAAGGATGATAACACTTGGAACCATTTTCCTAAAATAGACTTGAACAAGTTTGATAGTTCTAACCCATCCAAATGCGTCACCTAGATTGGAAAACTACTCGAGTATCCATAATAAATGGATCACAACCATGCAATCCATAGGGATAATTGATAATTATTGATATAAATAAGATGGGATGTTTGGTACATGACTATTAGTACAACTTGGAAGTGTGGTCATGTAAATAGTCACGTCTTTTGCTAATAAGCTGACTACGTCACTATAAATACAATTTGGAAGGGTGGTCATCAAAATAGTCATGTCGTTTGGTAATAAGCTGACTACGTTATTAATTGTGTTTATTTTCTAATATAAGTTTCCCAACTTAAGTTACATTTTATATTTATATTATTGTCTAGGATACTTTCTACGTAGTAATATATCTATGTATATTATAATTTTGATTAGTGTTGAGTCTCATATGCCATTTATTTCCTCATAGATGTTAGTTAGTATATTTGCTTCTGTTCTGATACCTTCTTTATTGCTATTAACAGGTAATGGTCTTTTTATCTTGAAAATGGCCCAATTGTATAAACACCTGAATTTTCTCGGCCTTGAAATTAACAAAAGGGTACGATCTCTCTGCGGACTACATTTTTTTTGTAAGATTTCCCTAGAAGGATGTCATGCATTGATATTATCTGTGCATTATTTGCAGCTTGTAGATCGTTCACTATCTTGCATACAAGAAATGGAATTAATGAATGGGTGAGTCTTGTTTTCCCAGAGAATCATGTAGATAGTCTTTATCAGATTTATAATTGTACTGATAGACCTTTAAGCTAAGAATCCAGAAACCTAGGCAAGAGGAACAAATGCATGTTAAGGAATGCACCTCTTAATTTTCCACATCATTAGTCACTCTGTTGAAATTGACTATGGGTAAAACTTGAATTGCATAACCGAGGAGTACTTTGAGAATTTAGAATGGAGGGAAAGGAAAAGACTATAAATGCACATAGTCGTCAAATATAGAACACAAAAGAAAAAATAAAATTGAAATTGATGTCCTCTAAAGCCAAAATTAGTACAAGTGATTAGTGTGTATTGTTGGAAACCTAATCCTTGTGGAGTCATAGATGAATTGGAAGAGTCATGAGATGTCCAAGAGACCCCTTGGAATATGAAACCAAGGGTCACATATGATTCACAATGTATGTCCATTTCTGCTCTCTTTCTCATCCTTTTAAAGCAAGTATAGTAGCGACAACATTCATGGAAACAGTTCAAAAGATCCATGGAATCCCCAAGATTAATCTAAGTGATAAAGATCCAATTTTCAATGTTATTTTTTGGAAGGAAATATTTTCTTGTTTGGGTAATCAATTGGCTCAGAACTCCTCTTACCATCGTCAATCTGATGGGCAAGCCGAGATTGTGAACAAATGTTTAGAAGGGTATCTTCGTGGCTTTGTATCCATTAAACAAACACAATGGGTCAAGTGGTTTCCCTTGGCAAAATGGTGGTACAACATGCCATTTCATACTTCATAGAAAATGTTCTCATTTATAGCACTTTATGGCTATCATCCTCCATCCATTACATCATCCTTGAAAGAGAAAGTTAGGGTTCAAGCAATGGAGGATTACATGGAACTCCAACAAGAGGTTCTCCAACTACTGAATGACAATTTGGCTATAACACAAAATAGGATGAAACAAGAAGCAGATCATGACCATAGTGAATGGAAATTTGAAATGGGGGATTGGGTATCTTTGAATCTACAACTATACAAACAAATGTTCCTCAAGCAAGAAAATGACAACAAATTAGCACCCAAGTACTATGGTCCGTATAAGATGTTGTAGAGAATTGAAAGTATGGCTTTCAAATTGGAGATGCCTCCATCTTCATATGTACTTTTAGCCTTCCATGTTTCTTTCCTAAAAAGAGTAATTGGAGACAAGATCCCAGTTCAAATTATTTTACCGGAGATGCTGAAAAATGAAAAATCATACTAGAACCTGAAACAATCCTTGAAACATGGATCAAGCAAATGTGAAATCGAGCAAATACTGAGTATTTCATCAAGTGGAAGAACTTGCTAATAGAAAATGCAACATGGGAAGATGAGTTCTCTATACAGAACCATCTACAGCTACTAAGTGTTGAGAACAACACTTTTTTGAATGGGAGGGGTATGTTAAGCCCAAAATATTGTGACATACATTCCTATTATTATATTAGTATTGTCTTTATTGGTTGGCTAGGACCTTAATTGTAATTTCATGGTCAGCTAGGACGTTAATTGTAAGATCTGTCTGCTATATACACCAAGGAAATCATTTCATTTGTCTTGTGCATTTGATACATTGTAAAAGATGTTGCCCCCTTGAAGAGGTTTCTTGCTCATCTCTTTATTTCATTCTCAAGGCGTTGGGCTACTCTTATTTTTTATTTTTATGTTATTTTGGCAATTTGGTGCTTAACAGAAAACCATGCCAGGTTTGGATTTTGTAAAGTCCCCTACCAATTCTATACTGGATTTTTGACTCAAATACTATTTGGTTCTGACTGGATCTTCCAATAACCTCTCCCTTGGTACTGCTCTTTGACCCCTGTAGGTTCCTTTTCTTTTTAAGTAATGGTAACTAGAATCACTGTATGTGAAGTCTGGGTCAACCTTATATACTACTGTTACTTCTTTTATATACTGCTGTAACTTATTGTTAGAGTCATAGTTTGGAAAGGCACTATATGGCAGATCTGGGTTTGATGTTAACACTTCATAGACAACCCCTGTAGCTTACTGTGCAAATTCACTGAAGTTTGGGAATGTGCTGTAGGTGTAAACTCTGATTTGGAACCCTCATTAGCTTATCAATATATATCAGTTTAACTTGGTTGGCATATATCGGTTTGTTTACCACATCTTTGTGAGCATTAAGCCATACAAATGAATATTATAGCATACCGAACAGTGCCAACAATAATATGAATTCATCCCACGGTTCACAGCATTCAAATAGATAAATTCAGACCTGGATATTAATCATTTAAGGAATTGTTATACATGCCTGAGAAATGAAATGAGAAAGTTGTTTTGGCTTGAAGACTCCCACTAGAAAAAGGTAAACTCTACTGTACAAACGTTTGACTTCCTGCAAACTTCTCTGTGTGGATTCTCTGTTTGTCTGTGTCTCTCTCTGTATGTGCATTGTGTCCTCTCCACCAAATCTTCTTTTAACTCAATGGACAAGCGAAAACCCTAGCCTCAACATGGATCAATGGCCAAGATTAGATTAACCATCCCTTAAATTATCACTTTCCACTTTATAAAAGTGAGTCCATTAAGTCAATTAATAATTAGATCACTTAATGTACTTTCCTAAGTCTAAACTTAGGAAAATCACATTAATACATTTGGCTTCTTGCTTTAAGTCTTCTAGCATGCAAGGACACATGCAATGATAGAAGACCTTCCTTGTTGCCACTTTTTAACACACTCTGTCAACAAGGGATTCGGTAGCAACCCCAACTTGTCTTTGAACTTCACAAAACTGTTTCTGCAAAGTGCCTTGGTGAAAATGTCCGCCACCTGCTCATTTGTCTGAATGTACTCCAACTGAATGGTTCCTTTCTGTACACAGTCGCTCAGGAAGTAATACCAGATATCAATGTGTTTGCTCTGGTTATGGAACATTGGATTTTCAGATAGCCTGATGCCACTTTGATTGTCACAGTGAACCACTGTATCCTCTAGATCACACTCGGATAACCCAAAAAGCAACTTTCTCAGCCACATTGTATTTGCTCCTGTCATGGAACATTGGATTTTCAGATATCTTGATGCCACTCTGATTGTCACAGTGAACCACTTTAGCCTCTAGATCACACTCGAATAAGCTTGAAAGCATTTTTCTCAGCCACATTCCCTCACAAGTGGTCAAACTGGATGCCATGTACCCAACCTCTGTTGAGTTCAATGCGACCGAATTCTGTTTCCTACTGAGCCAAGAGACAACCTTTGATCCAATATTGAAGCAACAACTTGAAGTGCTCTTTCGGTTTTCTACACATCCTGCCCAGTTAGCATCTGTGAAGCCTGCTAAACTCCCCCTGCGTTCATAAACCAACCCATACTCAACTGTACCTCTGATGTAGCGAAGCATGTGCTTTGCAGTTGTCAAATGTACTTTTCAAGGGTCCACCATGAACTGGCTCAAAGAGTTGATTGCAAAGCTAATGTCTGGCCGTGTGTTGACCAGATACATGAGCGATCCGATAAGCTGGCGATACAATGTAAGATCAAACCCGTCTAACCCTGATGCATCAATCTTTCCACCATCCTGAATCTCTTCAAGATTTCCACTGCATACTTCCCATGTCCAATGAAAAAACACCCATCTCTCTGCAAAACCTCCAAGCCTAGGAAGTAATGCATCAACCCAAGGTTTGTCATCTCAAACTCAACTCCAAGGTTGGAATTACATTCGTCAATCAGCCACTCATCTCCTATAAGAAAGTGATCATGTACATATAGTACTAGTATGAGAGGCACCTCACTTGACAAGAAGTACAAGTTGTGGTCCGCCTCACTTCGCTAGAATCCCATCTTCCATAGAGAGCTGTCTATCCTCGAGTACCATGCCCGAGGTGCTTGCTTGAGCCCATAAAGAGCTCTTTGCAACCTGCATACATGCGTCTCCTTGTTCTCCACATCAAACCCCTAGTTCTGCTCAATGAATACCTCCTCCTGCATAACTCTGTTGAGGAAGGTAGCCTTTACGTCCAACTGATGAACTCGCCAACCCATCTCTGCTGCTAATGAGATAATGGTCCGAATATAAGAATATCTGGCGACAGGGGTGAAGGTCTCCTCATAGTCAATACCTTCCTTTTGTGAAAACCCCTTATCTATGAAGCACGCCCTGTACTTCTCCACGCTTCTATCTATTGCATGATTTACCTTGTAGATCCATCTGGATCCCACCACCCATTTTCCCTTTGGCCTCGGCACAACCTCCCATACCTGTTTTTTCAAGATGGAGTCATACTCCTCAACCATGGCCTCTTACCACACATCATGTTGTGCAACCTCCTCAAATATGGAAGGTTCGAAGTTAATCAACTCTGTCATCAATGCCATATAGCTAAGTCTGTCTGGTGGTTTGCGTCGCCTCATGGAGCTCTATGGAAGAGTCACCTGCCTAGAATCCTTAACTGTTAACCTAAACCATTTAGGTCGTGGACTAGTGTCTTCCTGTTGTGCCTGTTGAATGTCCTCCTGCCGCTGCGGCTGTTGAATGTCTTCTTGCTGCTGCAACTCATCCTCTAAGTCAATGACCAAAGGATCCTGTCCACCTGACTACCTCTGACTGTCAGAACCTGCGCTCTGTGTCTGTATCTGTACCTGTTCCTATGGCTCCTCCAACTTGACCCTTGAGTCTTGTGCTGGTAAGTATATAGATATCCGCAAGGCTCTGTCCTCATCAAACTGGACATCCCTGCTCACAATGATCCTCTTGCGAGCAGGAATATATACTCTGTATGCCTTCAAAGTCTCGATGTAACCAACAAGTAACCCCTTCTCTCCAGAAGGGTCCAACTTTTTCCTAGTGTCAGCATGAATGTGACAATAGCAGGCACTCCCAAATATGTGCAAGTGGCTCACCTCTGGTCTAGTTCTTGTGAAGACCTCCTCGGGTGTCTTTCTTCCCAAAGCTGTGTGGGGATACCTCTTCTGAATGTTGCGGTCCTATATGCTTTGGCCCATAGGAATAGTGGCAATCCTTGATCAAATAGCATGGCCTTGGATTCTCCTACCAATGTCCTGTTCTTTCTCTTTGCCACTCCATTCTGCTATGGGGTATGAGGAACGATGTGCACCTTCGTGATCCCCTCCGATGAGCAATATTCCAAGAACTCATTGGAGGCATACTCACCGCCATTGTCTGTCCTCAATACTCGAATGTTCCTTCCTGTCTGGTTCTCTACAAGAGTCTTGAACTCTCGAAATTGCTCAAAGACCTTTGACTTGGTCTTCAAGAAAGAGATCTAGGTCTTCCTGGAATAGTCATTAATGAAAGTGACGCAATAACTGTAGCCATTGAACAATTGGACACTCATGGGTCCGCAAACATCCAAATGCACTACGTCCAAGGTCCCCTTAGACTTGTGCTCACTGTGTGGGAAAAGCTTCCTGATGTTCTTCCCCAACGCATAACCCTTGCAGTGGTTATGCTTCTCCTCCTGTACCTGAGGAACTCCAATGACTTCCTGTCTGAAATACCTTAGTGCTCCATGGTGTAAGTGTGCCATCCTCCAATGCCACAACTCACCCTGACTGCTGCTGCTGACTAGAGCCTTTGCAGACTTGAAGTGTAGTCTATACACCTTCCCGCTCCAGATCCCAATCACCTGATCCCAACTCCTATCTGACCCCTTGGGCCTGATATACACTCTATGGTCTCAGAACTTCACCTGAAATCCCTTCACCTCGAGGGTGGAAACGAATACGAGGTTCTTTGTCAACCCGGAACATACAATACGTCAGCAAAATAGAGGGGTTTTCTAGACCCCCTCTGAAACGAAACAGTACCAACTCCCTGCGCCTAATATTGCGCATCATCACCCAGCTCAATGTGGAGATTTATTCCACCCTCGTGCAAGCTCATGAAGAACCTTTTCTCTCCCGTCATATGACAAGATACTCCACTGTCTACGTACTAAACGTTGCTTCCTGTGGTGCTTGCCATGCAAGCTATCAAACAAAAGTCTTCGTCGAAGTTTTTGCTGAACTCCACCTCTGGGCACTAGGAGGCAAAATGTCATTTCTTGTGGCAGATAAAACATTGGACTTTGGACATGTCAATGTTCTTCTTACCACCCCTCTTTTTCTTTGCCTTACCTTTGCTCTTTCCTGCTAGGGCTAGAGCTTCTTCATCCACAATCTGTGGGGCACTGCTGGATGAACCTAAACCTTGACCCATACGGGTCTCCTCCTGCACGAAATCATCCCACAATCTTTGCTAGTAAGGGAGCTTCTCCCTAGGCACCACACCTTTTACAAAGGTGTCCCATGGCTTAGAAAAACCATTGAGAGCTATGCAAAGTAGCTCCTCATCCCCAGTCTTAAAGCCAACTGCTCTAAGCTCATCTCTGATCAGTGTGAGCCTTGTGAGATAAGGCACCACTCCTTCACCCTTGGCCATCTTGGTACTGCGCATCCTCTCCTGCAGCACCATCTTTCAGTTTTCGTTCTTGCTCTGGTAAAGTCCTTCCAAAGCCTTCCACATATCCAATGCGGTCTTCTTCCTAAAAAGGTGAGGGACTATGTGGTCCTTCACCCCATCCAAGATGATCAACATAGCTTTGGGATCTAACTTCTTCCATCTTGCTAACTCTGCCGGATTTGTGGGCGCAACTTTCATGGAGTCAATGTGCTCCTCTGCATCACTGACATCCAGTATCCTTGTGACCCTTTCTTTCCGAGTAGGAAAGTTCTGTGCCCCTTGGAATCTATACTCAACTCTCAACTGTAAGGCCATAGTGAAGTGTACCTGTCAAACCCTAGATTTGAACTCTAGTTTTGTGTCTTCAATAGATCTACCCCTTGATTTATCAATACTACTGTAGTTTCTCAGATTTAGCTCAACGAAGCTTTGATACCATGTAAATTTCCTTAAAACTCACACTTGAGCTAAACAATATATTTTAATTTTTACTGATAACCACACATGAATTTCTTTACTAGCAATGCAAAGAAAAATAAATACTGAGAAACATCGACAATAATCACATCAATATAGACACAGTATTTTGGGTATGGAAACCCCGGATAAAACCCAAGATGGGAAAATCGGTGAGACATTTAGATATAAAATTTTATTATAAAGATATAGAACAAATACACTCCAGTGGTTCAATACACCCAACCTGGCAAAATAGAACCTCTACGAAATTACTGTGCAAGTCCAGCGAATTAGTACGGTCCCCTGGTGCAACTGTACGACCTCCTAAGTCAGCAGTACGATCATCTATGTTAGCAATACAGATCCATATGGTTCTCGTGTCACCTGTACGGAATTCGTATGACTGATGTACGACCTCCCTCCGATGCGTATGACCTCCCTTTGCATGATCTCTTACGACCCTATGCTATGCCTGGTCAATCGACGAATCCCCTGGGTGTGTGTTCCTCTGTCGTCTCTGCAAATTTATCTGCTTGTCTGTGTCTCTCTCTGTATGTGTCCTCTCCACCAAAATTCTTTTAACTCAATGGCCAAGTGAAAACCCTAACCCTCACTATGGATCAATAGATGAGATCCTTCGGTGAGATCAATGGCCAAGATTAGATTAGCCATCACTTAAATTATTTCACTTGTCACTTTATAAAAGTGAATCCATTAAGTCAATTAATAATTAGATCACCTAATGTACTTTCCTAAGTCTAAACTTACGAAAATCACATTAATACATTTGGCTTCTTGCTTTAAGTCTTCTAGCATGCAAGTACACATGTAATGATAGAAGACCTTCCTTGTTGCCACTTCTTGATTTTCTCTCCCAGATGTAATGGCTCATTGGACTCCAAAAGGAAATCTTATTCATAACACAAATAGCAAATTAGTTGGTTTTGGAATTTATGTTACAACGAAACTTATTGCCAGGTGGAATTCTATTTCTTCTATCCAGTAAAATGTCTTTATGGCAAATTAATAATAAGAAACGCTAGTAGAGATAACATAGTTTTTGCCTTGTTCACCCTCTAAAAGATTTACTGTAAGTTTGTTTTGAGGATGAGGTTAGTCTCTGCCCGATTTTTGTGCTATGTGGTGTGATGAAGTATGTCATTAGTTCTTGACCAATGCAATGTTATCAGAATTGGACCGATGATCGAACTGACAGAGTCCAAAATGTGAACCAGACCGGAACCAGAAAAAACTGGGAAAAAAACCGGTTGACTAAAAAATACATTAACTATTCATATTTGGTAAAAAAAATATATATTCATGTGCATACATATGAATCCAAACCATTTGTACTCAAATATGCAAAGTTTCTCATATATATAGCATGTTTGAGTGCAAATAATCAAAATAGCACCGAGTGCAAGCAACAATACATCTTTGAAGTTCTGAACCAAAATACATCAACAAAGAGGCTCTAAATTTTCTTAAAGAGGACAAAAATATGATGATCATATTGAACAACCCAATTAAGTGCGTCAAAATGAGTTTGTAAGATCCTTTGATGATCTTACTACTATAGATATCAGAGTTAGACTTGTGTTTGATCTCATAACAATAGTGAGACTCTAAATATAAACTCCATGGTATAATACTTATGTTTTATATTCAGATTTTGCCAAGATAAACTCAGCTTTGTCAACAATACTTACATCAAATTAAAATTTTCAAAGTACTCAGAATGTCAAGAATGAAGCCACAAAGTGTTTGTAAATACAACCAATATTAGTGAACCATATGACACTTGCAAATATCAATCTCAGGTTGTATACATCCAAATGACAGTGGTGGGTAAGAGTAACCGGAAAAATAATTAATGAGTACATTCAAACTTCAAGTGTGTTAGCAATAGCAACCCATTGAATCACAAATTTGGTAAGCAAATTTGCCTTGAGATGTGGCAAATGAAGACTTGTTATAGGAACAAATGACCATTATGTTGAAAATGTTTTATGTTAGTTCAACTTCAAAACCACGATCCATCAAGATTTGAAGTATTAAACAAATTAAACCTTGTCACATATGGCATCTACCAAATAGATAGGAGGGCAGAGTATGGACCGGCTGGTTCCATACAAAACTAGACAAAACTGGTCGGTTCCATACGAAACTAGGAAAAACTGGCCGATTCGACGGTTTTGGTCCGGTTCTGTACGGAACCGGCCGGTTCAGAGCCGGTCTGAATCATTTTTTCGGTTCAGGCACCTAATTGGACCAGTTGGACCTGTGAACTGGTCGGACAGGCCGGTTTTACCAGTTCCTGTCCGGTTTCGATAACACTGGACCAATGAAGTCTTGTTGATCAAAGATTCTCAAGCTTTAGACTCTGTAGATTCTTCAGATTTTGTTTTGGCTCTAGTAGCTCTTTAGAATAGGGCATAAAGACCATTATATACACCTTTCATCTTTTGGTTTGCTAATTGTAAATATAAGACAAAGTTTTTTTTTCTTAATTTCAGAACATACCAAGCAATTCTAGAACTATTCTATACACTTTTTTTTCCTTTGAGGGATGATTGTGAATTGATACATCTTTTAATGCTTCTAGTTCTTGTTGATATGATAATCCATTTTGACTAGGCGATGATATATTTCAAAATAATTAAGATAAATTAATGATTTCTTATAAATATTAAGTATTTTCATTTGATGAGCAATCATCCTTGAGGTAGCATGCTTTTGGATACAAGATGTCTTTCAGGTTTTAGCACTTGGGTCATAATTAAACTCTTGATCATATTGTGTGAACGGCTTGATGGTATTCTCAATCTCTAATTGCTTGAGACAATATCTGGTGCATTTGTATAATACTCATTGTAATGATTTGATTGTTTTTGTGTATGTTAATTTAGGTAGTTACTTTTGGTATGTTTATTGTGTGTCCTTGATTTTTTTCTTGGTATTCTTTCTACAAACTATTCACATGTTTTATAAAAATATTAGTTGTTTCTCAAGACTATCAATTAAAAATCATAGAGATTTATCTGACTAGTAATGTTTTTTTATAATAACTGATACTGTGGTTAATGAATTTATTTGTTTTAGGTATTTTGTTGCCACCGATGCAACAACATCATTTCGTTCCATCATTTCTAATTACCCAGGAGCATTATTGCTTGTTTCTATACAGGTAAGGATGTTTATCTTTTTAGATAACAATAGAAATACATGAAAATTATATTTTTTTGTCTAATGTCAATAGTTCAACTTGACTAGTTTGAATTGTTAGTTTATCTCCTTTTTTGCAATTTTCTTTGGGAACGTTATTTTTGGTGACTCGTGTCTCGATTTGGAAGGACCACTATTTAAAGAAGGGAAATGCATTGAACTTGTTCAATAAATTTGTTGTGCGAACATCCATGCCTTGAATAGAGTATATTTGTCTAATGCTCATAATGTACCTTTATGTATATAGCTTAGTTCTTCTAAATAATGTGATTTAAGAACTTAAAAAGACGTTTTTAGTTACAAGTGTGTTTTTGGTTATGTAATGTTGGTTTCTATTTAAATCCATCTCTTTGACAGGAAGTATGACTTTTGTATCTAATTGTTACACATTCAGTAATTACTAATAACCAATATACAATTATCTTTCTTCTCTTTGCAACTCATTGAAATATTGCATGTGTGTGCATATTATATATACTTATAGTATCATCAAGATATTCATAGTGAATGTTTAAAACATTGGGGCACATAAGCACAAAAGACCATGGCTAGGAAATTGTGAGACATGCAAAGTGAACTTACATGAGGCTTGTGAATTGAAGTTGGAATTCAGTAGAGGTAATTTTGATTTTTGTTAATTATTTTACTCAATATCAATTCTGATTTCTCCTCTCAATAATTCTTAAGCTTAAAAATTATAAATTGGAATATTGATATTGTTAACCAATAGTGCAGCAGAAATAAACAGGAAATCATTCACACAATTGACACAATTATCTAACTTTGGAAAACCCCAAAGTGGAAAAACCAACATTCATTGTTCTTCTTTTATCAGCTCTGGAAAACCCCAAAGTGGAAAAACCAACATTCATTGTTCTTCTTTTATTAGCTCACAAAAAAAATCATAAATTTTACAATTAGAAGCTTGTAACTCAGTCCCTAAGAAAATCAACACATTGGAGAAATCACCCATAAGGCAAATCGTCCCTTCATCATCCTATATGGCTGTCTGCGTCATTCATACGAAGCTACGTCATCCATAGGGATCCCCGCGTTAGCCTTTCGACCCTTTGCATCACCTGATCAGCCCTCTGCTTCACTCGTACTACCCTGCATCACTTTATATGGCCCTTGCGTCAACCTTTCGCGCATCTACGTCATTGTAAGGATCAACCCCTGTGAGATCGACCTCTCTCTTGCACTGGATCTTCTCTCTTTGCAAAATCTCTCTCTTCCCCATAGCCACCGAGTCTCTCACTCTTTTCTTCAGAAAATCTCTCTGAAAATGATCTTGTTATCTTGTGTCTTTCTCCTCTCCTCAGGCTTTCTTTTGTAGCATCTCATTGACCAAAACTTTAACCCCCATTCTCCAAAGTGGTGGATGACCAATATTAGATCTTGAACCTCACTTAATATCAATGGCTGAGACTTAAGTTCACTTTTTAGTCATTAGTCAATATTAAGTTAATAATGTGCTTCATATGGGGTATTGTAGAAAGATGGCTACTAAGAGACAATGAGAAGAAAATATGAAGATCTCAGGTTACGTCTATGAGCACTATTTAGAAAAACAAAACTAGTGAAAAACTAGAAGTCTGTGTGTGAATCCCAGAAGGAGATTGAGAATGCTGTGCTAAGGGTATTGCAAAAGTTAAAGAAAAAGATGGATTCTAAGATTGAGGCTAAAGAAAAGAAGGTAGCCAGAAAATATTATTTGCAGTCATGTAAGGGAAAAGACGAATGCTGTGAGCAGCCTGACAAAGAGGTTGAGAGGATAACAGAAGCTGACGCACTATGTGAGAAAGTGCCCATTGCAATTCAGTGCTCCCCAAGAATTGAACCTTCAAGTTCAAGACAGGAGAGGAAAAAGAAGCAATTGTAGGACCAATGATGGAGGTGCCTACATGAATTAATGACTCCCTTGAAATTGTGATCGTTGATTCACATTTAGAAATGGAAAGAAATGGTATTACTGTCCAGTCAGAAATTGAAGACTGAAGAGTCAATGCTTATGTAAAATCTGAATGTGTCCAAGAACATGAACTTGTCATGGTGGGGAAGAAAGACCAGCGAGTTGTTAATGTTGAAGAGACGGTGATTAGAGTAGATTTGCACCCAGCAAATGGTGCAACAGATGAAGGAGAGTTGGTGGAAGCAAACTGCCCTACAGATTTCAACATTGAAGAAAAGCTACACTACCCAAAAGGGGGAGCGATACACTTGAGGAGTGCAACGTGGTAGAGAAACAGCATGCAAGCAAATGGATGCATGAAGAATTTGAGGATGCAGCACATAGCAAGCCTAAAAGAGATGCAGATGAAGAGAACATGGCAAAAAGACCGCGAAAAGAATCGGAAATTATGTGGATTGGTACAATTATGATAGGCCTGATGGCTATGCAGCAGGGAGAGGATATTGCAGTAGAATCAAAGCGTATGGAGGGACTGTTGCAGCAGAAGGAAGGACACTTTGAAGTGTCACTGCCAAGAGAATATTTGCTGGAAAATAACACCAGTACATGGAAGAATCAATGAAAGTGGATTCTCTGAAAGATGGAGCAAAGCAAATTGTAACTGCAGTGAGGTAGTTGATTGTACACTCTTTTATACCTAGAATTAGAGTTGCCAAGGAAAGACGATAGTGAAGAAATAACAGTAGAAAAATAAGATGCAATTGCAGGAACAGAGGTAGATGATGAGAATTGTAAGATTGAAGTGATGAGGTAAAGAAAGGCACAGCAAGATAAGATATTTATGGGAACTATGTGATTGCAAATTAATAATATTGTTGATATGTTTGCAACCGTTGACTTGTACGCAGATGATGCAGGTGAAAAGTCATATGATGTTTGGACTAAAAAAGGATGAGGTTGTTATACAAATGAAAATATTGCACCAAGAAATAGTGCAAGAAGACATGGAGATGAGGCTGGAAATGACTGAGGACAAATCTGAGGATGGGAGGTTGTATGGTGATGGATCTTTTGACCAAGGGGACGAGAAAGATACCCTAGAACAAACAGTTGCAGCAGAGTAAATTGTGGAAATTCACAAGTGGAGACAGTGCTGGGATTGGACTTAGAAGGGAAGGTGCAGAAGATAAAAGCTGGGATGTCAATAATCCTTGAGAAGAAAATTTCATGAGGTTAAAGACAATTTGCAGCAAATTGTAGGAGAGTGCCAAAAAAGGAGTGAAGATGATGACAGTTGGGGAAAACTTTGCAAACGGGTCATGAGAATAATATCTTCCGCTAATCTAGTTCTTGAACTTTATGCAGCAACTAGAAATAGGATAAGCAAGAAGAAGGATCCAGGATGGATAGTGGAAAAGATACATTGCCCCAGATTTTGGAGGAAATAAGTAATAAAATAATTGGCAGAGTGCAATCCCCAAATATTTTGTGCGTGGCAGAGGGAAAACCTGTATTCAGTGCAATGAGGGAGCTTAAATCATAGACAGTGTGAAAATGCTTGACAATGTCACTATGACAGTGAAACTACATCTCATACTATAGATAATGGTAGAGAAGCCATGCTCTGAAAATTCCATCTTAACTTGACAAATATTTCTACAAACTCACATATGAGAAAAGATATAATAACAATCTAGAGAGTAGCGATGCATAAGTGGTGGTGAGGTATTTGCTCAACTTTTTTTTCAATTCCATAAATGAAATATTGATACGTTTGTGATGCTGAGATAATTAATTGACTTTATTATTTAATTTGAAGCATGGAATATTTCTAATTCTTACCCACAGAAAATAATTTCTGAAAAGAAAAACAAATTTGGAGTCCCTGCAGAGCTAGAAAAATATGGTGAAGCTAAACAAGATGGGAAAAGTAATACATGGAAACACAAACAATACATAGTCAAATTTGTTAAAAGTTAGATTAAGCAAAATGCGAAAAGTTAGATTAGTCATAGTAATACATGAAAATTGTGCTTCTAATTTTTGGTGACCATAAGCAAAAATTTTTCTAACCGAAGAGCACTTCCCTTCGATTGTAAGTGGTAGGCCATGCCTTATAATAGAATAAACTGCATGTAAGTGGTGCTGGTTCAAGCACGTTTTGGGTACAACAGTGTTGAGATTATTCGAATAACTAAGAAGGGGGAGGGGGTTGAATCAGTTATTCCTAAGCTTAAACAATTTTTGACCTTTTAAACCTTTATTACTGTTCAGAGATTTACAACAATGATATAAAGTAGAAGTAATTATTATCAATCATACATATGACGGGGAAATAGACAAATATTCACAAGAAAGCTCATAATAGAAAATTATTTTATTATTAAATCAACTTTCTTTGAGCACCAACTCAAATGAGGCTAGAACCTCTGTTTTATAAGCGACAACTTCTGGAGAGCACTAACTCTCTTGGTTTTCTAGCACCCACTAGACTTGTACAAGCTCCAACTTGCACACTGAAGACTACAAGTCTTCTCGAGCACCACCTTACCACCCTAATTCCATAGATTTAAACTTTGTTCTGTAGAATATGCTGAATACTAGATCTAGCTATGATTACCAAGTTTGTCACATTCTCTGAACTGCTTCTGCTTCTTGCTCATTCAAACTTGGCTCCCTTCATTGTCTCTGTTCTGCGTATTCTCCCCATTTCAGCGCGCACAACACCTTTCTCTCCACATTCGTTTTATGCTTGCCAAACTTTATTCTCTTTGCTTGTTCATATGCCTAACTTTCAGTTTCATAATTGATAAAAAACCGTTCAATGACTCATGGTAGTCAAGGAACCCAATCGGTACACATTCTAAACTTCTTTAACCATTTGCCGTCAGGTTCTTGAATTCATAACTGCTCGAACCGAATTTAGCAACGTGACCAAATATTTCTTTTGTAACTTATCTAATCTCGATTCCGCAACTTCTGTCCCGCAGACTATCTTTCCACAATACAACTTTTTGCAAGCTTGCTTCCGCAACCTAGTTTCCGCAAGCTCCTTTCCGCAAGCTCCTTTCCGCAATTGCAGATTGCAGGTATGCAACTCCCAGTTTTCCCAAAACTGGGCTTCCGCAAGTCTCTTTCTGCAGTCGGGTTGCGGATTGCGGGTGTGCCTTCAACTTTTCCTGAAATGAGCTTTCACAATTTTCTTTCTGTAGTCGAGTTGTGGATTGCGGACGTGCCTTCAACTTTTCTCAAAATGAGCTTCCACAATTTCCTTCTGTAAGTCTCTTTCCGTAGTCGGGTTGTGTATTGTGGATAGTAGATGTGCCTTCAACTTTTCTCGAAATGGGTTTCCACAACTTTCTTCTGCAAATCTATTTCTGCAATTTCTGAGAGCCGTTGATTTCTTGCGGGCTCCTTCCTAACCTTCGATCTGCGATCAAGTGCGGATCTCACTTTAACATTGTGGATCTTCACTTTCTTTTGTGGATCGCTTATCTCTCGTACAGGTTTACTTCGTGAATCCTTTCCCATCGTCGATCCATCTTCCCTCTTTTAATCTGGTTCGTCTGATCTTTGTTGAATGAATTGAATGTACTCTTTGGATCGTCCAATCTCTGTCGAATGAATTGAATAAACATCATGTCTCGGCTTCTTGATTTTAGATATTGAAGAGATTCATCCAGGCTGAGTCATAGTTTGCTTCCTCAGGGGAACTAGTTTGCTTGCATACATGAGCGGAGAGCCTCTCTACTTATTTGTCCTCCTTGCTGTTGGATCATAGGCTTGGAACTTATGCGTTTCCATCAATGACAACCACATCACAATCTGATCTGTTTCCATATGATCGCAATACCTATCATAATGCCAACAGTCTCCTCCTTTGGCATTGATGGCAACCTTCAAATTCTGGATGCATGTTATACTTGTAATCACTGATTGCTTATCATCTGTAGCAACAAAAAATTCTCCCCCTTTGACATCAATGTCAAAAAGGACTCTATAACACAACTCCCCTATCAAAGTGAACAAGTTATTCGGAATAAGATATGACCCAGCTTCTGGCGTAGGTACTCAAACTGTGTCTTTGGTAAAGGTTTAGTAAAGATATCAACAATTTGTTTTGTAGAAGGAATGAAATTCAATTGAACCACTTTGTTTGTGACCTCCTCCCTTGAGAAGTGTTACTTAATTGGTATGTGCTTAGTCTTGGAATGAAGGACTGGATTATTGGAAACAATAATGGCACTAGTATTATCACAATGGAGAGGAATGGGATCAACATATTTTACCTCTAAATTTGCCAATGTCTAGATTATCCAAAGTACTTGTGTATAGCAGGTGGCAGTAACAATGTATTCAGTTTCTGTAGTAGATAAAGATATCGAGCCTTGTTTCTTACTCAGCCATGCAACTAAAGAAACACCCAAGAAGAATGCACCTCCACTTGTGCTCTTTCTTTCATCCAAACAATTTGCCCAATCAACATCTGAATATGCGGTTAACTGAAGATTCTGATTTCTAGGATACCAAAGACCATAAGTCATTGTGCCCTTTAAATATTTGAATATCCTCTTAACAACCACCAAATGACTTTGCTTAGGAGCAAACTGAAATCTACCTACCATTCCAACAACTTGCATCATATCAGGACGAGATGCTGTGATGTACAAAAGACTACCTATCATTGATCGATATGTTTTTTGATCAACATCAGGGGAGGGATCATCCTTGCAAAGCTTACATCCAACAACCTTAAGCGTACTAACAGATGAAGAATCTTCCATTTGAAATATCTTCAACATCTCCTTCAAATACTTCTCTTGGGAGAGAAATAATCCTTCAGAACTCTGGATAATGTGGAGACCAAAGAAAAATGGCAATTCTCCTATCATTGACATCTCGAACTCAGATTGCATGGCATTAGCAAACCACTAAACGAAAGAATCATTAGTACATCAAAAAAAATGTCATTCACATAAACCAAAACAACTGATAAATCATCCCCTTCAAATTTGATGTACAAATTACTATCAACAATACCTTTCTTGAATCCTTTGTCCTGTAGATACTTATCCAGTCTATAATACCAGGCTCTTGGCGCTTATTTCAATCCATATAGTGCCTTCTTCAGTTTGCAGACATGGTCAAGATTGTCTGTCAATTGGAATCCTTGAAGTTGCTCCATATAAACTTCTTCTTGGCGTTTATTTCAATTCATATAGTGCCTTCCTCAGTTTGCAGACATGGTCAAGATTGTCTGTCAGTTGGAATCCTTGAAGTTGCTCCATATAAACTTCTTCTTCTAGATCTCCATTAAGAAATGCTGACTTAACATCCACTTGATACACTTTGAAGTTCTTGTGATTGACATAGGCAAGAAACATTCTGATGGCTTCCAATCTTGCCGCTGGTGCAAAGGTTTCATCAAAATCCCGTCCCTCAACTTGTGCATACCCCTTACAGACCAATCAGGCTTTATTCCTCACAATTTGTCCTTATTCATTCATCTTATTTTTAAACGCCCATTTGGAGCCTATTACATTCTTATCTGCAGGTTTAAGAACAAATTATCAAGTATTTTTCTTCTCAATCTGATCAAGTTCTTCATTCATGGCTCTAATCTAGTCTTCATCCTCACTGGCTTCTTCAAAATTCTTAGATTCAATCATAGATAAAAAAGCGACCTGAGATTGTTTTGAAGCTTTAATCAATTTCATTCTTGTCTGAACTCCTTTATTCTTGTCACCAATTATCTGATTTTCAGGATGATTCTTTTCAACAATTCTGGAAGATTCTTTTGTTTCTGTGTGTTGTTTTGACTCTGCTTGAATGTTTGTACGTTCATCATCTGACTCTGAATCTTCTTTTTCTGATTCTTGGACCTGTTCTTCCTCAATTTCAACTGTCCTCTGTATTTTATTCAATACAGCTTATCTGACTATCATTCACATGAATTCCTTCATCTATTTTAATGTCAATACACTCAACCAATTTAGGAAACCTTTTATTATAGCATCTATATCCTTTACTGTTTGTGGCATATCCTAAGAAAATACCTTCATCGACCTTGTCATCATATTTGCCAAGATGTTCATCATTATTTTTAATATAGCATTTACTTCCAAAGACTTTAAATGTTTAATAGAAGCAGGTCTTCCAAACCACCGTTCATAAGGAGTCTTATCGTTGTTTAGCCTTAGATGAGCTTTGCTAAGAATTCAGACAGCTGTGTGAATTGCCTCTACCCAATATGTCTGAGCAATTTTTTTTCATTTGTTATTGATCTCGCCATCTGTTGAACTGATCTGTTTTGTCTCTCAACTACTTCATTCTGCCGTGGAGTCCTTGGGATAGTATACTCTCTTTTTATTCCATGCTTATTACAAAACTCTTTGAAGTCTTCTGAACTAAATTCTCCTTTATCAGACCTTACTGCCTTCAGCCTTTTACCTGTCTAATTCTTAGTCAAAGCCTTAAATACTTTGAACTTTTCAAATGCTTCAAATTTTTCCTCCAAAAAGGCAACCCATGTGAGTCTAGAGTAATCATCAATGGCCAACATAAAATATCTTTCTTTGCCTGTGCCTTCCTTCCTTGATGGTCCACACAAATCCATATGCATTAACTGAAGAGGCTTGTCTATTGATCTAAAATTCTTAGATTTAAACTGCGCGTAAGTCAACTTTCCCATTTGACAAGATTTACATAAAGAATCATATGGCTTTGATATTTTTGGAAGATCTTTTATTGCTTCGTTGTTTCTAAGCTTGATTATGTGATCAAAGTTTAGATGTCCGAGTCTCCTATGCCATAGCCAACTTTCATCATACTTGCTTAAATGGCATTCTTCTTTTTCTTCATTCAAAACAGACATTGTTTTCGGTTCTTATGCCTTTTGCAACTAATTGTCTTGGGGGTACATATTTTATTTTACAATCTCTAGAGGTGAAACAACTTCACACCCTTTGTCATAGACCTGACCGACACTAAGGAGATTATGTTTCAGACCATCTACAGACAACACATCTTGAGATTTCCCTTTGCCATTACTCAAACCTACCATTCATTTTTCCTTGATTTTCCTTGGAGCATCATTTCTAAAAGTCACATTTCCTGACTTACTTTCACTTAGAGACAAAAACTTACTTTTATCACCAGTCGTGTTTGGAGCATCCACTGTCAATATACCAGGGGTTCTTTTGCTTTTGAGCAGAAAGTACTAATCCACACTTGTTACTTTCTTTCTTCTTCCAAACTTTAACATTTTCAGCGAAGTAATTCATTCTTGAATTTGGTCTATAATTCCTCAGGTGACATTCTAAGGCTTTGTGTCCATAATTATGACACTCATTGTACAATAGATCAAAAGAGTTGCTATGTCTGTTGTGAGTCATTCTTTCAGTTGTAAACTATGTTGTATGAAGTTGTTGGTTACTCAGTGATTGTGTTGTTCTAGGTTGCAGCAGTTAATCGTTATTTGGCATCTTTAGTTGCATACTTCTAAATTTAAATACACAATTTGCAACTTTATGGCCAAAATTAGAACAATAATAACAGTAGCCATGGAAAAAACCTTGGTACTTGAATCTTGGTTGTCTTCTTGGAATTGGTTGTCTCATCTTTTGTTGGCTTTGTTCCTGAGCAATTCTTGATTGATCTTTCTGATCCTCAATTCTGATGCTAGTTTCTTTTTCATTCTCTTTTGTTTGCAAGGTATGTTCATATTCTGACTGTTTGCTGCTTTGAATTTTAATCCACTTACCCGATTTCTTGTTTTCTGAGTGATTGCTACTTGAACTTTCTTCATAGCCGAAACATATTTTTAACAATGGAGATCTTTGCTTACTCAGAATGTTGTTTAGTTCTTCTGAAGCTTTAATACTTGACAGATTTTGGTGATACAAAGCTTGAAATTTCTCCAATCCTTTTGTCGCTGTCACTACTTTTTCCAATGGTTCACATCTCATTTTCTCCTCTGTTAATTGTTGTTTTAGAATATCTTCTATTTTCTATGCCTCTTCTAATTCTAATTTTAACAGAGCAAGATCTTCACTTGGTTTTTTACCATTCTTTTCATATTGTATCAACAATTGTTTTTGTTTCTTCTTCTTTAGTATGAGTATGTCAATTTCTTCAAGAGCAATGATTAGTTGACCCTCTATATCAACCATAGCTTCTTTATCATTCAAGTCACTTGTATATTCATTTTCAAAATCTTCTATGGCCATAAGCATAAACTTATTGACTTTATCTTCACAAGATGAATCACAGTCTATTTCTTTTGAGGAATCAACATCATTTGCACACAAATTTTTCTTTTTATATTTAGCTTTTTTATTGTATTTCTTGAATGTAAAGTTCTCTTCATCACCAGAAGTGTGACCCTTTTGCTTGTGAGGACATTTAGATGCAAAATGGCCTATCTTACCACAATTGAAACATTTAAAGGGAATCTTACCTTTATATTTATCCTATCCTTTCTTCAACCTTCTTACAAATTTTACTTCAATCATATCCATTTCAGAATCAGTGTTCTTATCTGCTTTAAAGGATGCTTCTCTAGTGGTGGATTATCTTTAGTAATCCTAATTTCATAACCAGTCAGAGTTCCTAGGAGTTGGTCAATAGACAAAGTTTTAAGATCATTAAATTCTTCTATTGCAGAAACTTTGGGATTAAATCTATCAGGTAAAAATCTCAAAATTTTTTGAACTAAGGGTGTTTCCTCAATCTTTTCGCAAAGCCCTTTCATAAAATTCATGATCTCATCTAATCTTAAGAAATATTTACTTACAGTCTCATTCTCATTCATCTTTAATTGTACAAAATTCAATCTATATGTCTGCAATTTGGTATCTTTTACTTTCTCATTTCTTTCATAACTGTTTATAAGTTTGTCCCACATCTCTTTTGCATATTAAAGATGCATCACCTTAACAAACTCGGTTTTTGCAAGACCACTTAGGACAGCATTCATTGCCCTTGTGTTAAAACTAAATTCCAACTTATCATTTTTGGAGGCTAGCACAACAAGCTTTACATAGCTAGTGTGTACTTCATCCCAAACATCAACACCTAAGGGCATTAGATATGTTCTCATTCTAATCTTCCAGAAGGCAAAATTTGTTTCATCAAACAGAGGAACCTTATTGGTTAAAGTCCCTTCATGACTTGTCATGTTTAAGCTTACAGATCTACCTTTAAATAAAATGAACCTGCTCTAATACCAATTGTTGAGATTATTCGAATAATTGAGAAGGGGGGGATTGAATCAGTTATTCCTAAGCTTGAACAATTTTCGACCTTTTAAACCTTTATTACTGTTCACAGATTTACAACCATGATATAAAGCAAAAGTAATTATTATCAATCATACGTATGATGGGGACAGAGACAGATATTCACAAGAAAGCTCATAATAAAAAATTATTTTATCATTAAATCAATTTTCTTTGAGCACCAACTCAAATGAGGCTACAACCTCTATTTTACAAGCAACAACTTGTGGAGAGCACCAACTCTCTTGGTTTTTTAGCACCCACTAGACTTGTACAAGCTCCAACTTGCGCACTGAAGACTACAAGTCTTCTTGAGCACCACCCTACCACCCTAATTCCATATATTTAAACTTTGTTCTGTAGAATACACTGAATACCAGATATAACTATGCTTATCAACTTTGTCACATTCTCTGAACTGCTTCTTCTTCTTGGTCATTCAAACTTGGCTCCCTTCATTGTCTCTGTTCAGCGTATTCTCCCCATTTCAGCATGCACAACATCTTCCTCTCCACATTCGTTTTATGCTTGCCAATCTTTACTCCCTTCGCCTGTTCATATGCCAGAGTTTCAGTTTCATAATTGATAAAAAATCGTTCAATGACTCATGGTAGGAAGGAACCCAATCAATACACATTCTAAACTTCTTTAACCATCTAGCGCTAAGTACTTGAATTCATAACTGCTTGAACCGACTTTAGCAACGTGACCAAATATTTCTTTTGTAACTTTTGTCATCTTGATTTTGCAGCTTCTACCCCGCAAGCTTGCTTCTGTACCCTGGTTTCCGCAAGCTCCTTTCCGCAATTGCGGATTGTGGCCATGCAATTCCCAGTTTTCCCAAATTTGGGTTTCCGTAATTTTCCTTACGCAAGTCTCTTTCCTTAGTCGGGTTGCAGATTGCAGATTGCGGGGGTGCCTTTAACTTTTCCCGAAACGAGCTTTCACAATTTTCTTTCCGCAAGACTCCTTCCACAGTCGAGTTGCGGATTGTGAACGTGCCTTCAACTTTTTCTGAAATGAGCTTCCGCAATTTTCCTTCTGCAAGTCTCTTTCCGTAGTCGGGTTGCGGATTGCGAATTGCGGACGTGCCTTCAACTTTTCCTGAAATGGGCTTTTGCAACTTGCTTCTGAAAATCTATTTCTGCAATTTCTGAGAGCTGTTGATTTCTTGCGGGTTCCTTCCTAACCTTCGATCTGCGATCGAATGCGAATCTCACTTTAACGTTGCGGATCTTCACTTTTCTTTTGCGGATCGCTCATCTCCGGTACAGGCTTACTTCGTGAATCATTTTCCACCGTCGATCCATCTTCCCTCCTTTAATCTAGTTCGTCCAATCTTTGTCAAATGATTTGAATGTAGTCTCTGGATCGTCCAATCTCTGTCGAATGAATTGAATGAACATCATGTCTCAGCTTCTTGATTTTTGATATTGAATAAATTTATCCAGGCTAAGTCATAGTTTGCTTCTTTAGGGGAACTAGTTTGCTTGCATACATGAGCGGAGAGCCTCTTTGCTTATCTGTCCTCGCTGTTGGATCATACGCTTGGAACTTATGTGTTGTCATCGATAACAACCACATCACAATCTGATCTGTTTC
Organism: Pseudotsuga menziesii; assembly: GCA_001517045.1. Lineage (NCBI taxonomy): Eukaryota > Viridiplantae > Streptophyta > Pinopsida > Pinales > Pinaceae > Pseudotsuga > Pseudotsuga menziesii. The sequence continues at coordinate 715,752 of LPNX010439694.1, forward strand.
CATATGACCGCAATACCTATCATAATGCCAACAAACAACTGACATACCAAATTTATGCCAATAAGAACTCAAATCCCTAAATTATAAAAGAACACCTGTTTGTGAAATGTGGAGCTACAACAGCTCATACTATCAAACCAATGGAGAGGGGATTGAAATTTGTATCGTGCACTCAGGAAGCAAACTATTTGAGCTCATACTATTAGACACTTGAGGAGCATTCTGCTAGAACACACACTAAACTGCATCTTTAGAGAAAGCAAGAAAGAAATCATAATTATAATTTATTATATTAATCTCCATGGATGACCAGAGAGGATCAATGGGACTCGAAGTCACATCCAGCAAAATAGAGATGTGACTGAAAAAAAATAGCTTATCCCTAAGATACTTAAATACTAAAGGAATGTGTATAAAAATAACAGTGTAAACATAGTAAGATGGGGCAACCCAAACTATTAGACCCGAGTACATGCACAAGATGTCTTCAAAGAATGATGAAGACTATAGCTGGAAACTGAGACAAGAGATCAGTGCTGTCACATGTCTGTATCAATGCTTGAAATGGAAGAAGTGGGACCAATTGTGTATTCCACAATCATTGCAATTCTCACATGGTACTCGAGAACTATTCCACTAGTTCTTTCAGGAATTTATTCTTAAATTCTTTGTTCATGTGCCTCTAGACTTTTGCAATGCTTTCACTTGGAAAACATCCTATTGACCTGCTCCTAACTGAAAGGAAAGCTTCAAGGCTATGTCAATTTTAAGAACAAAAATAAGATGAACTCCATCTCTCATTGGATTTACGTTAAAACCTACTAGCGTGCGCTGAAAACATCATAACAGATAATTCTTTGCGCAACTGAATAGAATCCACTAAATTTTCAGACTGATACCAGGCAGGTCATAGGTTTAAACTATAATTTAATGATGAACAGACAGTCTATACACAAGGTCCTGATTTAAAAAGCTAGCATACAATGTTTGCAAAAGGTGTTTTCTTGAACATACATCTCTGGTGATTTTAAGATGGTTCCTGAACCTTCAAGTTCAAAGACCATTTAAAAGCATATTAAGTGCTAACATAGAAGAATTCACTCAACCCAAAAAATTCAAACATACTATGCTAAAGCTTTGCAATGCTGCATAAAGAATTTTGCACGGCTTTTAGAAATACTCCAAAGGTTTGGAATGGAATCTACCAGATTTATCAATTCGCAAACAATCTTCAGCGATCCTTGCACATTATGCACTACATATGCAATGGCCATAGGAGGGAGAAACAACTTAGACTTCACCGGAAGAGATTGGGAAGATCTTGGAGCTGTTACACAAAGAATAAATGGTTTCTTTGAAATGGATATAGCTCTTTGTAGGCTTTAGGAATGAAACATGTTTCATGATTAGACGGGAATATGCAAAATGTATTCCAAGCAATCTAAAGAGTAAATTATCAATCATAAAGGGATGCGGTACAAGATTCTTATTTGCCATTGGTAATCAACATACTCCAAGTATTGTAGAGGCAAAGTCAGATTTATGTGCTAGTTTAGCATCTCATATTAAGACTACGCCAGCTAATGCAATAAAATCAGCAATATCCCAAAACCCTGATCTAATCGTATGACATGAAGCAACAAATTTATGTGCAAACAAATTGGTTAGAGAAACTATTTTTAACCAGTGTAAAACAGTAATCAATGTAAATATATTTGCTACATCCAATACCAGATCTTTCCACTGAAAGGTAACAAGGTTTTATTGATGGGCATTAAGTAGCGGATATTAGAACTAGAAGTAGAACTCTGTCAAAATGTTGCAGATAGGTGTTGCATCTACTGATTAAAAAACACAGGACATCTCATAGAAAAAAATGGCAAATGTTGTCTGAAAAGGGTAAAACAAATCCCAAAGCAGCTTCCAGCAATTATGCCTCCTTTGCAGCTGAATAATAACTGAATACAAAAGTTTGTCATTTGCTAACCTCAAATAACTTCCTCAATATTTGCAGGCTTTCCAGAGCAACTATGTGTACTTTGTTCAATGTAAAATAATGTAAAAAGGCAACAATTGGTTTCATGCCAAACGGGAACAAGATCCCCAAACCCCAAATGGCTGAAACGAATAGAATTGAGTCAAACATACACAAATACTTGCTAATTGGATACATGTGTGGAATATTTATATTGCATTTATTTCTAACTGACTACGGAAAGCTGCCCCGACAATGCGAACTATAATGCCAAACCTAAAATCTCTCACTTGGTCGAGACCCTGACACCTTCGGCCCCAGCAATGATAACAGCCGTGGCCATGTCCAAGAAGAGCCCGTGCTCGACCACGCCCTCGAAACCCAGTATGGCGTTGGCCGCGGCCCTCGAATCCTTGATCGGCGTCTTGAAATACAAATCCACAATGTAATTAGCGTTATCTGTAACGTAGGGCTTGTCCCCGCTGTCGTCCATCCTTAGCTTGGCATCGCAGCCCTCGGCCTCAAAAAGCGACTGCAGCCTCAATGCGTTGTACTTCCAGCAGAAGGGCACCACCTCCACTGGCATCGCAAGCCCGCTGCCGCCGAGGCCACTGACGAGCTTCGATTCATCGACGATGACCACGAACTTGGCCGAGGCGGCCTCCACCATCTTCTCTCGGAGCAACGCTCCGCCGCGGCCTTTGACGAGGTTGAGCTCCGGGTCGACCTCGTCGGCGCCATCGATGGCAAGGTCGATCTTGGGATGGTCGTCGAGCACCGAGAGCGGGATGCCCAGCGACGCGGCCTGCTCAGCGGTGCGCTTGGAGGTGGGGACACCCACAATGTCCTTCAGCTCCCCGGATTTCATAAGTTCCCCGATTCTGGCCACAGCAAAGGCAGCGGTGGAGCCTGTTCCCAGACCCAACACCATCCCGCTCTCAACATATTCCACGGCTTTCTCTGCAGCCAATTTCTTCAGCTGATCCTGCGTCAGGACGCTAGTCGACGAGGACATGGCCCTCACTGACAATCTACCGATGTTTACGTTTCTACTGCGGATGAAGTGTAGGTGGGCATTGGAATTCAGGAACTTCCATTTATTCAACCCTGAGGAGGACGAGGAGAGCGAAGGTAGCGTAGAAAGTGCAGCGCCCGCTGCGATCGTCATGGCCATGGAACCCTGAGAGTATGGGAACTTTAACTATGTCAACTGTAGATGCCTGGATAATGCTCGTAGATTCCTCCGGCCTTTTCGCTTTTAGCCTGTTAATTGCCCCATCTTGAATTCGATTTATCATCTGTTATAGCAGCGAACCCATAAGGTCACATGAGGAAGGTATTTTGGAGTTGGGTTACAATAATGTTTACAAGGGAAGAGTCAGATTGTAGGCACACAGGGCTTTTAGTGTTAGGTTTGTTTTTACAAAAGATAGAATAACAAATGAATAAGATATTGTTTATTGATCATAAGGCAGTAAGTCGCTCTCTCAAAATGTGGTGGTGGTCCCACCCTTTCATGTTCCTTACGCTCGAATCATGGTTTTCTTCACCTTATATAATTTTTCCATCTGTTTCTCTACCAATGGTGTTTTATTTATATTTATAATATATATAATTAATTAATTCATTTTATTTTAAAAAAAATTTGAATGTTTTCTCAATGGAAACGGAATATCCTTCAAGAAATATTTTTTTATAAAAAGCCCTCCATTATGGATGTCTAAGAAATCATCTTAAAGTGTAAAACAGCCTCCATTTTTAATGATAAGATAGGAAGCTTATCCCTAAGCAATGTGTGGACAATTTCAACGTTGGGGTAGATTGTTATCGATTTGCAACGATGTGCTTTTGTGAAATCTTAGCCCATAATATGACATATTTATCATTTACATAAACCTTTTTCAGTTTAGCTTATATATATAAATGATATTGTTGGGTTTTTTCTTTATTAATGTAGCAAGGCATGAATATATGTTTCCAATGCCTTGGGTTATAGTTTGCAGAAGCTTTGATAAAAATCTTCATTACTCATTATTATGTATTAATTGTTCATATATGAATTATTACATGATATTCATTGTTGCGGTGTTAAATTTTAAACCAACTTCATTTGCATGCTATATTTTGTAGGGTTTAGTAAAATCAAAAGGGTAACTCTTTGTTGGATGGTCGTCATGGTGCATTGGCTTGGGCTTGGACTTTATTGGGAGATGTTTGTTGAAGATCTATGTTCAACATTGGAGATCACTTGTCGACATTGAAATTTTCCATATATGAACAATTTTATGTCCAAAGAAAACGCCATATTTCCTTACTTCGACACATGTTTTGTAATATTACCAGTAATATGCCTTACTTAAACACCTGCTCTATAAGTTTTTTGCTAATTTCCTTATTCCTTGATCATTATGAAAAAAAATTCATGCCATCTCTTATTATAGCATAACATGCCATGACTATGGTATTAATCAATCCCATATTCACCAATCCATTATAAAAAAAGGATAATAGTGTATTTGAAAATGAAAGCAATATAACGTTAGTGCAAATAAAACATAAAAATGTCAGCCATGGGAGATAACTATATGGACAAAAATCGATGCAAAAATAAATAATTAATATATAATAGCATAACTGACTGGATATCATAGGTTACTTTTAATAACGTACTTGTATACTTAGAGGTTCATTGGTTCTTCTTGCTTACGCCCCTACATATTATTTTTCAACAAACTAAAAATTGGTAGTGCTAATCATGTTGAACCTACAAGACATCCCAAACATTGTGAGGATTTGTTAGTCACAAAAAAATTGCATGATGAATCACTTGTCCATTGTATTGTCATTACAACTAGAAGGGAAAATGGCATGTTGTAACCAACAAATCAATTGCATGCTTGCTTGAAGGCAAGTTTTACATATAGTCCATGGAGACAGACTCCCAAGATTTGTCTAGCGTAGGCAAAGGAGTCTACAACCCCTTCTTCTTGATGTCAGATTCAGAGATGGCATATGTAGTGCACAATATAATATACTTATTGATGTGCCATCAGAGATTTGCTGAGTAGAAGTACTAGTACTTTTACAACACTACCATTGTCTTATCCATGTTGAAGTCCCCTATCATCTGACTATAATGTGCCTCCCACATCAGCTTCTTGTGCTCACTTGAAGGAACATAGAGATGGCTTATATGGCATAGAAGTTCATCTCAGAGATGAAAGTCTAGGACTAGTTTACCCACACCCAGTCTTTGATAGTAACAATGAAGTTATGGTTGCTTTCATTCAATTGGGACCACTAGGAGATCTCATGTCCACAAGAGTTGAGCACTATAGTCAATGCCACAACTTGATGAGGTGGATTGCAATGTGATTTGTGTTTCCCTTCTTATACTTGATGTCCAGGTGGGACAATTGCAGGTATGTGGGCCACTTATGATTGTTGTCATTTTGTAACTTTCCCTGTGTCTACATGAATTGTGGGGGCTTGTGATAAGTGTGGATGATAGTTTCATTCCCTGGAATGTAGTACTTCCATTAGCCATATGCCTATGTAATGGAGCTCATATCCTTGTCATAGATGGGGTATCTACAAACCACATAAGAGACTGTCTCACAATGATAGGCTATTAGATGCCCACGACTAAGTGAGGAAGTCATGGACAACATAATTTGAAGCATCTATCTCAATCTCAAAGTGTTATTACAGTTTTGGTAGAGTGAGTAATAGCGTCCAACAAAGACAACTTTTCATATCCTTGAATGCTTTTTGTTGTGACCCAACCCAAATGAAATTGGCTTTGGCGCCATCGCTAGTCACTTAACTTAAGGGCCAAGTGATATGAGAAAAACCAAACACAAACCTGTAATAGAATTTAGTGAGGCCTAAGAATTTGTGGAGCTTTGTTGGAGTTGCCGGGGATAGGCAATTCAAATGACTTAGATCTTGGTTGCATCCACATGCATACCATGTTCATTCATTATGTATCTGGCCCAAACACTGAATTATCTACATGTCAAATGAACATTTCTCCAAATCTATTAGTTTGAGAGATTACCTTCATGCATTGCTTCACCGAGATCAAGGAAACTGGTGTAGCCATAACTACCTCTTATACCTTGTAGAGTTGAACTCCCAAAGTAACAATGACACTACATAGCCTAGACTCGTAAATAACATGATGTTTCCACTTATGGGGTTGTCCTAAAATGACATCACAAACTTTAAGTGGGGAAACATCACATAGTACCTCATGTTAGAAGGGCTTGATGCCATAGGGAAGGCATCATTGTTGACTAACGTTGATGTCTCATCCTTAGATCAGGAAATCATTGGTGTACATCTATGGGTGTGGCATTGTTGACAACTTCAATATCTTGATGGCTTCTGGCAAGATAAAGTTCTCTTGCCTACCGCTGTTAAGAATTAAATGTAGTGGAGTCCCCTTCACCCATATCTATGAATGGAAGAGGTGCTCACCTTCCTCAAGCTCCTTAGGTTCTTTACGTTGGATCTTTGTAGTTGAAATGGTAGCTTGTGCTCCACGCCAATGATCTACTTTCCATTGTTTGGCTTTCAATAAAATTCCAAGCCATCGACTTAGTTGGTAATGATTGCTTAAAGTGACATTCATTAGTGTTGTGCCAAGGGATTTTTTGGGAACTCACACCACTTTCCAAAGTCCTTCTTTGCATTCTCTTTTTCATTCTTTACCTACGACTTAGAATGGTTGTCATGAGGTTGTTTATCCTTACTTTGTCCTTTGTTTTGTGAATTAGAGTGACCTTTACCATGCTTATGTTGTGGTATATTTGTAGACCCATAATCCCATTTATTCATTTGATTTTACAACATATCAATAAGCAACTTCCAGTGAGGATATGTCCAAGAACTCCATTCTTGTTTAGATGTACTTATGTATACCATTGCAGTACTTTAGAACAAACTTCACTCTGGGTCTTTAATACCCAACTTTGAGCACAAGGTATGGAAGATATTGGTGTACTCAGACATTTTCTCATCTCTCTCCTAGCACAAATTTGTCCATTTCATGTATTGGTCATTATAGTTTCTAATAAGGTAGAAATCGTCCTTGAGGGCATAAAAAAATACCTAGGTGGGTTATGTCCTAAATTTGGAATACTCATATGTATCAAGCCTCTCCTAGAAATTATTCCTTGGTCTTTGACATGGGGAAGGGACTTAATTTTATGTGAAAGTGATATTTTTGTTGTTGGAAAATTTGTTAATAGAGTAATAAATGTCTAACATATTTAATCATTTCTTCATAGAATCTACATCTATTTGCTCATCAAATAAATGAATACCAATGTTAACTTATACCTTGAAGGGTGCTACACCTCTAAAATGACTACTTTTTGAAGGTGTCTATGTCTCTATTGGAAGTCCTCGAAGAATATGGGCAAAAATATGCATAATCTCATTTCTTTGTTGTGTGAGGGATTCCTCAAGCAACAACTTGATAGGATGCCCTACTATGTCATCTCTCTTTTCCTCTTCCATAGCCTGGGCCAAGAAGAGTGGTATTCCCCAATCTTAGTTAGTTCAAGGCACAACTCCCTAGATCGTAACCTCATTGAGGACATGCACAAAGATACAACAAAGAATATTTTTCACTAATACGATTGACCTAGATTATGTAAAGAAAGAAATGAAGGTAGAAATATAAAAAAAAAGAAAACACAAAGATTTTCTAGAGAGAAAAATAATATAGTAAGACACAAATTCATAGGTTTTCATTGTCATAGGTCACAACTTTAGTTTCCTTCCCCTCTACCATCCTGAATAGGATCATTTATGGGGTCAACTACACGATTTGTGATAACATATTCCTTATCCTAGATCATGAACCTTAACCTGACAACATTTCTTGATCTATGGTTTCATCCTGGATATTTTATGTTTCGATTTGATTATGTAGATTCAATATCCTATTGTAGGTCTTTCCCACAAGGTTAGGCCAGGGTCTCCCTCTTTGCCCTCTCTGAGCATAAAATGACAAGAATCCTGTTCGGAGTGACAACGGATTCATCCTCATGGAGCAGGATCCTTGAAGTGTCACCCTTTAGCTACCTTAGCCTCTTTGTCGTTCTGGATAGGATACATTTATCAGGTAGCTACAAGTTGTATGATAATATTTTTGGCCTCGTTGTTGGGGAGGCAATAACTTACCTCGAGTGTTTGCGAGTGTGTCCTGTGCGTGTCTTATTCATTTTATCGCATCTAACATTAATTTCGTTGGCTATTTTTTACTATTTTAAATCTTTCATAACCATCAAGTTTGACTCATCTCTTTCTCCTTGCATCATAACACCATATTTTTTGGTGAATACTTAATTTTGGTCACCTGGCGACTCCACTAGTGATTGACCCTGATCATATCTAGAACCCCTGTAGTTTGTTAAATTGCATGAGAGCTCCTAAGTTTTTAGTGATTGCCAATCATGGCTAATTGTGAGCGGCCAAGGACATTCTGCAGATTGAAGGTTTTTGACTTCTCAAAATTTGCTGGGTATCCTCATGAGATCCCTCGTCAAGTTTGTGAAAGATTTCCTAAATTCGATGGAAGTTATGAGATATCTACTAATAGGCACCTTGACCTCTTTAGGGAAGCTATTAACAAACTATTTATAACCCTTGAGGATGTACGCATAAAATTGTTGACTGCATCATTTCAGGGAACAACTGAACGTTGGTTCTTGAACTTAACTATCAATAACATTTTCAGATATGATATATTTGAGTAGAAGTTCTTGGAAGAATGGGGAAATGAATTTGATGATATAAACTTTTTGGACCAGATCCCAGATCAATACCTTCCTCCTTCCAATCCTATGTCTGAAATAATAAATAATATGAATATCTTAAATCAGAAGATAGCTAAGTTGAGAAAATTTGGAGACACTACCTTTTGCCCAATTTCTTTTGATGAAGTCGAAATTGTGAGCAATAATGATGAAGATGAAATTGGTAGTCAATATTTTGAAGATTCTTTAGATCAAATCCCTCAATTGAATGAGTTTTCTTTTGAAATGTTTGTCCAGGAAGAATTGATGAAAGACCCTTCACTCAAAGCAGAAGTTATGTATTACCTTATTAATCATCCTTTTGCATCTCAAGATGATAAGCTGAAAAGTGTGCAATGGAGTGATTCAGGTGCTTCTTTTTTTGAAGATGTGAGTGAGGACTCTGACCTAACTCGTGATTCAATTAACCAAGATGACTTGATCCTTGAAGAAAATCCTTGCACATCTGGTTGTGAGGAGTTCGTAGGGGAAGCCTCAGAAGTGCGGATTGATGATATTGGCATGATCAAGTATCACATTGTTCAAAATCAAGTGATGGTCATGCCCATATCATCCTAGTATATATGCTTAAATGCTTATGGAGATTGTGTTCTTGTTCTGTCTAAATTTGATGAGATGTCTTTCTAAATTTGATGAGATGTCTTCTCCAAATCAAAACCCTTTGGCTGTATGCATGAGTGGAGATGGTCAATCTGAACCTAAACTGTATGTTGATGATCCCTTTGACAAATATCTTCTATCTTTTGAAGATTTAGGGTTGGAAATTTTAGGTGATGCAAATCAAGCTTCTATTTTTGAATCCACCCTCCCATCCCTGCTTGTGGAACCTTTTTCTCCTTTTTCATCTTCAAATCAAATTTTGACATGCAAAATTATCAATGACGAGTTTGTTATCACGAATCTTGTAGTTACCCCTTAGAGTGATCCTATTCAGGATGGCAGAGGGGGAACACAACTAAAGTCGTGACCTACAGATACCCGAACCCCTAGATAATGGAAAGGTTGTCATGCCGGTTGAGATATCCTTCATTTTATGCCACTAAAGCCCAAGTGACAAAGGGGGAGACCGAGACCTATCCTAGAAGGAATGGCTTAAAGCTAAATCACTAGATCAAACTAAAAGCATAGAATACGTAAGGTGAAAGCTATAAAACCTAGACCTAAGGATAAAGCCACAATTTTAGGAATACTTTAGAGGGTAGTTCTAGATGTCAGAAATGCTACTCAAGTTGATTTACTTAGTGATTTATGGATTTAATTACCAGATCTAGAATTTGTATGTTTATTCAAACAATCAAACTTGAAACCTTGGGGGGGTTTAAGTGTGAAATTGAGGGAATACCCAAGGTAGTGTTTGATTAATGAATTATGGCTTTTAACACACTAAGTTTATTGCTTGGATGAGAGATATGACAATGTTTAGAACCCAAGCAAAGCCAGAAACACATAAAACTCAAAAAATCGCTAGCAAGACATGGAGGGTGATTTTCCTAGGGGATCAGTGCCACAGAAGAATGACCAAATGGAGTCCAAGGGTGATGCCTAGGAGGGAGATTGGGTTATGGATGATGGACGTCAAAACCCAAACTGCCAAATTTTGAATTTCCAAGTGAAATATGCCTCTGTGAATTTTCCTACTTACTACAAAGGGTTTTTCAGTAAAAATTGTTGATGGGCAATGCATGAAAAATTAAAAAAGAGAGAAAGAAGTTGAGAAACTCACTTGGAATCTATAAATACCTTCCTGGATGACGAGGATTGCTTCCTCAGATCAAATGAGAAATTCAGACAAGATCTTGATGAAAACGCTTTGCTTAGTGACCCTAGCGTCCTCTCTACCTGCCACACGAAGGGAAAACCAATAAGTAATGACAAGCAAATCGGGATTTGCAAAGTAGAAGCTAATAATCAAGAAGTGAAGAGTCAAAGAAATAATCACTCCGTGTTGAAAAACCAATTTGAAGCCAGACGTCAGGGTGAAGCTTCATCAATGCGCTCCCTCTCCAAATCGCCTTCTTTGCTTACAATCGAAATGGATCTAAAAGATACAAGAAAGCTATATTGGAATAACTCAATGCAAGAGAGAAACAATTTCAATCATCATCACATTCATTCATCTACAGATACACAAGTATTGAATCCCCAAAAAATCTCTTTATTCAGAAGTTCCAATGCCAAAGCTCATGGTTTACAATGGGGGTGGGGTCTCTTCTTTTTCTAGATTTTGAGAGACACAAACCCTAACTTACTTTTTCATCCAACGGTCGAGATTAAAACATCATCAATGGTGGAGATCACTTTTACACAGATCAATACATGGATCAACATGACCAAGTCAAGAGGGGCGCACTTTTTTCCAATGACGCCTTACTAAGGTGAAATACATCATAACAATAAGATATAAAATGATAATACATCAAGGGGGTCACCTTAGGGGCTCAATTCTCCCTTGGACCCATTACAACATCATAACATAAGATATATCCTATGTTGCATAAGTTTCTAGAACGTGGGAACTTACAGAACTTGGGTACGAGTATCGGATATGTCTAGAGGTTTCCCCCAAATTTGCAGGAAACGGAAGGTTGGGAACATCAATAATATATATTAAAAAAATATAAAAAAATAATTAAAAAAACATGAGAAGAGAAGAAACATTAAAAAAAAGAAACACTAACACAAATCGGATGACTTAACTTATCCCTTGTATTACGGTTGTAACTAGAACCTCTTAGCAGATGGAAATGGCAATAAAATCAAGATTGCCATCCACGTCATTGATTATATAAGGTAGGCGTTTTCTAAAGTGGGGACTTTTAGAAGTTATAGTATTTATATTTGTGGCTATATGTATAGAGTAGGTTTTTAGTTTTGTGTCAACTATGATTAAAATGTATTAGAATATTATATGTTTACAAAACATTCTATGCCAAGGTATTTGCAAAGGAATATAATTATTCAAATTTAAATTATTATAAATAAAAATTAAAATATTTGTTTATCTAAATGTAATATATGAATTTAGTTTTAAAGTAAGATTTAAAACCATTTCCAATTAATTAAAAGTTTACTTTTTATTCATAAAGTAAATAATAAAATAAATAAATTTATGTTCTTTTATTTAATAATATATAACAAGTCAAAATAGATTTACATTTATTATTGATTAGTGATAACTGCAATTTAGCGTAGGGATGAGTGAATACTCTAGCACGAGCGTTAAATAGAGATCAGTGCACCAACTCGACAAGGTAGCACGGAAAAGGCTTTTATTGCAACTTAGTTTTCTAGAGAATGTGTTTTGAGTCAACCATATATATGTATGGTCGCAAGGAAATAGGAATGTTGTTAAGAACCAACATGGCGATCATGAATACGTGGAAGTTCCCAATGAAGGAAACGCGCAAAAAGAAGTCCCCAAGTTCTCGATTTTAGAGGGTAAAAGTTCCCAATAAGTTCCCAACCACCCGGAACGGTTCCCATTGGATTGGGAAAGTTCCCTACAAGTTCCAAAGTTCCCTGGAATGTCGGAACTTCGGGAACGAGTTTCCTAAAAGTTGGGAGCGGTTCCTGTGCTACATAGGATATATCAATGTAATACATCACATAACCAAGGTGTGTTGGAAAGTTAACTCTGAAGGTCCTCTTTAGAATTTGTCCTTTGTATATTTATGTATAAAGTGAGTTATATATAAATAAAAATGATGTTTTGTACTTTATAGAATGGGTCTCACTTAAAGTTTATTTAATAATTAAAGCGAGTTAATTATTAAAAGTGGGTGCATTAAATGATGGCCCTTGATTTTGTAAATGCATCTCAACCATAGATTAGGTGGTTAGATAGTTAGTTACAAATTTAAAGTATAAAACAAAAGAGAAAGGACAAGTTAAGTACACCATTAATGAAGAAAGAGAGAGATAGAGAAAGAGAAGGAATGCCCCAGAGTGGCACAAATCCCAAGGAGAGGAACAACACAAATCCCAAGGCAGCTTGAATTAATCCGTATAGCAATAGTCTGAAGCAGGCCGTACAACGCACATGTGGGCACAAATCCTGAGGCAAAGTACATCATAATTAATTACAGACTGGCAAGCTGTACAACTGCGTTAATTTGCAGGCACGTGTGGCACAAATTTTGAGGCAGAGTACATCAGAAAGTACAGTCTGTACATCGCACGTGTGGAGGCCTTACAACAGGACGTACAACTGTTAAAGGGAACACAAAACGAGGTATTTTGTTGTTGTTCCAGTCTAGATATTTTTGTCAATGAGGGTTGAAAGAATGATTTCATGTGTAGATGGAAATGTTTTTGAGAATTCTTCTTTAATAAAATTTCTTCCTTCTAGGGTTTTCCCTAGGAGTTGGGGTTTTGCCCGTTTTGTTGACCAAAACATTTGTGTTTTCATATGTGAATGATTGCTTCAGTATTGAGAATATTTTGAATATGTTGGTTTATATTTCAAGTTCAAGAGTAAATTTTTGATCATAAACCCTAGACATTCAAGTGTTTTACAGAATGTGTGAATGAAATATTCATGTTAATGTCATTTATTTTTTCTTCATGGTATCAGAGCACCACTAAAGTAGGGTTCAAGGTTGAAAATCACAGTCAGAAGTTGTGTTGTCTTTCAAGTTAAAAGATTTGTTGTGAGTTATTCCAAATGATGAGCATTAGGTATGAATATAGGTTGGATGGTATATCCAACTATCTTCCTTGGAAAGTTAGAGTAATTGTGTGCTTAAAGAATGGAAAATATTGAATTTTGCTAACACCAAGATGACTAAGTCTACAAACAAGGACGAACTAGAAGAACATGAAGCCTTAGAAGCTAGAGCCCAGAGAGTGACGCTAGATGGGGTAAAGGATCATCTCATTCCACTTTTGGCAGAGAAGAAGACTGCTAATGACATGTGGGATACCCTGAAACAATATTCGAAGCTAAGAACAAGAACCGCAAAATGGAACTAAAGGACAAGTTGCACAATGTCAAGATGAACAAAGATGAAAGCATGACCTCTTATTTAACTCGAGTGACGCAAGTCAAAGATGAGTTAGCCACTGTAGGAGATACTGTCCCAGATTCAGAACTGGGGAGGATAGCCCTTAAGGGTTTCACCAAGAAATGGGAAGTATTTGTTAAGTGCATTGTCGATAGGGATAAGCTTCTGGATTGGTCCAGATTATGGGATGATTTTACGATTCGAGAGGGATCTCTGGGTAGTCAAGTAAATGAAGAGGTGGAGCATAATGTGGCACTTACGACAAAAGTTAACAAGAAGAAGAAAGACATCAGTCAGATTGGATGTTACCATTGTGGGCAGATGGGACATTATGCCTCAAAGTGTCATGAGAAGAAGAATGTGAAAGAGAAGACTAAAAGAGATATGGCAGCAACTGTAGTAGTAGAAGACTATGCAACAAAATTTGAGCAAGTGTTTTCTCTTGTCTTAATTGATTTCAGTATAGGGAGCTCAGTTTTTGAGAATGTCTGGGTTGTTGACAGTGGTGCAACCAGACACATGGCTGGGATCTCTGATATCTTTCAGAACACTTCATTCAGACAGATATTGATAGTCCTTAGATAGCGATACGAGGGGTTGGAACAGTCAGATTCCAACTAGACCTTAGTGAGACCCTGGAAATACACGGTGTGCTTTTTGTACCTAAGATGAGAATCAACAAACTCTCAGTATCATCCTTTGAGGATGAAGGTTATGGAATGATGGTGAGGTCGGGCCATGTCTTCCTGTATCGGAGATATGAGCCAGTTGGTACCACTATTTTGTTAGGAGATCGTAGGGACAGACTCTATACATGGACAGACTCTATGTTTTGAGAGGGCATATAGTGCATCTAGGAGAAGGAGCAGGAGGGTGGCTGTTAGAGTCAGAAAATGAGGTAAGAGTTACATTTGATAGATATGGTTTTGATTAGGAGAGTGACTCTCTCTAGAGTACTGGCATGAGACTCGGCCAGTACAATGATGGTGAATATGAGCAAGTCGAGTCTCAGAGTTCACAGTTTCAGTACAGAATTGAGCATTTGTATCCGAGCTTGATTTCAGAGCAGGAGGGAGTTGTTGCAGGAGTCAGAGATGGACATAGTGTTGTGGACCTTCCTCGTTAAGAGAGAGTGTTGGAAAGTTAACTCTAAAGGTCCTCTTTATATTTTTGGTGTGGTGGGATAAAGAGGACTTAGAATTTGTCCTTTGTATATGTATAAAGTGAGTTATATATATATATATATATATATATATATATATATAATGATGTTTTGTACTTTATAGAATGGGTCTCACTTAAAGTTTATTTAATAATTAAAGTGAGTTAATTTTTAAAAGTGGGTGCATTAAATGATGGCTCTTGATTTTGTAAATGTATCTCAACCATAGATTAGGTGGTTAGATAGTTAGTTACAAATTTTATGTTGAAAAGTTATCTAGGAAGTGTTTGTCCACTTAGTGTTGCCTTGGGGTGGACAAGGACACTTAAATGTGACTCCTAGTCATTTTGTGCATTTAATAAAGTGAGATGCACTTTATATTTTTAAAGTGACTTTATTAAAAGCTAAGTGGGTATTTTTCCTAAGTTCACATTTAAAAAAGTTAAGTGAGTTATTAAAAAGAAAAAGGGGTTGCTCAACTTTATTAAATGATATGAGTGCACTAAATATCGTTTAATTATTTTTTAATGGAGCATTTAATGTCAACCGTTGATCTAATCTAATCTTGACCGTTAGATTGCCAGGGGAAGTTACCATGATAAAAAAGGCTAGGGCAAGGCAAAAGTTCATTCATTTTTTTTGTTCATTCCAAAAGAGATTTTTGGGAGAGAAGAAGAATTCAAAGGGAGCAAAGGTTTGAAGGGATTTTGAACCAAGAGAGAGAAAATTCTAGAATTCTGAAGTGGGCATGTTTCCCAATAAAATTCTGATTTCTAGACAAAGCCAACACAAAAATCGAGGCAAGATGAAGCATTTATTGGCACAGAAATCAAGGCAGGCCGTACTGTACCAGACTGCACTTTTGGCACAAATTTCGAGAAGAATCTGTACAACATTAATTGCAGACCATACTGGGCACAGATTTTGAGGTCATTTATTGCAGCAGACCGTACACAGGAAGGCCGTATAGTTCGTACAGGTTTCACACGTGGCACAGATTTTGAGGCATTTAATAAGCAGTCCGTACCATTCTTTTAGTGAAGTTTTGGGCACGAATTTCGAGAAGGGAATGAGATAAGTACTGCTGTTCCGAGGTTGTAAATTTTGTCTAAAAATTTAATAAAGCTCTCACTCTGAAAACAGGTTTTCCCTTGGGGGTTTTATCCTGGTCCATTAGACGAAAACAAGTGTCTAATTTTTCATGTGTGTAAATCTCTGAAAATTTTTGAGTTTTGTTTTTCCAGTTTGAAAAGAAAATTTCTGAATTTGTTTAAAATTGAGAAAAAGTTTTCACATGTGTTTCAGTCTGGTTAATTTGTGAAAAATTATGCATTGAAAGGGTTGGGCGTTAAACAATGCAGAGAAGCCTAAAGGCTTGAAACCGGGTTGGGGAAACTTTCAAAAACTTTCATGGTATCAGAGCATTGCAAAGATTCAGAATTTTAAACATTTAGAAGTTGGGGTTTGAAGGAAAAGAATTCTTGAACAACTTGCTTAAGGTTACAGGTTGCAGCCATGATGTTCGGTCTTAGAGTGGAAGATAGACTTGATGGGGCTGTAAATTTTAGCCCTTGGAAGGCTAGGATTAGCTTGATTCTTGAAGAGAATGAACTATGGAATATAGTTCATGGGACAGCTACAAATCCCGTGGTAGTACCTGCTGATGCAACAGATAAGGAAGCCTTCATAAAGAAGGATATAAAGGTAAGAAGAGTCATTCTTGATGCTGTGAAGGATCATGTGATCCCTCACATTTTAGCCAAAGACCATGCATTTGAGATGTGGACAGGTTTGACAAATCTTTATCAGAGTTCCAATGAAAACAGGAAGATGGTATTGAGAGAGAAGTTGAAGGGTGTTCACATGGGAAAATGTGAAGGCATGGCATCATATCTTACCAAGATTACACAGGGAAGAGATGAGGTGGTGGGCATTCCTGAGATGGTGCTTACAGCACTAAATGGTGTGTCACAGCAGTGGACCGTATTTGTTCAGACCAAGGTTTCAAAAACCGAACCGGTGAGCGAACTGGTCAACTCTCAGAACCAGAATCGGACCGAAACTGGTAAAAAACCGGATCATAAAACCGGTCCACCAAAAATACATAAAATATTCAAAATTTAATTTTTTTAAATATTCATGTGCATCCATGTGAGTTCAAACCATTATACACAAAATATGCAAAGTTTCTCATGTATATAGCATATAAGAGTTCATAGAACTAAAATAGCACTTAACATCGAGTGCAATCCATGTCTGCATCAAAATACAATGTACATCAACAAAAAGGCTCTAAATGGCCTATATAAAAGACGAGTCAATTCTTGAATGTTTTTGAGAAATAAACACTGCAGCAGGTGCTACAATTTGATAGAGATATACATTCATTTTCTTCATGTCTCGATCTTGCTTTAGTAGAATGAAGCACGCGGTCTATTATTGTGATCAACAGGATGGTGCTTTACTTCTATCACTGCCTAAGCCTTGAAGATTTATGTTGTATGAATATCTTGTCTTAGGATCCGTTAACTATATTGTGAGGTCTACTAGAGTCTAGAAATGTCATTTCCCTCTTGCAAAGTAGAAGAGGATCTTCACCAGAGCTTTTTGTAAATTTATGGAATGTATCTTAAAGTCAGTGTGCAAATTGTTTTTCAGCAGCCATTCAGCCTATTGTCCTGTATGGCAACTCTCGTGGCTGGCTGCAAGACTACAATTGCTTTCAGCGTTTTGCTGAATCCATCCTGTCTTTTAGCTGTGGGATTGTACTGATCATATAACATCAATAACAAGTTTGCATTAAGTTTGGACTCTAGTCTGAGGTTAAAAGCTGGCACTCAAATTTCTGGAGGAGCTGATCTTGTTGCTGTTTACTAAGTACAAAACTTATACTAGAGTTTAGGTACTCCAGTTCATGTTATTTCTTATTTGATGATTCAAGTTTTTCATATGACAAAATCAGACCTATGCATGGTAGCAAAAATTGGCCATATTTGAGTTAAGGACTGTTTGTTTCCCTTTATTATTGTGTTACTGTATAAGTGTTGAAAAACAAACTTTTTTTCCGTCAATTAGTGTACATTATTTGGGCAAAAAGAACTTGACAATCTTCGGTGTTTGCTGGTATGGACCGGCCAGTTTTATGAGAAAACCGGTTTTGGACCGGTTCGATACCGAACCAGGCGGTTCGTGGACCAACCCGACCGGTTCAGTATCGAACCGACCCAAAACGGTTTGAGGGTCCGGTTCGGACCGGAAACCCACCGAAACCGGGTTGACTGACCGGTTTTTTCGGTTCCGGTCCGGTTCTGGTAACGTTGGTTCAGACCATTATTGGGAGGGAGAACAAGCCCACATGGGATCGGTTGTGGGATGATCTCACACAGGAGGAGATATGAAGAGGTTTCTTATAGGGAAGTTCATCACATCAAAGAGATGATGAGGAGAATGTTGCTTTAGCAGCGAAGGGCAAGAAGAAGAAGAAGTTCAAGAAGGGTTCCAAGGAGGGAGCCAAACAACATGAGGGAGAGGAGGACATGAGCAAAGTGAAATGCTTTGCATGTCAGAATATGGGACACTATGCTGGACAATGTCCTAACAAGAAGAAGAAGAAGCAGCAGACTGCAGCTACAACAGAGATTGATGAGTTCGCAGTGAGGTTTGAGAGAGACTTTTCTCTCTTTGCAGGTGTTGGTGTTGAGAGAGCATCTTCTATCACCAGCAGGGATTATGAGGACCACATGGAGCATTCCATGATTGTTGGGCATTCATTGAGTTCCACCACTACTTCCTCCACTTGGTACATTGATAGTGGAGCTGCCAGTCATATGACAGGTGATCGAGACATGTTCACAGAGATGTCAGAGTCAGACTTGGAGATTGAGGTTGTATTGGGAGATGATACAGTGGTGAGAGCAGTTGGGTGAGGGACTGTCTGCTTTGAGAGGGAGTCAATGCAGCCTATGTTTTTGAGGGATATGTTGTATGTCCCTAGGTTGAAGAAGAACCTTGTTTCAGTTTCCATGATAGAGGACAGAGGCTTCGGTGTATATTTTCTTGATGGGAAAGTTCACATCTTTCCCAAGTTTGCAGGTCCATTTGACTCACAGGTGATTGGAGTTAGCAGTGGGAAATTGTACAAGCTTCTTGTCCAGCCACATCATGCACTGTTACACACTCAGAGGAGTGATGAGTTGTGTGAGCTATGGCACAAGAGGATGGCCTATCTTCACCATCCAGCTTTGCAGATGCTGAGAGAGATGACTACAAGTATGCCAGAGTTCAACACGGAGTCAAGTGGTGTGTGTAGAGGGCGTGCTTTGGGAAAGTACACCAAGACTGCTTTTCCAAGCAGTGATTCCAGATCAGAGGGAGTGCTTCTGTTGATTCATTCAGATCTGTGTGGTCCCATGTCATCTGCCTCTTTGACAGGATATGAGTATTACATCACTTTCATTGATGACTTTTCCAGGAAGACCTGGATCTATTTCCTTAGAAGTAAGAGATCAGAGGAAGTCTTGCTTCGGTTCTAAGAGTCCAAAGCTCTTGTGGAGACCAGACAAGAAAAAAGATCAACGTACTTCGGTCAGACAATGGAGGTGAGTACACTTCTCGTGCATTTGAGGAGTATTGTCGACAGGAGGGGATAAAGAGGGAGTTGACTGTTCCTTACACACCACAGCAGAATGGAGTGGTTGAAAGGAAGAACCGTTCTATAGTGGGTGCAGCTAGAGCCATGCTGCATGATCAGAGTCTTCCTTTCTTTCTATGGGCAGAGGCCTCTAGTACTACTGTTTATGTTCTCAATAGGAGTCTGCACCGTGCATTGAGGAGTAAAACTCCTGAGGATACATTCACAGGGAAAGTGCTTGAGATAGGTCACTTTCGGATTTTTGGTTGCCTTACATACTCTCATGTCCCTTCTGAGAAGAGGACAAAGTTGGAGGCTACAGGTGAGCGTGGTATTTTTGTTGGTTACGATGAGACATCGAAGGCTTTTCAGATTTAACTTCCTGCACAGAGGAAAGTTGTGGTGAGAAGGGAGGTGAAGTTCGAGGAGGAGAAAGCCTTCAGGAGGTCTCTTGATTCCGAGAGGGAGGATCAGCAGGGTACTACACAGGTGACAGCTCAGAGTTCAGGGTCACCGGTTTCAGGCGTGACTGGGTCATAGGTTACAGGTTCTTTAATGGCAGGGGCTCAGTCTACAGGTACTTTTGGTACAGGGACAAGTTCATGGATCACAGGTTCACAGATGACACCTTCAGGTGATTCGAGTTCTAGTGGTACAAGTACAGGTTCACCAAGGATATGTTCTCAGGTTGTTGGGTCTTCTTCAGGGAGACATATGTCTGATGAGGAGGTTGAGGAGAGTCTGAGACAGGATGCTTCCTTCAGGAAGAGGAAGCCAAGTTGGCTTCAGGAGTTGATGAAGGAAGCAGAGCAGTCAGTTGGACCGCCCAAGAGGGAGGTCAGGGAGTGCAGGGCACCTGAGAGGTTTTTCCAGTTATATGGCACAGGTGACTAGCTTGCGTGACACCATTCCTAATACTTATGAGGAGGCTTCCGCACACCAGGTATGGAGAGATGCCATGATGGAGGAGTACAACTCCATCATGAAGAATGGGGTGTGGGAAGTGGTTCCGAGACTAGAGGGGAAGTTAGTTGTGACTTCCAAATGGCTTTACAAGATAAAGCATGCTGCGAATGGTAGTATTGAGAAGTTCAAAGCTCGTTTTGTTGCACGTGGTTTCTCACAGGTCGAGGGAGTTGACTATGATGAGACATTTGCACCAGTGGCCAGATTTTCCTCGATCATAGCAGTGATCTCCGTCGTTGTAGAGATGGGTTCGAAGATCCATCAGATGGATGTGAAAACCGCATTCCTAAACGGTTTTCTACAGGAGGAGGTATATTTGGAGCAGCCACAGGGATTTGAGGTATGTTAGAGAGACACATGTTTGCAGGCTGAAAAAGGCCTTGTATGGACTGAAGCAAGCCTCGCGGGCTTGGTATTCCAAGATCGACACCTACTTGCTTTCGATTGGGTTTTAGAAGAGTGAAGCAGATCCCAACCTATACTACATTGTGGCTGGTGGTGTTCCACTTATTCTTCTGCTGAATGTTGATGACTTGTTCATTACTGGGGGAGAGCACTTGATTGATGCATGCAAGAAGGATCTTGCTTCAGAATTCGAGATGACAGACCTTGGACTGATGCATTATTATTTGGGGATGGAGGTTTGGCAGGAGGATGGACGTGTTTTCCTGGGGCAAGGAAAATATGCTGCAGATGTTCTGAAGAGATTTCTGATGACAGATTGTAGACCGATGTCAACACCCATGATCACCAACTGGGCGAAGCTTCCTACTTCAGAGGGAGAGTTGGTGGATCCTACCTTATATCGTCAGTTGATTGGTTCGTTGATGTATTTGGTAAACACCAAGCCAGATATGAGTTTTGCAGTGAACACTCTCAGTCGGTTCATGGTGGAGCCCCGGAGAGTGCATTGGACTGCTGCAAAACAAATCTTGAGGTATCATGCAGGTATCTTTGGTAGCCATTTTTATCTTTTTTAATCTGCCTCGAGAAACGTGAACCTGCTAGGACTGCCTCTTGGAGTGCTTGCGTTGTCCAACTGATTCCACCAGGCTCTTTGGGAGGGGGGTATAATGGTAAAAACAAGTGGCTGGACCACCCACTCCTCATACTACGCCCTAGGTGAACCCATCAAATCATCCTTCTGCTCTGACAGGTCACTTAGCATGGCAAAACTTCACTAGAATGGTATACTAAGACAAATCATCAGTGTAATTGCTCGGAACTGAAAATAAATTGTCTCATTAGACTCAGGGAGTCCAAATCCATCTAAGGTGTGTTGTCCGTCGAATGCACACCAGCAATAGAAATCTAATGAAAGTTGTCTCCTCACTTGAGAAAGTGGGAGAGGTGTGGCCTTGGGGGCAAGCATAGAGCCAGGTACTGTCACCTACTCCTAGCTCCTCCGTTTAGGCTAACTCCTAACGAAGCCAAGAGGGGTAGTCCCTAACAAAGAGTTTCTATGGCTCAATGTTTTAAATGTTTTTTGTATGTGGTGATGCGGGTGGGTGTTTGTTTAGGAGTTTGTTGATGGGAAGATCACAGATTTAAGATTAAAATAATACAAAGATATGCTTGCATGTAATATCCCAAATACTGATATTTTCT
Organism: Pseudotsuga menziesii; assembly: GCA_001517045.1. NCBI lineage: Eukaryota > Viridiplantae > Streptophyta > Pinopsida > Pinales > Pinaceae > Pseudotsuga > Pseudotsuga menziesii. Next base: position 737,926 of record LPNX010439694.1, read on the forward strand.
ATTTCTATGCAAAGTTACTGAAATAGCAAGGCATGCAAACTGCCATGCAAAATTTCCCTATTTTATAGCTGAAATTAGGGTTAGGGTTTGCAAGATAGAATGAACACTTACCACTGATAGGCCGGCTGAATATGCTCCAGAGAGAATACGCATGCAAGATGAGATGAGCTGATGAAGAAATGACCTAGTTTCCCGCTGCAATACCCCGGTAGGCTGAATCAGATAAATGTGACGTTTTTGCTGAAGGGATGGTCAGTTTCAGCTGGAAATAAGTCGGAAGGAAGGTATGCCAGTGCCGGAGAGGATGGTCGGAGCATGCAAGGTTTTGACCTCCCAGATGCCCTAGCGAATTGATCTCCCAGTCTGCTGCTCACGCCCCCACAACCCTGTAAACTGCTGCTAGTTGCCCCAGATGGACAATCTAATAGCTGATAATCACCCAATGTAGTAGAGTGATCCTGTCAGTGAGGATGCAGGCCGCATGCGGAAGAAATATAGTGATCCAGAGTCTTGGTGAATGACTAGGGTTTTCCCAGCTAAATGCCCCCAGTTGTACGGATGAATCTGCAATAACCTTCGGACTTATACTGGAATACTAAATAATGTTGAATGCAATAGATACGGTGACAAACCTGGATGGTTTATCCTGAAGGAGACTAGGGAAGATGTCTCACTGCCAAAATCCTGTTAGCTGAAGACGCCGTCTTCAACCCAACTGCTGTGGCCGCAAGCTGTGCTACTTCTCAAGAGCTCCAAAATGATAATAATCCAAAAGTAAGTCTCCTTTCACTTTATCTTCCTTTTATAACTTTCAACTATGAAAACCCTAATCTTTGACCTAATTAGGTCACTTTATTTTCTAATTTGCAGTTGACTTGCATGCATGCACATGGAGACTTAAATGAGTGCATGCATCATTAAATAATGCTTAGATGGCATGCATGATGGTGGCCTTTGGCCCTAGTGGCCCTTCTTGACCTAATGGTGATAACATGATGATGCCCTAGATTTTCTATAGATGGCATCAGTCTTTAGATGATTCCCTAACTGTCAGTAACCGCTCGAACCCACAGGAATCACATAGATTAGCGGTTTTGGTTCTCATTGCCCTATCAGATGAGGACATTACAGTCCTCCCCGCTTGAGATTGCTTGTCCTCAAGCAACTGCAATACCTGTTCACCTTCCCATGTGGCATCCTCTGGTGGTAGTTCCTTCCACTGAACCAAGTATTCCCTAATTACCCTGTTCCTGAGTTTCCTTTCTCTAGTCTGTATGATCCGTTCAAGAATCAGTATCAGCAGTCCTTCATCATCTAAAGGAGGTAATTCTGTTGATGGAGCAATGTGTTGTCCAAGGGTCTTTTTTAGGTTGGACACGTGGAACACATTGTGAATTTTACTTTCCTGTGGTAGTTCTAGTTCATATGGCACCTCTCCCACCTTCCTAATTATTTTGTAGGGTCCATAGAAGCGAGGTTTTAACTTTTCTGCTCCTTTCTTCTTAAGTGAAGACTGTTTGTAAGGTTGGAGCCTTAAGTATACCAAATCCCCTACCTCAAAGCTCTGCTCAATCCTGTTTTTGTTTGCATATAACTTCTGCTGATTCTGGGCTGTCTGTAAGTTTTCCTTCAAGATTTTAAGAATATCTTGACTATCCTGTATCCAATCCTTTGCCCTAGGAGCCCTACTGTCTCCAAATGCCAAATCTGCATGGTCCAACGCCTCGTAGCCATATAATGCCTTAAAACTTAAAAGGAGTCATCCTAATAGACATGTGATAGGTAGTATTGTAGCAATACTCTCCTAAGTGTAGCCATTTGATCCAGGTTCATTGCTGCCCTGTTACGTAGTTCCTCAGATATCCTTCAATCCACTTGTTGACTATTTCAGTTTGTCCATCGCTCTGGGGATGATAACTCGTGTTGGTAGCCAGTTCAGTCCCCACTAATCTGAATAGTTCCTGCCAGAAGGCACCTGTGAATCTGCTATCCCGATCACTGACAATGGTCTTAGGTAACCCGTGTAGCTTGAAGACCTCCCTAAAGAATAACTCAGCTACTTGAGCTACAGAGTAATCTGATGATATAGAAAAGAAATGTGCAAACTTGGTCAATCTGTCAACTACTACATATAAACAATCTCGCCCTTGGACCTTGGGCAACCCTGTAATGAAGTCCATAGAGACGCTTTCCCACTTCTGTTCTGGAATTGGAAGTGGCTGAAGCAACCTTGCTGGATGGATGTTCTCAATCTTGTTCTGTTGACAGATGCTACATTCCTGTACGTGCTGCATAACTTCCCCTTTGAGGCCCTTCCATGAGAACCTCTCTCGGATTTGTCTGTAGGTCTTCAAGAAACCCTGATGTCCTGATAATGGAGAGTCATGTGTTGCCTAAATGATCTTTTTCCTCAATGTGGATTCTGGGACGAGGTATATCTTGTTCTTGTAATAGATGATGTCACCAACAATCCTGTACCTGTCATCCTGAATTTGGCCATCCAATAATTCGCAAGCGAATTTATTTTTGGAGTATTCTACTACTAAGATAAGTGCCCTCCAATCTGTGGATATACTCCTGAGAGATAGTGAGGCGAGACGCCGGGATAATGCATCAGCTACTACATTATTTTTACCTTTTACATACTCGATCTCGAAATCGTAGGCTTGTACTTTGCTGACCCATTTCTGCTGGCGCTCATTCAGTTCCTTCTGCTCCAGGAAATACTTGAGGCTGTTATGATCTGTTTTGATTTTGAGCTTACTGCCCACTAGGTACTGTCTGAATTTCGTGAGAGCATGTAAGATGGCCAGCATCTCTTTGCCATATATGGAGTAGTGGCGCTCGTAGTTCTTCAATTTACGGCTCTCAAATGCAATAAGGTGATGATTTTGCATCAATACTGCTCCTAACCCTTCCCCTGAGGCATCACATTCTACTACAAAGGGTTGTGAGAAGTCTGGTAATGCTAAAACTAGACAAGAACTCATAATAACTTTCATCTCCTCGAAAGTTTTCTGTGCTAAGTCTGTCCAGGTGAATGCTCCCTTCTTTGTGAGATCTGTGAGGGGTGCTGCAAATTGGGAGAATCCCTTAACGTACCATCGGTAATAGGTGCACAGTCCTAAGAAACCTCTCAATTTTGTGACTATTTTTGGCGTGGGCCAATCTTTGATAGCTTGGATTTTCTCCATGTCAACCTGTATTCCTTCCTCATTGATTATGTGCCCTAAGTACAACATTTCCTTTATGCCAAATTCACACTTGGACATCTTCTCGTAAAGCGAGTGTTCTTCTAGAATGCTCAGTACTTCGTCCAGGTGTTTCAGATGCTCTTTCCATATTTTGCTGTAAATCAGGATGTCATCAAAGAATACTAGCAAAAACTTATGTAGCTGAACTTTGAAGGTATGGCTCATGCATGACTGGAAAGTGGCTGAAGCATTGGTAAGTCCGAAGGGCATGACCAAAAACTCATAGTGACCATAGTGACAGCGAAAAGCTGTTTTGGAGATGTCTTGGTCCCTTACTCTGATCTGATGGTACCCCGAGCGAAGATCAATCTTGGAAAAGTATTTGGCTCCCTGAAGTTCATCCATGAGTTCATCAATTCTAGGGATGGGATACCTGTCCTTAATGGTCTTTTTGTTGAGTGCTCGATAGTCGATGCACATTCGCAGTGTACCATCCTTCTTCTTGACCAATACTACTGAGGATGCGAAGGGGCTAGAACTGGGTTGAATATATCCAAGATCCAGTAATTTTTTAATTGTTTTCTCATTCTCATCCTTGTATCTTTTGGGATGCTGGTAAGGAGTGGTGATGACTGCTTTTATCCCCTCCTCTAGCTCAATAATGTGTTCAAAGCCTTGGTCTGGTGGTCTAGCTGATGGAAGGTCCCGAAAAACCTTTTCATGCTTCTGTAGCAAGGCCTGAATGTCACTTGGGTGTCGTGTGTTGGTTTCTGGGGGTTTCTAAAGGTGACCAAACATTTTGCAGCCCATTCTATATCATCTTGTCGGAGGACTGCCTCCATTCTTTGTGACGAGACCGATTTTGGGGGATAAGTGTTCATGCCCCTCAAAACTACCCGTCTGCCGTGTGGCCCCTGGAACTCCATTTCTATTGCCTTGTAGTCTGTAGTGTATTTCCCTATGGAATAAAGCCACTGAACACCCAATACTACATGAGTATTCGATACATCTACTACATAGAAGGAATCTGTCATCTGATAGTTACCTAAGCTGACATTCAATTTTGGAATCCAGTAGTTGCACTCTATGCTGGAGTTCCCAGCTACTGCTACAGTGAATCCTTCGAACTTCTCGGTTTGAATACCTCTCTTGGCTACCCAAGCGGAGTCAATGAAATTGTGGGTTGCTCCCCCATCAATCAATACTCCTACTCTGTGACCCTGTACTACTCCTCTGACCCTGAGAATATGGAATCTTGGTACTCCAGATAATGTAGCAATGACTCCCTCTGGTGTATCACCCTGGTGTGATTCTTCCTCAGTTACCCGTAGTTCTTCTGTGGCTTCCTGCTCATAGTCATCCTCATCACTGTCCGAATATACCTCGATGTAGTGAGCTTCGCCTTCCCTGCACACCTGTGTCTTGGTATCCATGGTTCCTGACAAGTGAAACATAGTTTCTTCCTCCTCAAGTCTTTCCTAGTGTCCTCGTCTAACCATGTTTTCTTGGGAACACCCTGCTGGAAAGGTTTCTTGTCCTTGTCTCTAACAGGAAAGTTGGTTTTGAGCGGGAACCTGTTCTTGGGGACTGAATCCTGTAGATCTCTAGCTCTGCTAATGGCATCCTGCAGAGTGAGGGGTTGTAGGCTTTCACCCATCCCCGTAGTGGCTCTGTTAGGGCCTCAGTGAATAACATAGTCAACCTGCTCTCTGACACATCTGTTACCATGACCGCTATCCTCTGGAATTCTGAGATGAAGGCTTCTGCACTACCTGTTTGTTTGAGTTGAGCCAACTCCCTGAAATGTATCTCTGGATCCTTCCTGTCAAACTGCTCCATGAGCTTCTGAGTGAACTCACCGTAGGAGTGTATGGTGTTGTGACCCAATGTCACCAATCCGTGGTACCACCACTCGTGAGCCTCTCCATCCAGGTGGAGTGTAGCCAATTTAATGGCATCTGTCTCTGTCATGTGATTGAGTTGGAAATAGGTATCCAACTTTTGAACCCATATCCTCGCTGAACCTTCGCGAGTCCCATCAAAGTTTGGGATGGTCAACCTGCCCAAAGTCTTCTGCAACTCATAGTTGTGATTAAATCCCTTGTTGAAATTCCTGGGCCTGGTCCTACTCTTCATGTTGCAGAAATCCAAAAAAGACATGGTGGCATGAAACTCATCCCCTAAGTCTCTATTCCTCCAAATAAGCCCCAAAAGGTTTGCTAGGTTCTACTTGCATGACTGGACCACCTACTGTATCTGCCAAGAAGTGAGGCATGGTAGGCCTGTTGGAAGGTCTGCTATATATGTGCGGTGTATTCTGTATATTAGTGTATGCAACCTTTCCACTGCTGCTTGTAGATCCTCGATCTACTGGTGAGGGAGGTGTACTGTTGATACCTATTTCTGGTTTTGCAGATAATCTATTGATTGCATTGAGTACATCTTTTTGCCCTTTGGCTGAGTCTTGCAACGCAGATACTAAGTTGCGAAACTCCATCCTGTCCTCCTTTTCTCCCGTTCCTTTTCCCTTATTAGAGTGTATACCTGTTTGTTCCATGTCTGAACTGATATCCTCTAGTTGGATATCCTCAAATTTCCCTGTGTATTTGCTCTTTCTTCTCCTATAGGTTACAAAAGGGTCTCCTTCTATATTCATCTATGTCTCCTTTCGTAAGCCCACAGCTGGCCAAGAAGATAGCTCTGATACCACTGTAATATCCCAAATACTGATATTTTCTATTTCTATGCAAAGTTACTGAAATAGCAGGGCATGCAAACTGCCATGCAAAATTTCCCTATTTTATAGCTGAAATTAGGGTTAGGGTTTGCAGGATAGAATGAACACTTACCACTGATAAGGCGACTGAATATGCTCTAGAGAGAATACGCATGCAAGATGAGATGAGCTGATGAAGAAATGACCTAGTTTCCCGCTACAATACCTCGGTAGGCTGAATCAGATAAGTGTGACGTTTTTGCTGAAGGGATGGTCAGTTCAGCTGGAAATAAGTCGGAAGGAAGGTATGCCAGTGCCGGAGAGGATGGTCGGAGCATGCAAGGTTTTGACCTCCCAGATGCCCTAGCGAATTGATCTCCTAGTCTGCTGCTCACGCCCCCACAACCCTGTAAACTGCTGCTAGTTGCCCCAGATGGACAATCTAATAGCTGATAATCATCCAATGCAGTGGAGTGATCCTATCAGTGCGGATGCAGGCCGCATGCGGAAGAAATATAGTGATCCAGAGTCTTGGTGAATGACTAGGGTTTTCCCAGCTAAATGCCCCCAGTTGTACGGATGAATCTGCAATAACCTTCGGACTTATACTGGAATACTGAATAATGATGAATGCAATAGATACGGTGACAAACCTGGATGGTTTATCCTGAAGGAGACTAGAGCAGATGTCTCACTGCCGAAATCCTGTTAGCTGAAGACACCATCTCCAACCCCAACTGCTGTGGCCGCACGCTGTGCTGCTTCGCAAGAGCTCCAAAATGATAATAATCCAAAAGTGAGTTTCCTTTCACTTTATCTTCCTTTTATAACTTTCAACTGCGAAAACCCTAATCTTTGACCTAATTAGGTCACTTTATTTTCTAATTTGCAGTTGACTTGCATGCATGCGCATGGAGACTTAAATGAGTGCATGCATCATTAAATAATGCTTAGATGGCATGCATGATGGTGGCCTTTGGCCCTGGTTGCCCTTCTTGACCTAATGGTGATAACATGATGATGCCCTAGATTTTCTATAAATGCCATCAGTCTTTAGATGATTCCCTAACTGTCAGTAACCGCTTGAACCCACAGGAATCACATAGGTTGGCGATTTTGGTCCTCAATGCCTAATCAGATGAGGACATTACATTGCAATATATTAAATAAAACATGACACTGATTAAATTAAGCAAAAGCATCCATAATGAAATAATATTTGAACAATTACACTTCAGATATAAAAATAGAATAATCACAAGACCAGTCTCCTTATCCAATGGGCAACGGGGTCAAGAATTGTAGTGCTGGGATGCTTGATACAAGAGTTCAGTGTGTTTGAGATCGTTTTGCAAGTGCTCTTTGTAGATTTTAGCAAGTTTTAGTGATATTTGATTAGTATGGCTAAGAACACAAGGTATCAACTGGAAGATATACCTTCAGTGGCTCCTCTCAATGACATGTCGGACCGTCCAGTATTCTAGTCTAGGTGTCCGGAGGATTTAACCAGCAAGCTAGAACTCTATGACAACGGTGACTTTCAGCGTCACTAGCAAGAATTTGCCCACTACCTCAGTATTTATCGACAATGTTCGTTGGTTATGAGGTGAAAGTTTTATTAATGTTTTCACCTGTCCGATTAACAAATCCAACCACCGTTTTGAGTACGAATCCAACTTTTCAGGGTCGGCAGAGCATACTTGGTGGCGGAAAGCAATGAAGTAAATTTTTAGAATGGAAGTGTTAGTTGCAAATTTTAAGTTTAGAGCACACAGTAAAACTCTCCGATAGAGAGTGCTCTTGACTTTGTGTTATGACAAAAGTTCAAGAGACTTCAACTATTCTATATGCCTAATGCAAGGAGAATGCAAATCTAACTATGCTCTCCGACTGAGAGTGCTCTTGACTTGGGTTATGGCAAGTTCAAGAGACTTTGGTTTATTTTAAGAGACAATCAGATTGTAAATATGAAACCAAATGATAGCTCAACGGAATTTATAAACAATGATCTAGCAATTAATGAACTACTTGCAAAAATGAACTAATCTAGCAATTAGTATTCTACAACAAAATGAAACTAAGCTACTAGCAGAAATAAACTAAGCTAAGAAGAAGCAAACCACTCAAAGGACAATGCAATACTTCCCCAAATGGGGGAAGTTGGGTGTGGGGGATTAAAAACCACACTAATCAAACTTTATTATTTAGTACAGATCCCTTTGGGATTTGAAACCCTTGGAAGGACTTTGAGAGAAAAAACTTGAAAAAAAAACTTGAAACAAGCTCTTAAGAGCTATTACAAAGGATAATGGCTAATCAATGACTTTTGGTTTGGATCATCCTTATGGTTTCTTCACTTTCTTCTTGGTTTAGATCTTTTTGTTTCAAAGCTTCTCAAGCTCTTTTCTCCTTCAAAATGCCTACACAAATGATCCAACGCAGGCACCCCTTAGCATTGGTCAAAATAAAATATGAGATCTAAACTAAGTATAACCTAGAAACTTGACAAGCAATGCAAGTCTAGTCTCAAAGATGAGATCTAAGAATTAAACTTAACAATGGAAACTAGCTATCATGCAAATAACAAAACTAACTTTGTAAAGATATCTAATGCAAACTTAACAATGAAACTATATGCTTGATAACTTTTTTAAATGCAAAATATAATTTTTTGATATGAGATCTAATACTAGTGTGAGAATGCAAACTAAGATCTAAGAGATGCAAATCAATAAGCTAACTAAAAAACGGAAATTAACTTAACCAAGACTCTTTTTTGTTTTGTGGACTTTTGAAGCAAGGAAAGAAAAACAAGCCAAAGAAAGAAAAAAGGGGATTGGAAGAAGGGGCAAAGGAGAGCTGAAAACGAAGATAGAAGGGGCAGTCAAACAGTGAATAGAGAATGACCCAACAGCATGCTGGAAAAAAGCCCACACAGTGGGTAACAAGCCCAAATTGTGGGGTAGAAAAGGTTGCCCAAACAGAGATGAACGGGGCAGCGAACAGTCAACAAATGGGGTTGCAAACAGTCAACAAATGGGGCTGCAAACAGTGAGGAAAAGGGATGAAAACAAAGGGAAAAAAGGTAAAAAATGAAGCTAGAAAAGAAGAAAAAGAGGAGTGTGGGAAAGATAGGCTTGTAGATCCACTACTCAACAATAGAACCAAGTAACCAAGTTTTAAGTTTTAAAAATAATGACAAATCTTTGAACTTAGCACTTCTTTGCCAAATCTCTAATGTTTGAGATCAACCTTGGGAGATCCTGAAATGCACATGAATGTTAGAAAGTAGGTGTTTTGAAGAGGTGAGAGATGCAACAGAGCTCAAGCCTCTCTTCAACCTATTAGATCTGCACAAGTAATTACTCACAAACACACCTTGATCAAATATTGCATGTAAAGAAAAATGGGACTAGAAGAGTCTAAGTACTTCCAACTACAATCTACTCCTTCCAAATCACATAGAACCCCAACAAGAATGGACAAGTTGAACCCAAATGCCCACCCAATGGGCTTACGAAAGCCTTTTAAGCTAAATAATTGATCAAAGTAATGAAATATTAGCAATAAACAAATACAATATCACCTTAGAATAGATGAAGCACTTCCATAACAAGCATCAACACCACATGGACCTCCAAAGTCACTTTATTTCAATAAGCCAATGGCTATACGATTACAAAATGGCAGAGTAAGTTTCCCAAAAATCTATGGTAAAAGAGGAGGCAATGCCATCCTTATATAACAAAACTAAGCTAAACCCTACCCTTAATCAGACTTGACACTTGAAGAGAGCCAATAGCATAGTCATCAAAATCGACTTCCCAATCAAATCCTTGGAAGCATCACCTGTCAAATACAACGCTGCCAAGTCATCCAATCGAGCTCTTCATGCAGGTTGACGTGAGAGATAGAGGAATGTGTGAGGATCTTGTGGAGATGTGAGTATGAGTTATAATGAATACAACTTGTGCTAATGGGAGCCAAGCTCGAATGAGGTGGCCACGAAACAAGGAAGAGTCCACCTCCAAAACAGCGTGAGCTCCACCTTTCACGAGTGTACGACATGTTCAGCGTGAAGGTCTGATTTACTTGACTTTGACGTCACCACTCTCTCATACAATTCGTATGCATGGTTTTAAAACAAAGAAACATATGCCATGGTTTAAGTTTATAAAGTGGAGGGGACCACACTTGATACCATTCGTATCCACCCATTCGCTAGAGTGAGCTCTCCTTCACGTCACCCTTTCATGAAACAAATTCGTAGTTTCTTTTTATCCAAAGTTTTATATGCCATGCACTTAAAAGAAGAAACACATGACTATGCCATGTCATCTCCACCATTTAAAAAATCAATTTGGACTTTTTTAATTTTTTGGACTTTATGCAATTTGTCCATTTTTAACATTAAAATGCCACTTAATGCATTTTTAGCCAAATACTGCCTTATGGGGTGCTCTGGCTGCCCGACTGATGGTGAAAGTGGTCCCTGGGGTAAAGATGCTGCTTTGGGCTTGAAAATGAGCCCAACCAATGCCGAAAATGGACTTCGGATCATTTTTTTTTAACATTTTGAAATTTCTCATTTAAACCATTGAAAATGGCTTAAAACATAGAGAAAATTATTTTCTCTCGAAATCAAACGAAATCTGAAGGGGACCTAGTACATGTTCATACGACTCAATCGGAATGCCTAAGATGATGAAAAACACTGACATGAAGGTTCTAATAACCTCCTAATGCTGAAACACCAAGACAACTACCCCAGTTTTGGAGGTGCGAGTGAAAAACTCGAAAATTATTAGTCGTTTGTTCAACACCCAATAATAACCAAGGGAAAAAACACTCTGGGCTAGTCGGCTTGATGCTTAAGTCCGGGAAGCCGAGCCTTTTATAAAAAATTAAATGCTAGGACATTTTTTACAATTTTCCCAAGGGGGTATGAACATGTATTTACAAAAAATTCCAAACAGACTCCCAGAAAAAGGCTGGCGGACTTCTGAATTCTGATCACGAACAAGTGTACTTGTTCAATGCTCTGCCGGCTCACAAAAAAATCCACTAAGTGCAAAATTAGTGGATAACAAGGTGCATACTCATACACCCTATAGATCTCTGCATGATCAGGTACAATATCCAATATGTCCAGACAGATAAAATAATAATAGTCTGTAAATGATCAAATAATCAATAATATGACCTAGGCTAACATCAATCTGCTGCAAGTGTTTAGAGGTCAAGACATGCTCAACAAATCATTCAAGTAACAATTATAACAAGTAGTAATCATTTCACTAGCGACCTACCAACCAAATATATAGAGTTTCGTTAATTAATTATAAGTCAGACCAGACTTTCAAGAGCATACTCACTTCATAGTTGTAATCAATTTGCTACTGCAGGGTGAAGGCTAAAAATCAAAAGGCTAGGCTACAGGGGCACTATTGACTTGACACTGTGACACTTTGGATATGGAAAGGGGATACTCACTCTAACATATGTCAGACAAGCAATAACACAGGGGATGGCAGTGTCTCACAAATGGGTAAATTACGTTCAGAGGTGCTTATTCACCTTGACAAATGCTCACAATTCAAATACAAGCGAGGCCAACAATATTTAGATATAACTTTTTTAAAGAACCATTTCTTTTTGGGCCTTAAAGTTTCCATAGCCTTGATACATGCATTTGTTATATGGATTTTTATTTATTAAGGCTTCATGTTCCATGCGTGTTTAAAAACACTTGTTACATGGGTTTTACATTTCATATTTCACATTTAACTTCAAAGCCAATTTCATTAGGTTTGTCGTGCATTCATGTATGTTCAAAAACACTCCTTTTCATGAATGAGATTTTTCACAAGATATTAATTTCATTTCCATATACATTGTATTGACGACCACGTTATTTGTTTCAGCCTTTCAGGTTTACCCAACACAACCTAGGCAACTCAAAGCTGAGACACAAATAAACAGAGAAGCTTATCCAACAAAGAGGCTATAGTGGGGAAAGGTCCTCCATGCCACAAGTCAAGTAGTAGGTCGGGATATAAACATAACTGGAAGGTAATGGATGGGTGGAGATAGTGAAAAATGAGACCAACACTAGCAAGCGAAAGTATGGTGGAAATGATCACCTCTATTCTCCCTAAGGAGGGTAAAACAAATGAGTATGGGCCAAGAACTTCTAGGTCTAAGTAGGGACATACATATATAATATCAATACAACCAGGTCCACATATTTATATGATTGCCAGATCATGTCACTAAATGCTAAGATGTCACAAGAATGAGTATAAAAGCAATAATAATCATAACACAAGATAATATCTGCTGAGTCATATACATGTAAATAACCAATCTGAACTAACATTTGTCCAATGAGAAACTACTGCTGCAACTCTGGGCAATACTGACTGCTCTGTAAATGGCTAAATGGCTATATCAGTCCTCAAATCTGAGTGTCCTAAGACTCATTCATGGCACGGGAAAGTACTATAGTCCATCATCAAATAGTCATCCATCATAGATGCTCATCTCAACATCTCATATGTAAGGGAATTGGCTGAAAAAGTGTACTGAAATCTGAAAAATAGAATATGGTTTCCCGACTACTATATATATGATAACATCTGGCTCCAGCTGGGACAAGTGCTCTGCTGAATAGAGTGCTTGAGAACCTCAGAATCTTTGGTCCTTGCACTCTGCTACTCGCATCCTTGATCCATCACTCTTGCTCAGCAATAGCTAACAAAATGTCATCCACTACTTGCAAAATGTGAAGAGCTATACCAAACTCACAGACCGGTTGTTAGAACAATGCGTAGATAAAATAAAATGCTAAAATTGAGATGCATGAAACTAAAAAGTAGAAAGTAAATCTAATCTATAACCATAACTTTAAGAAAATTTTGATTTTATTGTGCAGGCAAAAAGCAAAAACTCAAGACTACACTAAGAGCTTTGAAAAGCAAGCTTCAGGAAAAGACAAAAGGTGCAAGACCGAAAAGGCTAAAAGAAACGAACTACTACCTAACAGAGGCTTATTCAATCCTACCTAGTTACTCTAACCAATTTAGACAAGTGTTAAGTAAGATCATAAATCCAATGCATCCAGTTGCCGAACGAATCCATTGGTCTTTCTTTACAGTTATTGACCCAACAAGCCAGATATGGTTTAAAAGTAATGTAAATGAAAATTGAAACCATTCTAACTTGTTGTTTGAAATTCGAAGAAAGATCTGGACAATGTGGAATGAAATTATGCCAAGGTTGAAATTGACTTTCTAGAAAATTATCCATCAAGATACTAATAGGATCATAACAGGTATGCGAGTTCGTTCTTGATGGAAGACGACAATATGATTCATGATTCACCCACTCCAAATAGTTCTTTGTTTTTTCCTTTACCCTACCAAGACATTCAATTCTATTCACTCGAGAAAAAATGGGAGAATCAAATGGGGACAAGTTGTAATGTAATGAAATTGTGAATGAGATCACGCCCATTTGTTGTTCAAAAATGGAGAAAAAATGAAAGTGATCTTTATGCACCTTCTCTAACCACCCATACGAAAGATTTATAAATTGAAGAATATTATTCATCAACAATGATTGAGAAGGGAAATGAAGCGCATTTTCTCCAATTATGTGACCATGTTCAGATTCTTGACTGAATATTTAGAAGATAAAAGATTGCTTAGAAGACAAGCCCATACAAGAAGACTCAAAAAGTTGGGATGAGAGGGTGGATTGAAAATTTTCTCCCATAAGACTCGGAATAATTAATCTCGGAATTTGATGAGAGAGAAACGTTTTCACTTGAATTCGAGGAATGATTGCAAGATTTGAAACAAGGTCAGTATCCGTACATTGCACCCGGCACATCCTGATTAAGGATTGGATAAGGAATTTTATTAATACCATTAGGACAAGGATGTTCACATAAAACCATATCATAATTATGATGCTATTTATCTTCAAAAGGAGTCATATTATTCTCAACATTTTCTTCCTTTGTAAGGATATGATCAAGATTTGAATTAAAATCTGTATGGCTTGAATATTGACCTAAATTATTATCAACCATGCAATGATTATGGAGTTGTGCTCTAGAAGGATCTTCAATGGATTTACGTATGAGCGAATCAACTATGGATGGATGATCATTTTGTTCTCCCTCTTTATCTATGCCTTCATGTGGAAATGATGACAAGATTATAACAGGTTCCCCTTCTATATCAATATCAAAGTTATAGTCTTGAAGAGTCGATATTTGCTCATCATTATTCTCTTGCATCGAAAAGTCATTCGAAGGCAAATCTACTGTTGGATCGGGAGAGGAGGAATCAATTTGATAAAGAAAATCGCGAGTTATCTCATTATGGTTATCCTGATCATCTTTATCAGATTGATCCTCAACAACACAATCATTATTTAGATCGATGGGTTTATCAATGCTTTTACCCCATTCTTTTCTCAATAAATCGGTGAACATGTCGTATCCGGTGATAGATCCTGGTGCTACCGTATATAACTAGAAATCGGCATCACCTCCTAAGGATTCACATAGGGCTCGCATATAGACGTCTTCATGCTCTGCTCCATATGCTTCCATATAACACCAAAAAGCATCCAAGTGTCTTTCAATTGATTCGATGGAATTTCCAAAGAAACGAGGCAACCCTTCCCGGTATCTTTTTGGCATAGGATGAGGTGCCTCATAAATTTCAGAGAAGTCCAAACGAGATAGAAGCTGCCTTTTAAGTTTTGTTGGATTTTCCTTGATTTCATTGAAAAATTGGACAAATAAATTCGAGTTCATTGTGATATATGGGATGGGTTCGCTTCTCAGTGGAGTCGCCAGGTGAACGAATTGCCGTGTTCACCAACAGATAATGTCATAGGAGAGCTGAGTGAAACACATGCAGTGATTATAAAAATTAAGCAATTAAAATGTAATCACTAAAATTAAACCGGATGTGATTTGAATGATAAGAATATAGATGCATTCACAGACACCGAAGGTAAATATGATTAACCAAGGTAAGTCTCTACCTCCCCGGCAACGACGCCAAAACGTTGCCAAAGAGAACGGGAGTAAAGCTTAAGGAAAAATGTCGTACCAAGGTAGGCCTCTACCTTCCCCGGCAACGACGCCAAAATGTTGGCAAAGAGAACAGGAGTAGAGCTTAAGGATAAATGTCGAACCAAGGTAGGCCTCTACCTTCCTTGACAACGGCGCCAAAATATTATCACCAGACTTGTAGTTTCCCCTATGAGATGGATCCAAGATGGATGGTAGAGGGATGAGCAACCAAAGAGGTGAAACCAAGACAACCTCGACTCCCAAATGGATGGTTGTCACGCCAATCAAGGCAATCTTCACTTGATGTTATCTTAGCCCAAGACAAATATGGGGGAAACCCATATCTACTCCCGACAGGAGAGACCAAACCAAGACACCAGATCAAATCAATGGAAGATGAAGTACGTAAGGTGAAATAAACCCTAGATCTATGGATGAAGTCACAAGGTGAGTTATGGGCTGGATCAAGAGGTTTATGAGGTATGAAATTGATTCAAGGTTTAAATATAAGTGACTTATGAGTTTTACTACTAGATCTAGAATCAAGGTACTAACAAATGATGAAAATATCCACTGCCTTGGGAACCGTGTCCAATGCAAGGAGGCTAAGGACCAGATTGGGGCTGTCTAGTATCGATGGATAGACTTGACAAAATGTATGATAGTGTCAAAGTACCCAAGCCTCAGGGATAGGATCAAAACGAAGGAAAATTTGGCCAAATGAGGGTTGCGCTAAGGTTAAGAGATTAGTGCCTTGGGAATTGGGCCCAATGGAGTCACCTAAGCTTGACGCCTAGGAGGACCCACTTAGGGCTTGACTCGATCTACGATACCCAGAAATGGTTTTCCAAAAGATCAAGCGGTTTGATCCATATAAATTTTTGATTATTTTAAGTTAGGGTTTTGATAGTAAAATAAAGGCGCCAATGGATTGGAACCAAGAAAAGAAGAACTAACCTATGGATCTTACCTGGATAACCTTGTAGATGCCTTGATGATGATGATCTATTCAGTCTCGATCAATTTGAGAAGATTTGGATGAAGACTCTATGCAAATCGTTTCGCCCAAGGAAGCCAATGCGCCCTCCCTCCTGTACAACAAAAGTCAACCATATCAGATTTGATGCATCAAGAGAAATGGACAAATGCTACAGAAAAATAATAAGATGAAACCATAGATCACAATGATACTAATGATAACCCCCTGATACAAGCGATGCCAAGCAAGAGAGTTGAGGAAACCTTGCAAAAATGCCCAAGTGAAGTCGCCCTCCTATAGACAAAACAAAGTTTCCACGAAAAATAGAGATCTCACCACAAATACCCAAATGCTAGGAAGCAATAGACTTTCCAATCACCATCGAAGAACACCAGATGCAAAGGTGACCCAAGAATTTCCATAAAAGAGTTTTTCTATTATCAAGATTCCAAGAGCCAAAGACCCCTTTACAATGAGAAGCTCTCTCCTTTAAATAGGAATGAGAGATACGAAAATCCTAACCACCTTTCAAATGGATGGCTAAGATTAAAGGATCAAAATGTTCTAATCAATGGTTTAGATGAGCTCAACATAACGTACATGGATCAATACAATAATATAATATATCAATGGACCAAGTCGCCCTAGGAGAGGGGATCCCACTCAATATGAAAAAATAAAAATGACTAAAGCTCATGGTGGGTCTAGGGGGTATTAACTAACATCCCTAGTGTGTCCCCATGGGACAATATAAATAAAATATAATTTTAAGCACAAAATAGTGCCTCTCTGGGAAAATCGTGAGCCTCCAAAAGCTCCAGAAAATCATAAAATATGTCGGAGAGATGGGTGTGGGTCCATCTCAATGCTGAAACTGCTGGAGAAGGGGTGGAAGACATCACACTCATCATCAAAACTCATCCCATGCCATTTCATTGTCTCCGTAGCCCAAATCGAATTCTTCAGTAGCCATTTTTATCATTTTTAATTTGCCTCAGGAAACATGAACCTGCCAAAACTGCCTCCTGGAGTACCTGCGTTGTCCAACTGATCCCACCATGCTCTCTGGCAGGGGGGTATAATGGTAAAAACAAGTGGCTGGACCGCCCTGTCCTCATACAACGCCCTAGGTGAACCCATCAAATCATCCTTCTGCTCTGAGAGGTCACTTAGCATGGCAAAACTTCACCAGAATGGTATACTGAGACAAATCATCACTGTAAATGCCCGAAACTGAAAATAAACTGTCTCATTAGACTCAGCGAGCCCAAATCCATCTAAGGTGCATACTCATACACCCTATAGATCTCTGCATGATTAGGTACAATATCCAATATGTCCAGACAGATAAAATAATAATAATCTGTAAACGATCAAATATTCAATAATATGACCTAGGCTAACATCAATCTGCTGCAAGTGTTTAGAGGTCAAGACATGCTCTACAAATCATTCACGTAACAATTATAACAAGTAGTAATCATTTCACTGGCGATCTACCAACCAAATATATAGAGTTTCATTAATTAATTATAACTCAGACCATACTCACTTCATAGTTGTAATCAATTTGCTAGTGAAGGGTGAAGGCTAAAAATCAAAAGGCTAGGTTATAGAGTCACTATGGACTTGACACTGTGAAACTTTGGATATGGAAAGGGGATACTCACTCTAGCTTATGCCGGACTAGCAATAACACAAGGGATGGCAGTGTCTCAGAAATGGGTAAGTTATGTTCAGAGGTGCTTATTCACCTTGACAAATGCTCACAATCCAAATCAAATACAAGTGAGGCCAGCAATCTTTAGATATAACTTTTTTAAAGAACCATTGCTTTTTGGGCCTTCAAGTTTCCATAGCCTTGATCCATGCATTTGTTACATTGATTTTTATTTATTAAGGCTTCATGCTCCATGCGTGTTTAAAAAACACTTGTTACATGGGTTTTACATTTCATATTTCACATTTAACTTCAAAGCCAATTTCATTAGGCTTGCCTTGCATTCATATATGTTCAAAAATACTCATTTTCATGAATGGGATTTTTCACAAGATATTCATTTCATTTCCATATACATTGTATTGACGACAACGCTATTTGTTTTAGGTTTAGCCAACACAACCTAGGCAACTTAGAGCCGAGACACAAATAAACATGGAAGCTTATCCAACAAAGAGGCTATAATGGGGAAAGGTATTCCATGCAACAAGTCAAGTAGTAGGTCCGGATATAAACATAACTAGAAGGTAATGGATGGGTGGAGATAGTGAAAAATGAGACCAACACTAGCAAGCTAAAGTATATTGGGAATGATCACCTCTATTCTCCCTAAGGAGGGTAAAACCAATGAGTATGGGCCAAGAACTTCTAGGTCTAAGTAGGGACATACATATATAATATCAATACAATCAGGTCCACATATTTATATGATCGCCAGATCATGTCGCTAAATGCTAAAACATGTCACAAGAATGAGTATAAAAGCAATAATAACCATAACACAAGATAATACCATAACACAAGATAATATCTGTTGAGTCATATACATGTAAATAACCGATTTGAACCAACATCTGTCCAATGAGAAACTGCTGCTGCAACTCTGGGCAATACTGATTGCTCTGTAAATGGCTAAATGGCTACATTAGTCCTCAAATCTGAGTGTCCCGAGACTCAGTCATGGCATGGGAAAGTACTACAGTCCATCATCAAATAGTCATCCATCATAGATGCTCATCTTAGCATCTCATATGTAAGGGAACTGGCTGGAAAAGTGTATTGAAATCTGAAAAATAGAATATGGTAGCCCGACTACTATATATGTGATAACAGAGATGATTTCAGTGATGACATAGTTAATTTCAGCAGAGTAGCAGATCAGATGCGGTACACACAGTTACAGAGGGGCCTTATCAGTTGGAGACAGGTATTTGTGGTGAGATCAGGTATATGCTTATTTGGTTTGATTTTTCTCTATGGTGTATGTTAAACACCTATGCTTGTCATGTTAGGATGATTATGGTGACCTATGCTTATATGTACTAATGCTCGAACTTGTGTTATGACTAATTAAGGGACTTGATGTGAAGACTGCTGCTCATGCCATGTTTGTACAAATAGTAAACTTTAGTGCTAGGTTGGTTCCATGTGTCATTTGTCCCCATCCATCCAGTTCATTTGTTGTTGAATTTATCCCATGACTTAGACTGATTGAGACATGTGAGATTGAAGATCTTTTCCCCATCTTGACCTCTGTGCATGATAGACTCCATGTTGTTATGTGTCTTTTCCTATGAAGTATTTGACTTGGCCAGTGTGGATGGGTTCATTGGGAAGTTCTCCTTTAGTCCTCAAAACAAGTGCTCCACCAAACAATGTTGCTAAACACTAAAGCATCGGAACGCATAAAGCTATATCTAAAGGATGCAAAAGTATAGCTGTTTTAAAAGTAGTCAGTGGCCAAGGGGTTGAGTACTCATTCTTTGTATAATGTAAGACTCATCTTCCCTCCACAGGGGCAACAAGGAGATGTAAACTCATTGGGGTTATGGATTGCTTGTTGATAGTGAGTCTAGGCCTTAGTCATTTGTTGGAGCCCATAAGGCTTTCCAGGGCACCTACTCTTATAGGCTGGCTACTATCTTATGTGACATGTGAAATGTTTTGAAAAGCTTAATGGTCAAAGGATGAGCACTCACTCTTTGTACAGTGTTCGACTCATTTGCCCCCACAGGGCAACATGGTGAGACTAGCTTGCAAAGGTTGTGTCTTTGTCAGTACTAGAGCCCAGAAGGCTTCCAGGGCACCTGCCTTTGAAGGTTGACCTATTTTGCAAATTAGTGCAAAGGAAAGCTTGCTAGAGTCTGAGGGAAACAAGCCCACGTACTTTATCCACTTGTGAGACACCTCTATCCCCTATTGCTACCTGTCATGCATATGTCACTTTAGTTGAGTATATTGGTTATCATTCGGAGAGATCACTTAGTCGAAGTCAGTCAAAAGTCATTCCCCTTTGCCTTAACCTAGTTTTCCATCCTCACCCAACAGTAGCACATTGTTTACACTTTGTAAGTATGGCATGAACAAGGAGACTTCCAGAAAGTTTCGAGATTTTTCAAAAGCACAGGTATATCTTTTACTATTATTATTATTGTCACCATGATTATGAATAACATTGATTTAAGCTTGGTTTTGATATACGCCATTGGAGCATTTCTTACCCTGGATTCTTATAGGATCATATTGATACAGTATCTCACCTTCAGTTTGGGTACTTTGATCCCATCGACCCAGTTGACCAAGTCAAGCACGGTTCCCAAGGCAGTGACTCAAAAAACAACATGGTCTATATTTGTTCCAGACATGTCTAGGACCAATACAACGGTTTTAGTTTATAGAGTTTGGCCCCTGATCTCTTGATCAACGATTATTATCACTTAATTATTGGCCAAATGATCAAATTTTAGTACAGATGGTAGTGTTTTTGGTTCTCCTAGGGCAATGTAGTGTTCCGGGTGGTATGAGTAGTCACTTATACCATTCTTCTGTGTCTCCAGATCATCTTGAGTAGTCAGTTTGTCCCAGTTTTCATCTTGGACAAAGTTATGGTGGTTTTATCATTTTCCAGAGGATGTACCAACAAAAATGAACTAGGAATTTCACTGAAAAAATTGATTTGGCCAATTGGTTCAAGGAAATGGTTTGGAATTTTGGCAGTTCATGTGTCTTAGGATCCCGGACAGTCCTTCAGCAGTTTTGAATCAACATTTGTCTGAATTATTTTATTTTGGCTCAGTCAGTGAGGAAAGCCCTCTAAGGGTCGCCCCCTCAACTTGGCTAATGATTTATTTCATTGTTATATCATATGTTATGAAGTTGTAAAGGGGCCTAAGGTGAATTAAGCCTCTAGTGACCCCCTCTCATGTATTATCATGTCACACCTTATGTTATATTGTGACTTTCACCTTAGGAAGGCGTCCTTGAGCAAAGTGCACCCCCTTGTTGATGTGGTCACTTGATCCATGTGATGATCTTTGTATTGTTGATATCTTGATGATATCTTTAATCTCAACCGTCGGATGATAGTTAGTTGAAATGTGGACACACTCAAACTATTTAAGAGAGGTGAGCCCCCCCATTGTAAGCATGAGCTTTGGCATCAGAATATTGAATAAAGAGATTTGTCGAGATTACATTTTGAGTATTCTTGATGAGTTGATGATTTGATGAGTGGCATTGTTGTTTTTTTGTACTGAGCTTGTTTCAGGATAGATCTTGTATTTTTCCTTTACCCATTCGTCTGCAGGTTGAAGGAGGCGCGTTAGAGGAGGGCGCAGTTGTGTGGAAACTCACCTTGTCTCGGCTCTCGGGTGTTCAGTTCCAGGAGTAACTCTTTCTTTGTGACTTTTAACTTCATGTCCTTTCTTTATTCTGCAGATCCTGTTCGCCTGTCTTACCATTTGATTTTCTATGGCTTGGTAGGTTGAAGGGGGTGCTAGGGACACTGGCTGAAGCTGAATTCTATCCAAATCTTTCCTGGAATAATCATTTGATCAAGAAAGCAACATTCTTCATAATCTCAGAGGTCTTCCACAAAATCTAGGTACGTCTTCTAGGTAAATTCTTCTTCATTTAATTTCTTCATGCATTGCCCCATCACTGCTTTTATTTAGAAAACCCTCATTAGAAGTAGGAAAATTCACTGGACCAATTTGCATTGGGAATCTGCAAATTTGGCGATCTGGGTTTTGTTTGGCATTCTGAAGAACCCTCACTCCCTCCTAGGCGTCAACATTAGACTCCTCTGCCCATTTACAGACATTGATATTAGGAGGGAGAAAACGCCCCTTCTTGAAGTATTAGTCAGTTTCCTCTTGTTTGTTGTTCTAGTTCTACATGGATCTTTTCACTGTTAAATCTTTCATCCAAGTTAGTGTGCAGGAAGCCATAATCTTCAATATCAACCATGTCTTGGGAATTTCTCAATTATCTGCTCAAATCCCCTAGGGTCCAGGATTGATCATTTGAAGCAACACACTAAATCCTATATCTGATATGAATCTTCACCAGCCACCTGATTCTTTGACTTGAGTAACATTAACAACATAATTAACCACTTCTACTCAAGTATCCTTAATTTGTGGCTCATCTTTCGAGTCTAGGGTTTCAGGCACTACCTTGCGTATTCTCCGTAAGGAGTTTGATCTGGTGATTTGTCTTAGGCCTTTCCTTGTGGGATAGATTTGGGTCTCCCCCATTGTCACTTGAGCTTCTCTAGTGGCATAAATCAAAGGAAGTCTTAGCCGGCGTGACAACCATCCATCTTTTGGGGGTTAGGATTTTTGTAGGTCACGACTTTGGTCGCCTGTCCCCTCTGCCATCATGTAAAGGATTTCTCTATCGGGGCAACTACAAGATCCGTGATAACAATTATTATTGTATATTATCGTACACCCATTGGAGATGTGTTTCCCTCCTTTCGGGATGTCATCATTGTGTATGGTCATTGAAGTAAACCCTCTATTGTAAGTCAAGGCAATAGTCCCCAGGTTAAATAAAGGAAAATGTATTTGTGAGTATTCCTAGGTAGGTCGGCCCCAAGAGGTTTTCTGGCCGACCTAGTTAATTGAGTTAGTTACCCAACGAAAGAATATAAATAGGGAGGCTGTTAAGTTTTGTATGCTGCCATAGCTTAAGTCCTAACTTGATTAACATTTAAAACATTTTCATAATAACAACATAAATGCTGATTTTCCTAAGCAGCATTGAGAGCCATTCTCTTGGAGAATGGAGGCACCTGGTTAGTTCTCAAGAAGTGAAACCAATCTAGCACTGGGGGACTCGGCCTCAATCTAAGTGGCTATTCTTTGAATGGAAGCACCTTGTCAGTTACTAAGAAGTGGAACCAGTCTAGCACTAGGGGACTCAACCTAGAGTGGAGTAGCCATTCTTTGAATGGAGGCACCTGGTTAGTTACCAGGAAGTGGAACCAGTCTAGCACTGGGGGATTCAGCCTAGAGCTGAGTGGCCATTCTTTGAATGGAGGCACCTGGTCAGTTACCAGGAAGATGAACCAGTCCAGGATTGGGGGACTCAACCTAAGGCTGAGGGTCATTCTCCAGGAGAATAGAGGCACTTGGCCAGTTACCAAGTATTTGACATTTAGTCAATTGATGTAGCCTAGGGATGAGGCACTTGATCGGTTACTAGGGCATCACTATAAGCCCTAGACCGGGTTTGGGCATGTGAGGCACTCCTAACCTGATCTATGGGTTGTTTGATCTTCTCCAGGGATTAACTACCCTTGGTTAATACACCTAGTACCCGATCTTGGCGGCAGTAGGAGTTCAAGTTAAAAGCATTAGTAATTCTCCCTATTTATGATGATGTACTTTGAGTGGGCATGAAGGACCCTTGTGACCACTTGCATTGACCACTGAGCACTTGAAGAAGACCAAAAGGCTAAAGACAAAAATAGAAGAAGATGAATTGTACCACATAATTCAAAGTGAAAATACAAAAAGGTCTTTAGCGCCACTTAAAGTCAAAGTAAAAAAGGGTGAACTTGAAAAAGAATAAAACCCTATTATTGTATTCCTGTTTGTAAGGACCACTTCAAGTGATGAAAAGGCTATAAAAGAAGATCATTTACAAAACATTTTGACATACACCTTCTCTCCATTGTGACTGCTCCTTTGAAGGCTTCGCTGGTTTTGGCAGGTGGATACTTCTTGGTTTGTTTTATGCCCTAGCATGGTGGCTTTACTAGCTAGGGAATCCTTCCTCTCTCTATGCTTCTCACGACTAACAAAAGTAGCAGAAGAGCAGGTCATGGGCATCTCTCCCTATCAAACTCAGGCACCCTTCACTCATTCAGGGTAGCCCTAAACTGTCCACATAAATCTTGGTCAGCATCTTTCCTGATCTCGGGCAGAAGGGATAAAAGGCTTGGGCAGTTAGAACAATATTCGGGCAGCCTGCTCCTCACCACAGAATCCTCGGGCAGCCTGCTCCTCATCACAGAAACTTCATGTAGATCTTGGGCAATCCTTCTCTCCTCATGGGAAGCCCTAACTCACACTCGGGCAGCCACAAAATCTTGAGCAATAGTATATCAGCCTCTGGTAGCAGTATAAGAACCTCGGGCAGCCCAAATCTGGCTTGGGCAGCTTCCAGGAAGGTACAAGAAACTCGGGCAGTCTCCTGTGAATTTTGAGCAGCCCTAAGTTGGCAGCAGCAAGAAAAGTATGGAACAGACTTCGGGCAGCAGCAAAAGTGTCTCGGGCAGTTTGGGCAATAGACAAAGAATTTTGGGTAGCAGAGATAGAGGGTCGAGCAACAGGGTTAAAGGCTCGAGTAGCTGGAACAGACTTCGGGCAACATAAGGAAAATCTGGGCAGTAAGCCCTATCTGCATTTTTGTGAAATTTGTCTTTGTGGCAAATTTTGGTAAATTGTTCAAGCCTACTAGGGTTCAACAAATTTTGAAGAAAAACACATTGAAATGAAGTATCATTTCATTAGAGGCCTAGTACATAGAGGTACTCTTAAGCTGCAATACATTTGTATAGACGAATAGATTGCAGATCCTGATCAAGCCTTTGAGAACAACGAAGTTTGTGTACTTTCATGACAAGCTTGGCATGGCAGAGAATACCTCTCTCGCTGAGAGGGAGTGCTGATTTTCCTAAGCAGCATCGAGAGCCATTCTCTTGGAGAATGGAGGCACTTGGTCAGTTACTAGGAAGTGGAACTAGTCTAGCACTGGGGGACTCGACCTAGAGTTGAGTGGCCATTCTTTGAATGGAGGCACCTGGTCAGTTACCAGGAAGTGGAACTGGTCTAGCATTGGAGGACTCAGTCTAGAGCTGAGTGGCCACTCTTTGAATGGAGGCACCTGGTCAATTACTAGGAATTGGAACCAGTCTAGCATTGGGAGACTCATCTTAGAGCTGAGTAGCCATTCTTTGAATGGAGGCACCTGGTCAGCTACCAGGAAGATGAACCAGTCCAGGACTGGGGGACTCAGCCTAAGGCTGAGAGCCATTCTTCGAGAGAATGGAGGCGCTTGGTCAGTTACCAAGTATTTGACATTGAGTCAATTGATGCAACCTAGGGATGAGGCACCTGGTTAGTTACCAGTTACCAGGACATCACTATATGCCCTAGACCGGGTATGGGCATATGAGGCACTCCTAACCTGATCTGTGGGTTGTGTGATCTTCTCTAGGGATTAACTACCCTTGGTTAAGACACCTAGTACCCAATCTTGGTGGAACTAGGAGTTCAAGTTAAAAGCATTAGTAATTCTCCCTATTTATGATGATGTACTTTGAGTGGGCATGAAGGACCCTTGTGACCACTTGCATTGACCACAGACTACTTGAAGAAGACCAAAAGGCTAAAGACAAAAATACAAGAAGATTTATTGTACTACAGAAGTCAAAGTGAAAGTACAAAAGGGTCTTTAGCACCACTAAAAGTCAAAGTAAAAAAGGGTGAACTTGAAAAAGGATAAGACCCTATTATTTTATTCCTATTTGTAAGGATCACTTAAGTGACTAAAAGGCTATAAAAGAAGATCATTTGCAAAACATTTTGACATACACGTTTTGTCCATCGTGACTGCTCCTTTGAAGGATTTGTTGGTTTTGGTAGGTGGATACTTCTTGGTTTGTTTTATGCCCTAGCATGGTGGCTTTACTAGCAAGGGCATCCTTCCACTCTCTATCCTTCTCATGACTAATAGAAGCAACAGAAGAGTAGGTCACGAGCAGCTCTCCCTATCAAACTAGAGCACCCTTCACTCATTTGGGGAAGCCCTAAATTGTCCACATAAACCTTGGTCAAGATCTTTCCTAATGTCGTGCAGCGGGGATAAAAGGCTTGGGCAGCTAAAACAATATTCAGGCAGCTTGCTCCTCACCACAGAACCCTTGGGCAACCTGCTCCTCATCACAGAACTTTCGGGAAGATCTCGGGAAGCCCTTCTCTCCTCACGGGAAGCCCTTACTCTCTCTCGGGCAATAGAATATCAGGCTCGAGCAGCAGTATAAGAAGCTCGGGCAGCCCTAAGTTGGTCTGAGTAGCAACAAGAAAAGTTAGGAACAAACTTCGAGCAGCAGTAGAAGTGTCTTGAGCAGTTTAGGCAGCAGACAAAGAAGTTCGAGCAGCAGAGATAGAGGCTCGAGCAGCAGGGTTAAAGGCTCGGGCAACTGGAACAGACTTCGGACAACATAAAGAAAATCTGGGCAGTAAGCCCTAATCTGCATTTTTGTGCAATTTGTCTTTGTGGCAAATTTTGGTAAATTATTCAAGCCTGCTAAGGTTCGACAAATTTTGAAGAACATTCATCTCAAAATTCTGAGATTCTCTTACAAACTCAGTCATCTCATTTAAGGGATGAATTACTAATGCTTTTGGGCTTTTTGTCCTTTAAAGGTTTCCCCGTGAAAAACATCTGGTGTTCATGTGTATTGATGTTTGCTTATCTACTGCACTTATCTTATTGTTATCTATCTTGCAGTTTGCAAAAGTAAAGAATATATGCAAATGCTAAAATTCGACAATAAAGAGGATCACTGAAAGAAACACAATCACAAGGTATACAGCAATTTATCCTAGGAAAACCCTAAAGGGAAAAACCCAACAAAACTTCTCAATATAGATTACCAGTATGCAATGACCAAAGAACAAGGTCTCATAGATAGAGAGACCAAACCCCAAGCATAAGAACCAAAACACCAAAGACACTAGTCCTCCTCCTTCTTTCTTTCTCTTGCGCAACACAAGTGTGTATGAGTGTACAAATGAGGGAGGGCGCCTCCCTATTTATACTGATCTTCCCAACTGACATTTTCCCTAACTGGGCCAACCTGTCTAACTAACAGAGCCGACCTACATAGGAAATCCCAGAATAATAATTATATTATTCTTTTCAGGGTGTCATTGACCCAACTTATAACAGAGGGTTTACCCCATGACTTTTACATGACCTTTTACATCAACGACATCTCCCAAAGGAGGAATAATAATAATGTGAAGTACAAGTAGAATATTCTTCGAAGTTACATTATTTCAACAGAGTCACCCTCCTCATTTGTGACACTCATTCACTCTCTCATGTGCGCATTAGGAGAGAGAGAACAATGAGGAGGAAGAGAGAGAGTTGCATAAGACGTTGTTCTTGGGTTATTCATTTTGTGATCTTGTCTTTGTGATGGAACTATTATGAGGAAGTTTCGGGGTTTTCTCCTTTATGGTTTCCCCGATGAAAATATGTGTCTTGTGTCTCTTGTGTATCTTTCATATCTTGATGTGCTTGTTATTCTTTCAGATAAAGATCCTAAGTAAATTAACTTAGAAAAACTAACACACCCCCTTCTAGTAGCAGTGTTCGACCTATCCCACCTGTACCAGTTTTTCCTCTAGCTTCACAACCTCCATCCTCTCGTGGGGGTCGTGTAGCTATTGGACGCAGTTCGCGAACACTTCCACCTACTTAGGATGAGGAGGCTAGCAATGCTCAAAGGTCACGGGAAAATAATTTAGAAGTTTACAGTGGCAAGAGGAAATATTAGTGCTCGTCGTTTTCTAGTTTTTCATTACTTAACAAATTGTAACTATTGACTCTTTACTGTTTCATATGGTGACTCTATGACTCTATTAAATATTTTGAAAACATTATATGAAACTTGAAGCTACCTTTGAATTTCATTACTTGAAACTTTGCACTATTGACCACATAATAGCATATTACAATTGTTTGAATTTGGTTATTACTAATGAATATGTACTTCCTGAAACGTTTCATTTCATGGTTGATCATTTGATGTTGTCTATTATAGTTTGGTTACTTTTGTTACAAGAGATATGAGTTTGAAACTTTGATGAGTCGTGAGTCATGACAAATGTTATATATTGAAAATTGTCGATGTTATGGTTGATGATTGATCATTTGATGACAATGCTATAAGTTAGAACTACTAGAATCCTTGATGATTGATCATTTAATGAAAATGATATAAGTTATAACTACTAGAATCCTTGATGATTGATCATTTGATGACAATGCTATAAGTTATAACTACTACAATCCTTGATGATCGATCTTGTATAGTTTCATCGATGTTTTTATGCTTTCTGTCAATGTTGAAAAAGTCGGCATCGACAAAAAGTCGACAAGGGTCCCGAATACAACTTCTCGACAACATCGGCAAAAAAACCAGGAAAAGTCGGCAAAGATTAAAAAATAAAAAATACATTCATTTTTTTCAGGATTTTAAACATTTAAAGCAACAATAACATCAGATAAACACATTGGAACATAAATATGGAGAAAGCATTGATATATATCATCATCATGTAGTCACGCCAAATGCAAAATGATACATCAAAGTCGATACTGTATCATGAAACATCATAGTTGTCCAATCAAGGACTCAAAAGTGGATAACCAATACAACATGACATCACATATATTATATATAAATGTATTCGAGGAAAACTAGCATCTAGCTATCTAATATCAATGCTCTCTTCCCGAGTTTTCCATTCATACTTCATATTTTTCCCTACTCCAATGATTAGGTTTATATAAGGTTTTCATAAATGCTTTTTATTTGTCCCTCCATCTTATGGCTTAAACCTAATTTTTGAAAGGTATATTTTATTGATTTGGTTGTCAGTCATTAAACGTATTTCTTGTTTTGTATTGGTGATAAATCATAGATGTATTTTTCAGTCCTCCCAAATTGAATTTCCAACATGAGCCTCACATTTAGCCCTAACTCATCTACCACTTGAAACATCGCTCTCTTTTTCCTACAATGTGCTATGATGATTACTCAAAATATGTTTGCTCAAAAAATTCCCTAATAGTGAAAAAAGTAATTCAATTACCATTGTGATCTTTGATAAATGGATACATATTTTGTATAGATTATCCTTGCATGGTTTGATTTTCAAATACAACAAAGTTTTGAAATATTTATACGGTAGAGGAAAGGTGTTAGTATACAACAAAATGGCTAAAATGGCAAATTTTTGGAAAATTAGCCATTTTAGCCATTTTAGCAAAAATGGATATTTTTTGGAAAAAGTCGGGACTAGCCATTTTTAGCCTTTGCGACGTTTTAAAAAGTCAGCGATTTTTCGAAGAGTTTTTCAACGCTGCTTTCTGTAACTAACTTAACATGCTACATGGTTTTGTTGACATATATGCATCAATATATATATATATATATATATATATATATATATAAAACACTCTCGAAAACGCTCCCACCTCGAAAGATTTTGAAAATTTCGCTTTTCGCTTCGCTCCGCTTCCTGCTATCGCTTTGCACCCCCAACAGCGTAGGTGTGCTAACAATTCCATTCAACTTTTTCAAGAGCCCATTCTATGTGTCCATGTTTGAGGTGGTTGCTATTGTTGTCCCGAAGTATAATCCCCACACTTACGAGGAGTTGAGAGGGCCCATCCTTCAGAATGAAAAATTCAATTGCACTTACAAGTTACATGAGCTTGAAGATTCATGGGAGTTCATAGGATGCGCTGTGATGTCAAGTGGTTGAACCGATGTGAAGGGTAGGACCATTCTCAATTTCTTGGTTCATTGTCCCAGGGGGACTATGTTTTTGAAATTAGTAGATGCATTTGTACATGTCAAAGATGTAGGATTACTATGTGACTTGTTGGATGGGTTCATCGAAGAGATAGGCCCGCAACATGTGTTCCAAGTCATAACAGACAATGTTGCAAGTTATGTGGCTGTCATTAGGATAGTTATGTCCTAGTATCCTACACTATGCTGGACTCCTTGTGCTGCTCATTTCCTTGATTTGATTTTATATGATATAGGAAAAACTGATTAGATCAAGGATACCATTGATTCATTGTGGAGCATCACAAAATTTATATATAATCATGCAGTGGTGCTTAGCTTGATGAGACAGTTCACAAGTGACAAAGAGTTGGTGTATCTTGCTAACACACACTTTGCCACTAACTTTATTTCTCTTCGGTCTCTCTTGACTTCTATGTGGGACTTGCAAGCAATGTTCCTTTCACTTGAGTGGCGTGCTTTATCTTTTAGCACAAGACTAGTGGGGCACGCCACCAAGAGAGCTTTTGGGATGCGATGAAGGAGGTGTGCAGCATCACCGAACCTTTGGTAAAGGTTCTTTGCTTAGTTGATGGAGACAAACCCATAATGGGCTACCTGTATGAGGCCATGGATTGTACCAAAGAATCCATTCATGCCTATTATGAGAACAAGGGAGATCAGGGGCATGAGAGACAACAAATGATATGGGGGGTGATTGATGCACGATGGAACCACACACTCCATCGCCCTATTCATGTTGCAGGGTTAGACCTCAACCCTGCATTCTCTTACTCCTATGGCTTTGCGTTTGATGCAGAGGTTATGGATGGATTCTTTGAGTGGCTCTAGTGTTGATGTAATTGTAACTTCGGAATGTATTCACTTGTATTTCTTATCTATTGTAACCCGATGTTTATTCCGGGATGTTCTTGTGTCATGTCATGACCCGATGTTCCTATCAGGAGGATCTATAATGTAAACAAGTCATGTCAAGTCATTGTGGGTAACCCTCCTATTGTCTAAGGGTTAAAGTCCCCGCAGTTCCGGGGCACTAGGGTTATTAGACTCTCCTAGTGAGGTCGGCCCTAGTAGGGTTTTAGTCATGTCGAGAATTAGTATAAATAGAGAGGCGACTTCTCTATTTATCACACATCTCATACACACTCAGTTGTAGTGGATAGTTGAGGAAGAGAAAGACACTGGGGCAAGAGGAAAGAGCTTACTGCTGTCAGGAGATTGTCTTACTGTTTTTGGGTTTCACTTTGGTGCTGATTCTATCTCTGAGGAAGTTGCAGGGTTTTCTCCATTTATGGTTTCCCCGAGGAAAAACACTGTGTTCATTGTCTCTTGTGTTTGATTGCTGTGCTTGTTGTTCTCTCAGTTAAAGATCCTAATGATATGCTAGCTTAATGTTTAAAATCTAGCATGGTATCAAAGCTAACCTGAGAAGAAGACACTGTGCAGCTACGGGAACTAGGGCTTCCTATTTTGTGGATCTCTCTCCACAGATTTTCAGCAAAAGTAGGGTGGAATAACTCTCCTCCCTAGGGCGCATCTTTCTGTCGAAGCAGAATCCAATTTCAAGGTTTTTCAGTTTTGGACTCGACACTACTGCCGAAAATTAGGGCTTTTCACAGAAGTGGAATTTTTCAGTGAGCCCAGGCCTGGATTGATCTTCTCCCCAAAATCGAAGTTAGGGATCAAATTCAAAGCATTTGGTTGGACAGAACTTCGGAAAAGCAAAACCCTAATCTGCTCCTGAACCAGTACTGCAGGATTTCAACTTCAAATCCAGATCCGACATCTTGACCTGGTAAGATCTAAATCTTTTGTATTTCCATTTGAGGTTCTCAGTTTAGATGTCTCATCATACCAAGCTTGATGAAAAGCTTGAGGGAGGTGATAACTTCCGAGCCTGGAAATATAGGATCTCCTTGGTCCTGGAAGAAAATGAGTTGGACTCCTATATCTAGGAGGAGGTTCCAGTTCCAGAGGGATATGAGGCCAAGGCCTTACATAAGAAGAAGTTGGTTATGGCAAAGAGGATCATTGTTGATTCTATCAAGGGTCACCTCATTTCACAGGTGTCCTCCCTCAAGACACCTAAAGCCATGTGTGATGCCCTAAACAAATTGTTTGAAGGGAAGAACATCAATCAGAAGATGACTCTAAGGAACCAGTTGAAGAATGTCAAGATCCAGAATGAGGAGACCATCCAGTCATACTTCACAAGGGTCTCCCAGATCAAAGAACAACTAGAAGCTGTAGATGAAGAAGAGGAGAATGCAGAAATTTTGATGACAACATTGAATGGCCTCCCTAGGTCATGGGATTCTTTCATCCAAGGAATCTGTGCTAGAAAGAAGTTGGTCAAGTTCAGTAGACTGTGGGAAGAATGCTCTCAAGAAGAAGCTCGGATAGCTGCTCGAGAAGAAAAGATGGGAAGTGAAGATCAAGCTCTCACAGTACACTCCAAGAAAGGAAGAAGGGAAAATCATCATCACCAAGGTAAGCATTCTCATCAGAAAAATAGCTTTATGAGAAGGGATCCATCCAGACTCAAATGTTATACATGCGATGAAATAAGACACTTTGCTAAAAACTGTCCCAAGAATAAGAATGGATCCAAGAAGAAGAAGAACTCCAAAAGAAGACATCATGCTCACATTGCCGAGGATGATGATCCTCCCAGGAAGAGAGTAAAACAAGAAAGTGAAGACTCTTCAAATGAAGATGAATATGTTTTGATCTCCGCTCTCATGGGAACTGTCACTCATGGAAGCAAAGATTGGCTTATTGACAGTGGGGCTTCCAAGCACATGACAGGTTTCAAGAAATCCTTTGAGAAACTATCCGAACATAATTCAGCCCATAAGGTGAAGCTTAGGGATGACTACCAATATCCCATAAAAGGTAGTGGTGAATCCTCCTACAAGCTAGACTCCGGAAAATCTATAAAAATGAAAGATGTCTTGTTTGTACCAGGATTGCAGAAGAATCTTCTATCCATATCAGCATTAGATGCAAAAGGTATGAGGGTTGCATTTGTAGATGGCCAAGTCATCATGTGGCCAAGAGGAAAGACTATTGAT